>WNWK01001436.1:127500-282076 GCA_009830355.1 Cherax destructor | reverse complement strand
CCTCATTTTTTTCCCAAAAAGAAGTGGCACTGATTTTTTGGGGCCCATGGTAATTTATTTAGTAGTCATACACAAAATAAGGCCCAAAAAAAAGGGGTGTTAATAAATGTTTTTATAAACTCCGGGGATGATGTTCATAAGCGTAAACAATGCTAGACTGCGTGACAATGTGCGTGGGAGGTGCGGGGGTGGGGGCCTAGGGCCCTTTTATGTGCGGGCACTGGTGGACGGTCCTCGGTCGGAAAAACTAAAACAATCGGAAAACAAGACAAATTTTCCTAAAAAAAGTCAGTGAAAACCAAAATGGGGAAAACGGGGAAAAAAGCAAAAACCAAGGGATGACTGTACAGTGGTACCTTGACTTACGAGTGTCCAAACTTATATTTTCTGAGTTATGAGCCATCGCACGGCGTTTTTTTTGCTTTGAGGGGACCAAAACCCATTAAAAAAATTTTTTTTTTATTTTTTTATTATTAACACATCGGCCGATTCCCACCAAGGCAGGGTGGCCTGAAAAAAAAAAACTTTCATCATCATTCACCCATCACTGACTTGCCAGGGGGTTTTTCCCTACAGTTATAAAACTGCAACATTAACACCCCTCCTTCAGGTGCAGACACTGTACTTCCCCTCTCCAAGACTCAAGTCCAGCCTCCGGTTTTTGAACCCCCTTTATAAATGTTACTTTGTCACCCCAACAGCACGTCAAGTTTAAAAATTTGTTTCCCTTTCCCCTATCAAATCGCCACACAATTTGGAAGTCAACCCCTCCCACAAAACCTCCTTTACCCCCCCCTCCAACCTTTCCTAGGCCGACCCCTACCCCGCCTTCCCTCCACTACAGATTTATACACTCGAAGTCACTCTGTCTCGTTCCATTCTCTCTACATGTCCAAACCACCTCAACAACCCTCCTCAGCTCTCTGACAATCGTTTTGGTAATCCGCACCTCCTCCTAATTTCCAAACTCCGAATTCTCTGCATTATATTCACACCACACATTGACCTCAGACATGACATCTCCACTGCCTCCAGCCTTCCTCGTTGCAACATTCATCACCCATGCTTCACACCCATATAAGAGCGTTGGTATAACTATACCTCATACATTCCCTTTTACTTCCATGGACAAGGTTCTTTGTCTCCACAGACTCGAAGTGCTCCACTCACCCTTTTCCTCATCAATTCTATGATTCACCTCATCCTTCATAGACCCATCCGCCGACATGTCCACTCCCAAATATCTGAATACATTCACCTCCTCCATACTCTCTCCCTCCAATCTGATATCCAATCTTTCGTCACCTATTCTTTTGTTATCCTCATCACCTTATTTCTTTCCTATATTCACTTTCAATTTTCTTCTTTTACACACCTACCAAATTCATCCACCAACCTCTGCAGCTTCTCTTCAGAATCTCCCAAAGCACAGTGTCATCAGCAAAAGCAACTGTGACAACTCCCACTTTGTATTTGCTTCTTTATCTTTAGCCCAACACCTCTTGCCAAGACCTCGCATTCACTTCTCTTACAACCCCATCTATAAATATATTGAACAACCACGGTGACATCACACATCCTTGTCTAAGGCCCACTTTTACTGGGAAATAGTCCCCTTCCTCCTACACACTCTAACCTGAGCCTCACTATCCTCATAAAAACTCTTCACTGCTTTCAGTAACCTTCCTCCTATTCCATACACCTGCAACATCTGCCACATTGCCCCCTATCTACCCTATCATACGCCTTTTCCAAATCCATAAATGCCACAAAAACATCTTTACCCTTATCCAAATACTGTTCACCTATATGTTTCACTGTAAACACTTGGTCTACACACCCCTACCTTTCCTAAAGCCCCCTTGTTCATCTGCTATCCTGCTTTCTGTTTTACTCTTAATTCTTTCAATAATAACTCTACCATACACTTTACCAGGTACACTCAACAGACTTATTCCCCTATAATTTTTGCATCTCTTTGTCCCCTTTGCCTTTATACAAAGGAACAATACACGCTCTCTGCCAATCCCTAGGTACCTTACCCTCTTCCATACATTTATTAAATAATAGCACCAACCACTCCAAAATTATATCCCCACCTGCTTTTAACATTTCTATCTTTATCCCATCAATCCCAGCTGCCTTACCCCTTTCATTCTACCCACTGCCTCACGAACTTCCCTACACCCACAACTGGCTCTTCCACACTCCTACAAGATGTTATTCCTCCTGCCCTACACACGAAATCACAGCTTCCTGTCTTCATCAACATTTAACAAATCCTCAAAATATTCTCTCCATCTTCCCGATACCTTAACTCTCCATTTAATAACTCTCCTCTCCTATTTTTAACTGTCAAATCCATTTGTTCTCTAGGCTTCCTCAACTTATTAATCTCATTCCAAAACTTTTTCTTATTTTCAACAAAATTTGCTGATAACATCTCACCCATCTCTCATCTGCTCTCTTTTACATTGCTTCACCACTCTTTTAACCTCTCTTTTTCTCTCCATATACTCTTCCCTCCTTGCATCACTTCTACTTTGTAAAAACCTCTCATATGCTAACTTTTTCTCCTTACTACTCTCTTTACATCATCATTCCACCAATCGCTCCTCTTCCCTCCCGCACCCACTCGCCTGTAACCACAAACTTCTGCTGAACACTCTAACACTACATTTAAATCTACCCATACATTTTCGACCCCATTGCCTACACTCTACTAGCCCATCTATCCTCCAATAGTTGTTTATATCTTACCCTAACTGCCTCCTCTTTTAGTTTATAAACCTTCACTCTCTTTTACTTACTGATTCTATTTTCCTTGTATCCCATCTACCTTTTACTCCACTGTAGCTATAACTAAAAAGTGATCTGATATATCTGTAGCCCCTCTATAAACATGTACATCCTGAAGTCTACTCAACAGTCTTTTATCTATCAATACATAGTCCAACAAACTACTGTCATTACGCCCTACATCATATCTTGTATACTTATTTATCCTCTTTTTCTTAAAATATGTATTACCTATAACTAAACCCCTTCTATACAAAGTTCAATCAAAGGGCTCCCATTATCATTTACACCTGGCACCCTCAAACTTACCTACTACACCTCTCTGCATGTTTCTCCCACTTTAGCATTTAGGTCCCCTACCACAATTACTCTCTCATTTGGTTCAAAAGTTCCTATACATTCGCTTAACATCTCCCAAAATCTCTCTCTCTCTACACTCCTCTCTTCTCCAGGTGCATACACGCTATTATGACCCACTTTTCGCATCCGACCCTTATTTTAATCCACATAATCCTTGAATTTACACATTTATATTCCCTCTTTTCCTTCCATAACTGATCCTTCAACATTATTGCTACCCCTTCCTTAGCTCTAACTTCTCAGATACTCCTGACTTAATCCCATTTATTTCTCCCCACTGAAACTCGCCTACCCCTTCAGCTTTGTTTCGCTTAGGGCCAGGACATCCAACTTCTTTTCATTCATAACATCGGCAATCATCTCTTTCTTATCATCCGCACTACATCCACGCACATTCAGACAACCCAATTTTATAAAGTTTTTCTTCTTCTCGTTTTTAGTAGATTTGTACAGGAGAAGGGGTTACTAGCCCATTGCTCCGGCATCTTAGTCGCCTCATACGACACGCATGGCTTACGGAGGAAAGATTCTTTTCCACTTCCCCATGGACAATAGAGAAAATAAAAGGAACAAGAGCTATTAAGAAAAAGAAGAAAAACCTAGATGTGTGTATGTATATATATGCATGTGTATGCCAGTGTAGTGTGACCTAAAGTGTAAGTAGAAGTAGCTAGATATACCTGTTATCCAGCGTGTTTATGAGACAGAAAAAAGACACCAGCAATCCTACCATCATGTAAAACAGTTTCAGGTTTCTGTTTCACAGTCACCTGGCAGGACGGTAGTACCTCCCTGGGTGGTTGCTGTCTACCAACCTACTACATACCCTTCCAAATTCATCCACCAACCTCTGCAACTTCTCTTCAGAATCTTCCAAAAGCACAGTGTCATCAGCAAAAAGCAACTGTGACAACTCCCACTTTGTATTTGATTCTTTATCTTTTACCCCCACACCTCTTGCCAAGACCCTCGCATTCACTTCTCTTACAACCCCATCTATAAATATATTGAACAACCACGGTGACATCACACATCCTTGTCTAAGGCCCAATTTTACTGGGAAATAGTCCCCCTCCCTCCTACACACTCTAACCTGAGCCTCACTATCCTCATAAAAACTCTATTTATTGAAAATGACATTTGGCAAGAACCCTGGCCTAAATGGCACAATGAAAGGTGGTTTTGGGACTTGGTTCTTATAAAACAATGCTAGTGTGATGTTCTCAATGGAGGTATAATCATGTAATTATCTTTAGTTATTCTACAAAAAAATAAAGTTGCTAAGTTTTTGACATTTGCAAAATATCTTGCCCTTTACTCCCACACAAATCCCAAAATATTTGGAATATTTCCAATATTCCACGAGCCAATTGTAGAACAATCATTTTTTTATGATTCCTGTCAATATTATTGCATTTACTTCAATAATAAATGATGGGCTTCATGAAATTAGTCAATAACGTACTTCTGAGATGTTCATATATCACTGCACTACTGATCTAGTACAGTGATATATGAAAACTCTGTTTTCCCTTACCCAGGACCAAAGAACACGTTATAGGAAGGAGCAGTAATGATTTTATATGCTCATACTGGTCCTGGACATTTGCCATATTATGGCCTATTTTATTCATTCTAGAGTATATATACATGTACAGTGGTCCCTCGGTTTTCGTGCATCTCCAAACTCGAACATTTATGTAAGTATTTTCGTAAGTGCTGTTGCAAGTGTATTTTTGGGGGTCTGAAATAGACTAACCTACGTGACATTATTTCTTAAGGAAGTAAATTCGTTCGGTAATGGCACTTGAGCAGCATTCTGGAACGAATTTTCAGCAAAAATAGAGGGACCACTGTACGTATCATGTTTCTATGTTACTTATAGTGTTTATTATGTCATATTAGATCAATTCTGATAGATAAATAAGCCGTAGAGTTGATATTAGCATTATATTGATGTATTTTCTGCTGCCCCTGGGATGTTTTTTTTTGGGCTGGAACAATTTAACCCTTTGACTGTCGCAACCCCTAATCCTGAGGTGTCTCCTGTTGTCGCAAAAAAAAATATTTTTTCTTATGAAATGATAAGAGAACCTTTTCCCGATGGTAATGACACCAAAAGTATGAAATTTGATGGAAAACTTACGGAATTACGCTCTCGCGAAGTTAGTGATCTCGGCTATGTATATGCATCGGCAATTTCGCCGATTTTGATCCCTATTTTCGGCCAATTCCATTGTTCCAGTCGACCAAACTCATAGCTATTTCTTTAGAACTCCATTTGTTCTATCGATTGAGTACAAGAAACCACCAATTTACCGATTTCAGCTACCCAATAAAGTGGTCAGAAATTGGCAATTTGGCCAATTTCATGCAAAATAAAAAAGTTGTCAATTTCAAAATAGGGTCCAGAATAAACAATGCAGACATTCCTGGCACTAAAATAAGATGTTATCTGTTCATTAGTCACGTCTTTAGGCCCCTCTTATATTACTCTTGCTTTCTATTTTGATTTTTTTTCACACAAAAAATAGAAGATTTACCGTTATGCAGACTATTGCATTATTATAAAAATGGTATAAATAATATCAGTGCACTTGTGAAAGAAAATTAGACTGACCAGTTGATGTGTATTGGACCCGTAGCGTGATTTGTTTACTCTTGAACATCGGCAAAAATCGAACATTTCCCCTACTTTGAACTCAATTTCAAGGTCGTTTTCATCATGAAACTAATCAAAATCATCTCTATTTCTGTAGTATGTTTTCCATTCTATCAAATGAGACCACGAAAAAGAGAATACAACCATAAATACTATACGAAAATACACCTCAAAGTCGGCGTTTTAATACAAAAACACGTTCAGAGTTTTTTTCTCATTGTGCACTGCGTGCTGCAGGATTTTTTTTATACAGCGCACACTGACCACAGACCTGTTCTCTCATATGTTCGCCTACCAGCTTTCTCCCGCTTGATTTGAAGCTGCTAGAATTTTTTAGTATATATACGTCCGAAACAGTGGCTCATAAGACGTATATATACGACCAAAACAGTCAAAGGGTTAATGGCATTTCAATTAATTTCAATGAGGAAAATTGATTTGATATACGAGCAAATTGAGTTACGAACTTGGTCATGGAATTAATTAAACTCATAAGTCAAGGTACCACTGTACAGTGGCACCCTGGTTTTCATATTTAATCCGTTCCAGAAGGTCGGCCGAAAACTGATTTGTACGAAAACTGAAATAATATTTTGCATAAGAAATAATGTAAATCCAATTAATCCGTTCCAGACATCCAAAAAATATTAACAAAAAAATAAACTTTATGGAGAATACCTATAGTTTTACATACAGAAAACAATGAGAAATAAATATAAAGCACTAATGAAATGGATAGATGAACATTTAACATCACTTTTACCTTTATTGAAGACTCTTGTTGGCTTATGGAAGATGCCAAGGAGGGGAGAGGGAGGTGAGGTTATTGTTTGGAAGGGAAATCCCCCTCCATAAGGACTTCAGGTATCAAAGCCCTATACAGTGGACCCCCGAGTTTCGTAAAAACTTCACTCCTGAAGTCTGCTCAAGTGCCATTACCAAACGAATTTACTCCCTTAAGGAAAAATGTCACGTAGGTTAGTCTATTTCAGACCCCCAAAAATACACTTCCACAAGAACTTACAAAATTATACTTACATAATTGCACGATTTCCGGGGTATTCGTTAACCGAGGGTCCACTGTACTGGGTTACTTCCCTTCTTTGTCTTTTACTGGTACTAGAACCAACTTGAGAGTCACTGGACCCATGTCGCACAAAAAATCTGTCCAGAGAGGCCTTTTTCTGGCGTCTCTTTAAGATTTGTCTAAAATGGGACACAGCATTGTCATTGAACATTTGCCGACATAGCTTGCAACAGCTTTGTTAGGGTGATATTTCTCCACAAAACTTTGCACCTCACTAAGGTTTGTTGCTGTTCCAGATGAAGGTCTTGCAGCTCTTTTGAAACTTTCTTTGGCCCCAGGGTGGCTTATTTAGCAGTCGCAAGCACAAAAAACAATGGATTATTACGAAATGTTTCGGATGAACGCACTGAGTAATGAGTGGCCGCGTCTCACGGGCAGGTGGACGCATCTGGTACAGACGATTTCTGAGCGAATGTATGAAAACAGAGGAAAATTTTGCCTAAAAAGTGGTCGAAAACTGAATTGTATGATAACCGGAATGGACGAAAACCAGGGTTCCTCTGTACCTGTTGCCTTTGTTTATCTAGCAGTAAGAATGTACACCTGACTGTTATGAGTTACATCTTGGGAGAGAGGATTGA
Source organism: Cherax destructor (assembly GCA_009830355.1). Classification (NCBI taxonomy): domain Eukaryota; kingdom Metazoa; phylum Arthropoda; class Malacostraca; order Decapoda; family Parastacidae; genus Cherax; species Cherax destructor. The sequence continues at coordinate 274,587 of WNWK01001436.1, read as the reverse complement.
AGGACACCAATGGAAATAAGTCAGACAGTTGGATGACATGACTTTCTTGGGTTATGCTGGGTTACTGATCCTCCAGGTTAACTCAAGCAAAATATTCTTCTACAGATGTATGTTACAGCACAGTCAATAGTCTTATTGTGAATCTTTAGAAATGTGTCCTAGAAACATGCATTCAGGTCAGAATGTTTCAAAATAAAAACAATAAATACAAAACTGATTTATGGCACCTCAAATTATGTTCTAGCTCAGAAGTCTTGATATATGTGTGTGTGATACCACTAGGTTTGCTAGGGACTTTAGCCATTATGACAGAGGTGTCACTGCAGCAATAGTCAGACATCAAAACCAAGAATGTTGGATGTTGTTATATTTTGAAGATGTTCCCTAATGCTTCAGCTGTCAAATATTAAAAAGTCAGGTTACTTGTACAGTTCTGCTGAAATGTTTCCTTAACATTAAAAATCTGGATTACACATCAACCTTTTTACTCATGGAATTATTTAAATTAATTGTTGAAATAAATACAGGTGTCCCCACTTTTACCTGCAGTTCCAGTCCTATAAAACTAGTCTAGTATCAGAAAAGTCACTAAGTTAATATACATTTACATAGTACAGTATAATAAAAAGTTACATTCCCACCCACAGCCTAAGTTTCTGTACAGTACATAGTTTTAAATGCATGTATTAATAGGAATTCTGTATTTAATGCACTAAAATATTATATGGTATATGTAAAAAATTATTGACTTACTGAAATACTCCCATTCCCCATCATTTTCCTTCTTGTTTACCAGTCATAAGACATGGTTCATACAAAGTTGTATGTCTTGCTCAAATCTCATGAATGAATGAATTTCATGAGAAGTTATTTGAAAGTTAATAAATAGCTCTTTGATGTGGCTTCATATAAAATAAATTTTGATATCTTTTATACCTTAATTATTAAGGGCATGGAGATGATTTATTTGGAAGGAAGCAAGGAGGGTAGACAACTTGCTGTCTCTCTCACTCACCCTTCATCAAGTTTTTAATCTCACACAAGCTTGCCTTTTCCTTGTGCCAAAAGTGAATAATATCGGGGGTTAACTGTGTAAGTGTGAGGCACACCTTGGTAAGAGTGGAATTTGAGTAGTATAAAGTGAATTATTTACTGTATAAACAAAATCAGTAATTGAGAGATTGGTATAAATGTTGGACAACTAAATTGAACTTTACATATACTGTATTTAAAAGTGTCTAAAACTCTACTAATATGCATTTTTATATATCTTTTAATGTTTTTTTTTTTAATAAATTTATTCATTAAGTTCTCATCTAAAAAATCATCTGTCGATGTGTAGCCCACTCTGCTTGTTTCCAGACCTATTTCTTCCCTCTAATATTGTACGGTACTTCCGAATATGTGCATTTTTTTTCAGTTGCTTATTTTCTTTGCTGTGGTGGAAAGCACACTTGTTATATTTGTATGTACTGTTCTCTATTAAAGGCTGTAATGGAGTGCATTTTTAAACTTGAGTACAATGTTTTCAAGATACCTGAGGAGAGGCTGAGTTTTGTTATGTATGCCAAAAGTCTTCCTAATATTATCAGAATAATATTTTAAAGCTCTTTGATGTTGTCCATGTCACCCTGGAAATCAAATAAAATATTTGTGTCTAAAAGAGAGTGACCCTTCCCCCCTTCCCCTCCGCCCTCTTTAATCCATTTTTCGTATTGACCAGCATTGCCGACATGGACTTTTCTTATATTTTCCTGGGCCCTGGAAACTACTGCCACTCCATCATGTTATTTTCATCTCATCTCTCCAGTCATTGGTTGTATATGGTTTTGTTCATGCCTGTTTCCCTCTTAGTATTATAATCTGCAGTTATACTGGTTTCCATTGGCTCTCCTGTACTGCACCACGTAACCATTTTTTCAGTCAGGATTAACCAACTGAAAAAGTATCCTTAAATTACCATCAACAGTCATTAGTTTGTTCTGGTTACCAAGTCAGAGAACTTAAACAATAATTTGTAGCATGGTAAGAAGATATATGAGCATTGTCTAGAAATGTGTTTACTAAATCTCTTTAACTCTCTACATTTACAAATACTGCACTGTACAAATTCAAATTTTATTTCCAAAAATACAAGGTGCTGTTTCAGTTTTTTGGATTATATATCTGTACACATTGCAGTTTCTTTGGAAAGCAACTTTTTATGCAAACCATTTTTTTGGCAGATTCTATAATCATTCATGCTTCTTAACTTAGTTCAGTGTAAAAAAGATAATAGCTAGTACTTCTTCACAAGTCAGGCAGGGGAAATTGCTGACCTGGAGAGTGTACAAAGAACTTTCACGGCACACATAAGTACAATAAGGCACCTAAATTACTGGGAATGGTTGAAGACCCTTGATCTGTATTTCCTGGAGCGCAGGCAAGAAAGATACAGTGGACCCCCGGTTTACGTACTGCTCCAAACTCGAACAATTATGTAAGTGTATTTTTGTAAGTGTATTTTTGGGGGTCTAAAAGGACTAATCTAATTTACATTATTCCTTATGGGAACAAATTCGTTTGGTAACGGCACTTGAACAGCATTCTGGAACGAATTAATTACATAAACCAGGGTACCACTGTACATGATAACATACACTTAGAAAATCCTAGAGGGATTAGTACCAAACTTTCACGCAAAAATCACTCCCTATGAAAGCAAAAGACTCGGCAGGAGATCCAACATTCCCCCAATGAAAAGCAGGAGCACCACGCATACACTGAGAGACAACACAATAAGGGTCTGGGGCCCAAGACTGTTCAACTGCTTCCCAGCATACATAAAGGGATTACCAATAGACCCCTGGCTGTCTTCAAGAAGGCACTGAACAGGCACCTAAAGTCAGTACCTGACCAACCGGGCTGTGGTTCGTATGTCAGTTTGCATGCGGCCATCAGTAACAGCCTGGTTGATCAAACCCTGATCCACCACAAGGCCTGGTCTCAGACCGAGCTGCAGGGGCATTGACCCCCCGAAACCCTCTCCAGGTAAACTCCAGGTAAACCCTAGTACGTACTGAGGCAAGAGGATGAGATGAGAGGAGTCTAGTGAGAGGATCACACATTTGGTGTCAGCCACAGAAAGTATGATGAGAGAAATAATATTGGAAATCAAAGAAAAAAAAGGCAAAAGATAAATCTGGACATGGAAAATGGAAGAGAGGTTATTGTACAGTACAGTATTTGGAAGGCTGCTTCAGTGATAAAATAAAAGGAGAATTAAAAAGAAATATGGAGAAATAGAGGATCAGGAATAAATGGAAGAGAAGCATAAAAGGAAGAATTTAAGGAATAAACCAAAAACATATGAAAAAAAGGTCCATTAGGAGGGAAAATTAAGTAGAAATATAAAAAGTCACAAATAGGAAAAGTGATAAATAAGACAATATACAGTGGACCCTCGGTTAACGAATACCCCGGAAATCGTGTAATTATGTAAGTATAATTTTGTAAGTTCTTGTGGAAGTGTATTTTTGGGGGTCTGAAATAGACTAACCTACATGAAATTTTTCCTTAAGGGAGTAAATTCGTTCGGTAATGGCACTTGAGCAGACTTCAGGAGTGAAGTTTTTACGAAACTCAGGGGTCCACTGTACAGTGGTACCCCGACTTACGATGGTCCCCAAACACACCCTTTTATGTAAGTTTATTTTTTTAAATGTTTTTGTAAGTGTAATTTTGGGGGTCTAAAAGGACTAGTCTATTTTACATCATTTCTTATGGAGATAAATTCGTTTGGTAATGGCACTTGAACAGCATTCTGGAATGAAAAAATATCGTAAGTCGGGGTACCACTGTATTTGCATAAATGAAGTAAAGAAATTCTGATAGTATAGACATCTAATAAGTACATTTCCATGTAATCCAAATTGCAACCTTTTCTAAGGAAAGAGTGTGATATGTCAGACAGAAGTTAGAAACAAGGCAAAAATCATCACAAGAATGAGGGAACCAGATAGAGGCAACTGCGAAGAAAGAAAAAGTAGTGACAGGAGACCTGCCAGAAGTGATGAAAAGAGTTAGGATCATAAGAGGAAAATATAGAATGAATTGAGTGGTATACATTAGGAAAATATTAGGACAACAGGATGAGATTAAAGTTGTCAGTACAAGTACAGGTAGGTTTACTGAGTAGATCCTGGCCCAAAGTCACCATGTGGGGTAACCTGGCATAAGTTGTCAGTGACCAAAAAGCCTATGGAGGAAATATTGACAACCAGGTACAGGGAAGCTGTATGTATATACACAAAGAAAAACCTGTGAAGTGGGAACATTACTCTACTGTAGACAGTGGGGAAAGGAGAGGTGCAAAGGCACCTCAGCGACATGGGTACAGGAAAGGCTGGCAAGATCTTAGTTGATACTGAAGGAGTGAGGCTGATGCTCTGAGTCGGCCATTGTCAAAGATCTGTTGCATATTACTCTATTATGTTGGAGATCTAAAAGAGTCTAGACAGCTGGAAACAACTATTGTGTTGTTAATATAGTGTATTCAAAAAATTAACAGGCAGGAAGCTCTAAAGTTTCCTACAGAATGTTCTCACTTGAGCAAAATGTTTTATGTACTGATTTTTTTTTTCATTTTGTAACCAAAATAAAAATATTTACTAATGATCTTGATGGTAAGGACTGCCTTTAGCATAACTGTCAACATATCCTAAGTTAATTAGCTCATTTCAGAATTGATGCCCAGTATACTAAAGAACTATTGTGTTTCAGTAACCAAATCTGCTTACAAAGTTTCCTTGTAAGAAGGTGGTGTTTGCAAGCATGTTGGTGCCTTTCAACATACCCATCCATCCCTATTTTTTATTTTAAACACTCCAACCCTAATACCCTGCCTAAACTTGTTCCCTCTAAATGAAAAATGCACTGACACTTTCTCTCCTCCAAATTAAGACCTCTTTACAGGAACTTCTGGTGGAGGCAAACAGCAAAAAGGTTCACCTGGAAGTGCTGAACGACCGCTGTGAAGTGCTCATGGATTATAGTGCACATACACCTATCAGAGACATGACAGTTCAGCTCCAGTCAACATACACCAACGTTCTCACAAATCTGCAGGTATGAAATACGGTTGTAGTGTTAGCTTACAAGCTGTGAATGATTTTAAGTAAATTTTTTATGTTGATATTTCGTATCTGTTCTCTGGCTGTTTTCATTTACTATCTGAAAATGTATTTCATGCTATTAATTCATAAATAAGTTATTTTTAAAGAAGAATATTGTGGTCACCAGTGTTGAAAACTTTTTACAGATCAATAAATAGTCTGTTCCTGTCAAGTGTGGCATATGCAGTGTCTAACATTTTTATAATTGTCATTGGTGATTTTATGGGGCTTGAATCTAAATTGGCGAGAAGTATATTGTATCATTTTAGTTTAATATTCTTCATGAATTTATCTTCATTTGCAGAGTCTAGTAGTTATTGCCCAGAAAACTTTGACTGACCACACAGAATTTGTTACTGCAAAGACAGAATTTGAGCAGTGGTTAGGACGCTCTCAAGGCACTGTAAATGATTGTCAGGATGATACTGGCTCAGAGGCAGAGGTAAGGCAGTAATAAATATTTGTTGATTAAAACAAGGTTGTAAGATTTTCTTTGAATTTTGTATGATCATATAATACAATAATATTAAGATCTCATTTAGGTTTTTGTTAGTGTGGATTACTTTTTTTTTTAGTTACAGGGGCAGAGCTATGCTTGTTGTGTTCTTTCTTCAGTAATTAAGTTGTTGCCCTTGTGACCTTTCAGTTTTTTTAAGTCTCTTCTTTATTAACTTTTCGTTATGCTTGACCTGAGTAGTGTTAATTGTAGAGGCCTTTCTTTCATGTATTTTGTTTTGGCTACATCCTGCTGTGTAAATGTAATTGTTGAAATCATCTAAGCATTTTGCCATCTCTGATTTTTGCTTATTTCCTCGTCTCTATGTATGTGTCCCTGTAAAGTTGACTGTAATTGATTCCAACTACTGCTCTGCTTAAAGTTTTATATTGCTCTGCTATTCTCTCCACATTGATAGGTGCAGGACAAACTAGACACAGTAAAGCTAGTGGCAACACGACTGTCTGAAGGCCAGCACATGTTAGGTGTCTTGGCAGAGGCTTATACACGTGCTCTCAACCTTAGTCAAGTGGACCAGCAGGACCAGATTCGACAGGATTTCACAAAGCTCCGTAATGAATGGGATCATTTGAACATTTCACTTAATTCTACCCTCTCCAAGCTCAAGGTTTGTTAACCCAATGTACTGTATCAGGTTTCTGCTGTTTAATAAAGAAAAATCATTTCACTGTTGAGCATTGTACTGTACTGTGATTTTGTGTTGAATTTTAAAGAAAAAGCACCACACTGTGATATTATCAGTCTCCATGGGAATCATAACATTAAAGCACATTATTATTTTGTGTTACCCTACTTTGGTGAGAGATGGCTTAATGTATTAAAAAATTTATTTCAATTTTCAGAGTGCTGTGAATCGTTGGGAAGAATTTAGCGAGGCACAAACACGACTGGAAGCTTGGTTAGTGGAAGTTGAGGAGCTACTAGTAGAGACACCAGATTCTCGGGGTGAAGTTGCTGAGATGAGGACTTTCCTTGAACGCTACAAACACATTGCTCTCCAGATCCAAGAAAAACGGGAGGAAGTTCAAAATCTCTTGGATGATGCAGAGGAATATGCAGAAAGGGCCTCAGATGAAGAGATCCTGAACCATGTGGAAGAAACTGAGTCAAAGTGGGAAAAACTTAATGATCAGTGTATTGAAATCATAACAAAACTTGAGGAAGAAATCTCTGACTTTAGTGAATACCAACTAGCACTGCAGGAGACTGAGAAGTGGCTCCTTCAGATTAGTTTCCAATTGATGGCTGAAAATTCCTTATATATCTGTAATAGAGAACAAACTGAAGAACAGATTGAGAGCCATAATGAAGAGCTTGAAGAGATCATTGAGTACCAACAGACTCTTGATGAAGTTAAGAATAAAGGCCGTAAACAGATTGACCGTTACATTGGCTCTGTACCTTCAATCCAAGACAAGATCGAGCGTCAGTTACACAACATTCAGGAGAGCTACAACTCTCTCTTAAGTACTGCCAATCACATCCAGAAACGTCTCAATGAATCTCTAGCCAAGTTTGAAGAATATGAAGCCACCCTGGAGTCTATCCAGAAGAACCTAGAAGAATGGGAACCAACTATTGCTGAGGAAAATGATACCACTATACAAACAATGGAAGAGGCAAAGTACCATCTTGAGTGTACTAGGGTGAGTTTGACTGCAACATTAAGTACCTTTGTAAATATTGTAAATTTAGTCGCTTCTACTTGTTCGCTTTTCACAAATTTACCATTATAGCATTCATGTACTGTAGCTCATAGCAGTAATGTAAGGCAGATTGACAGAGTAGCTAATGTACTTATATAACTAAAACAGATACGTATATCATTTGTAATGGAATCATAGTGGCTAATGATCTCAGATATGCAAAGTAGTTAATTTGGAAGAACAGTAAAATTTGGTAATTTATTTCATAGTGGTTATACTGATTAATTATAAACTTAATGTAATTATATTAATCATAGTTTGTTCTTTAAAAAGTTTAACACTGATTTATTTTGTCCCTAAAGTCATGGCACAGTAAATTACTAGGAGAGAAATCTCGGCTGGCTTTTGCTGTACAAGCCTGTGAGGCTGCCACAGCATCCATCTCTCGGCCGGGGTCTCCTCAGGATGTAATCTCTCAATCCATCCCAGAGAGTGAAATGGCTGTGAGAGCTAAACTGGAGGATCTTATTGAACAGGTCAGTAGAAAACAAAATTTTTTCTTTATTGGTTTCAAAATCATGACCTGAGATTTTTTACTAAATATTCAAAAGTGAGTAACAATTTTTTTTCTGTTAAATGATAAGTTTTTACAAGTGAGAATGGCAGTCTTTATTTTTAGTGTAGTATTGTAATTTTCATGCTTTGGATGACAACAATAAATGTTGGGTAATACCTGGAGTATACCTGGAGTATACCTGGAGAGGGTTTCGGGGGTCAACACCCCCGTGGTTCGGTGTGAGACCAGGCCTCGTGGTGGATCAGGGTCTGATCAACCAGGCTGTTACTGCTGGCCGCACGCAAACTGACATACGAACCATAGCCTGGCCAGGTGCCTGTCCAGTGCCTTCTTGAAGACAGCCAGGGGTCTATTGGTAATTTCCCTTATATATGGTGGGAGGCAGTTGAACAGTCTTGGGCCCCGGACACTTATTGTGTTGTCTCTCAGTGTACTCGTGGCGCCTCTGCTTTTCATTGGGGGAATGTTGCATCTCCTGCCGAGTCTTTTGCTTTCATAGGGAGTGATTTTCGTGTGCAAGTTTGGTACTAATCCCTCTAGGATTTTCCAAGTGTATATTATCATGTATCACTCTCGAATGCATTCCAGGGAATACAAATCAAGGGACTTCAACCGTTCCAGTAATTTAGGTGCCTTATCGTACTTATGTGTGCTGTGAAAGTTCTTTGTAACTCTCCAGTTCAGCAATTTCGCCTGCCTTGAAGAGGGCAGTTAGTGTACAGTAGTATTCCAGCCTAGAGAGAACAAACGATTTGAAGAGAATCATCATGGGCTTGGCATCCCTTGTTTTGAAGGTTCTCATTATCCATCCTATCACTTTCCTAGCAGATGCGGTACATACATTGTTGTGGTCTTTGAAGGCGAGATCCTCTGACATTATCACTCCCAGGTCCTTCACATTACTTTTTCACTATTGTATGGTTAGAATTTGTCGTATACCCTGATACAGTTTTAATTTCCTCAAGTTTTCCATATTTGAGTATAGTTGAAATTTCTCTTCATTGAACTTCATATTGTTTTGAGTGGCCCATTTGAAGATTTGGTTGATGTCCGCTTGGCGTCTTGTGGTGTCTTCGATGGAAGACACTGTCATGGCAATTCTGGTGTAAACCCCAAAGAAAAACATGGAGCTATGGCTTACATCTCTGTCTATGTTAGATATGAGGATGAGTTATAGAATGGAACAGAGCTTTTCACTGTAGCTGCCTCAGACTTTACTCTGTTCACTATTACTCTTTGTGTTCTATTTATCACACATTTTGTGCGCTATTACATAGGAAAGATAATCTCATCTTTGGTAATAATGGTTTAGTGTTTCCTATTAGTATATAATAATCTTCTCAGGCAACAGAGTATAGTTAGTCTCAGCTATGGTATCCTGTAGCTTGGTAGTGCACTCAGCTCACACACTGAGTATCTGTGGCTCAATCCCCAGTACAGGTAGAAACATTAGGCATGTTTCCCTAAGACACCTGCTGTCCCTATTTACCTTGCAGTAAGTAGGTACCTGGGTGTTAGCTGACTAGTGTGGGTTGCATCCTGGGGACAAAATTGACCTAATTTGCCCAAAATGCTCTGCATAACCAGGGGCTTTCTATATCGTATGTCATTGATGTCAGCTAGGTCTGTATAGGTTGTATCATATACTTGTAGAAATAAAGAATATTATTATTACGTATTACGTATTATTACGTAGTTTTTAGTGAGCCGCTAACCAGACTAAAAGTTGAAGACCTAAATGAATTTTTTATGAGAGTGCCACAGAACCTGGTAGATGCAAGCCTATCTGACATTACCCTGATGCCACATGACTTTGAAAAGGCGATAAATGACATGCCCATGCACTCTGCTCCAGGCCCCGACTCATGGAACTCAGTGTTCATCAAGAACTGCAAGAAGCCCCTATCACGTGCTTTTAACATCCTATGGAGAGGGAGCATGGACACTGGGGTCGTCCCGCAGTTACTAAAAACAACAGACATAGCCCCACTCCACAAAGGCGGCAGTAAAGCAATGGCAAAGAACTACAGACAAATAGCGCTAACGTCCCATATCATAAAAATCTTTGAAAGGGTTCTAAGAAGCAAGATCGCCACTCATCTAGATAATCATCAGCTACACAACCCAGGGCAGCATGGGTTTAGAGCAGGTCGCTCCTGTCTGTCCCAACTACTGGACCACTACGACAAGGTCCTGGATGCTCTAGAGGACAAACAGAATGCAGATGTTATATACACAGACTTTGCAAAAGCCTTTGATAAGTGTGACCATGGTGTGATAGCACACAAAATGCGTGATAAAGGAATAACAGGGAAAGTTGGTAGATGGATCTATAATTTCCTAACAAGTAAAACACAAAGAGTAGTAGTCAACAGAGTAAAGTCTGAGGCAGCTACGGTGAAAAGCTCTGTTCCACAAGGCACAGTACTCGCTCCCATCCTGTTCCTCATCCTTATATCGGACATAGACAGGGATATCAGCCACAGTGCCGTGTCTTCCTTTGCAGATGACACCCGAATCTGCATGACAGTGTCCACCATTGAAGACACTGCAAGACTCCAAGCAGACATCAACCAAATCTTTAAATAGGCTGCAGAAATCAATATGAAGTTCAATGATGAGAAATTTCAATTACTCAGATATGGAAAACGTGAGGAAATTAAAATCTCATCGGAGTATAAAACAAATTCCAACCACACAATAGAGTGAAAAAATAATGTCAAAGACCTGGGAGTGATCATGACAGAGGATCTCATTTTCAAGGACCATAACACTGTAGCAATCGTATCTGCCAGAAAAATGACAGGATGGATAATGAGAACCTTTAAAACCAGGGATGTCAAGCCCATGTTGACACTTTTCACGTCGCTTGTTCTATCTAGGCTGGAATATTGCTGCACACTAACTGCACCTTTCAAGGCAGGTGAAATTGCTGACCTAGAAAATGTACAGAGAACCTTCACGGCACGCATAACTGCAATAAACCACCTCAATTACTGGGAACGCTTGAAGTTCCTAAACCTGTACTCCCTGGAATGCAGGCGGGAGAGATACATTATTATATACACTTGGAAAATCCTAGAGGGATTAGTACCAAACTTGCACACGAGTGTCACTCCCTACGAAAGCAAAAGACTCGGCAGATGATGTAACATCCCCCCAATGAAAAGCAGGGGTGCCACTAGCATGTTGAGAGGCAACACAATAAGTGTCAGGGGCCCAAGACTGTTCAACTGCCTCCCAGCATACATAAGGGGGATTACCAATAGACCCCTGGCTGTCTTCAAGCAGGCACTGGACAGGCACCTAAAGTCGGTGCCTGACCAGCCAGGCTGTGGTTCGTACGTTGGACTGCGTGCGGCCAGCAGTAACAGCCTGGTTGATCAGGCTCTGATCCAACATGAGGCCTAGTTACAGACCGGGCCGCAGGGGCGTTGACCCCTGGAACTCTTTCCAGGTAAACTCCAGGTACAATCATGGGGAAGCAAATTAGATATTTGTTTCCTCATTGATGAGTTTTCTTTGGATATGCTTACAGTGTAATGCTGCTTAATAGTCTCTTACATTTTCTTTTTCACCATATGTTTCTGTGTGGAATCCAGTTGTAATATCACAGTGAAACTAGCTAGGGTTTACTAAAATAAAGCTTTTATGTTTTCTCCTGTGGGAGACTAAAATAAGCTGCCACTCTTGCTAATGCTCTGTTCCTTATAAGTTAGTAAGAACACAATAATTAAAAAAATGAATTGTTGATTGATGTAAGTAAAAGAAAAGGTATTGATAATAAGTATTGTAAAATAATGACACTAGTAATATCCATACATGTCTTTCAGGTGTTAAAGCTTAAGATATTTCAGCTTTGGAATCTTACAACCATTCAAGATATAATGATAAATCATAATGTTTTTAGTAGTAGTTGGGCTTCATTAATTTGTTCTTGTTTATACAGTGGACCCTTGGTTTTCGTTCACCTCCAAACTCGAACAATTATGTAAGTGTATTTTCGTAAGTGCTTTTGTAAGTGCATTTTTGGGGGTCTGAAATGACTAATCTAATTTACATTTGTCCTTATGGGAACAAATTCGTTCGATAACAGGACTCAAACAGCATTCTGGAAAGAATTTTCAACGAAAACCGAGGGTCCACTGTATATGGTTACAGCTTCCCATTCAGTGTTCTAGATTAAATGTGTTACGTATGTTTTTACTTCAGGTGCAGGCACGAGTGTCCACTATTAGCAACTCAGTGAGTGAACTGGAAGAACTTGCTCGTCAAAATGATGCCATCAGAAAATGGATTGAGGAATACCACATCATTGTGCAAGACTTCAAGAGCCGCCCTGCCAAGCTGCGACCTGAAGCCTCGGCAATGGAAATCTCCCAAATGAACGATCTTCGCTCCAAAATCATGGAGAAGCAAAGCATTTTAGACGAACTGGAAATCAAACAAATGAACTTGGCTCCTGACATGGCTGATTCTGACATTCGTGAGCAGATGAATCGATTGGAAGAGGAAGTAACCAACCTCATTGATTCTCGAACAGTCATTATTCAACAGATTGAAGAGTACAGGAGTAAGCTTCAAAATATTTATGGATGGTTTGACACAATTATCAAGCAGTTAGAAAAATGTGACAAGAGTGATAGTCTAGATTCCTTAAAGAAGTCTGCTGAAGTACAACAACTGTGGAATCAATTTGAAGATGTTCAAACTCAGCTGCAGGAACTCAAGATGAAGGTCAGTGATGTAATGCTGGAACTCTCAAGTTTAGATGTACAGCAAGTTGAGGAACAGCTAAGATCTGTTGAGAAAAAATATTCAGATCTTCAGAAACGTGTTGGTAAGAAGATGCAAGTGATTGAAATGACACGTAAAGGTTATGAGGATTCCAAGCACGATATCCTCAACCTGCAGAAGTGGGTGAGGGAGAAGATGGAGTTTACAAGGAATCTGCCACTTCTTGGATACACTAGTAAAAGCACAGAAATCAAACTACTGGATATTAATGTAAGTACAATGTATGACAGCAGTGTTACAACAAATACAAATGTTTATTTCTCTGTAAAGATTACAATGTGGGGTTTACATATTATGAAATATTGGTTACAATGTGTGGTTTGCATATTATAAATTACTAATTACAAAGAGGGCCACTATCATGCCTAGCATGACTAGGCATTTTGGGCAGTCTTATAATAATTCTAATTCTATATTGATACAGGTTATGGAGAATATTGATATTAAAGCTAGGTAACTGCATTACAGTTTGTAAATTTGGCAATGAGAATTGGATATCAGATTGGAGGGAGAGAGTATGGAGGAGGTGAATGTATTCAGATATTTAGGAGTGGACGTGTCAGCAGATAGGTCTATGAAGGATGAGGTGAATCATAGAATTGATGAGGGGAAAAGGGTGAGTGGTGCACTTCGGAGTCTGGGGAGACAAAGAACTTTGTCCGTGGAAGCAAAGAGGGGAATGTATGAGAGTATAGTTATACCAACACTCTTATATGGATGTGAAGCATGGGTGATGACTGTTGCCACGAGGAGAAGGCTGGAGGCAGTGGAGCTGTCATGTCTGATGGCAATGTGCGGTGTGAATATAATGCAGAGAATTCGTAGTTTGGAAGTTAGAAGGAGGTGCGGGATTACCAAAACTATTATCCAGAGGGCTGAGGAGGGGTTGTTGAGGTGGTTCGGACATGTAGAGAGAATGGAACGAAACAGAATGTTGGAGGTTTTGGGTGTGAGGGGCTTGGACTTCCAGCAAGCATGCGTGAGCGTATTTGATAGGAGTGAGTGGAGAGAAATGGTTTTTAATACTTGACGTGCTGTTGGAGTGTGAGCAAAATAACATTTATGAAGGGATTCAGGGAAACCGGCAGGCCGGACTTAGAGTCCTGGAGATGGGAAGTACAGTGTCTGCATTCTGAAGGAGGAGTGTTACTGTTGCAGTTTTATAACTGTAGTGTAAAGCACCCCTCTGGCAAGACAGTGATGGAGTGAATGATGATGAAAGTTTTTCTTTTTTGGGCCACCCTGCCTTGGTGGGAATCAGCCTATGTGTTAATAATAAAAAAAAATTATTAGCTAAAGGATGATGATTAAATACTGTAATTTGGGTGTTATTCTTTGTTGTTTACTTATTTATAATTATTTTACCGTGTTTTGCTTTTCCATTAAATTTGCATGTGTCTTTTTCTTTCAGGATCTTTCAAAGGAGGTTTCTGCTAAGAGAATGCTCCTGGCTCAGCTAGAAAAAGCTATTGAAAATCTTAAAGGTGATGTTGAAGAATCTGAGCTGGAACTGCTGGAAAACATAGTGAGCAAGACTTCAGAAGAGCTAGGAGTATTATACTCCACTGTAATGGAAATAAAAAATGATATGATTGTGTCCTATGAAGAGCGACGCAGCTTTGAGCAGTCACTTGACCAAGTACGTGCTTGGATTAGTGGTAAAGTAGATGAAGTGGTCTGCCCAGAGCTTCTGCCTCTCAAATCTGAGATTGCAGAGCGTGTAGTTGAGAAATACAGAAGACTTGACACTGAACTAAAGCAGTATGCAGAAACTAGTGTATCAGGAGTGAAGAGGCAAGGAAGTGCACTTTTCAAGGACTGTACGGAAGATGAGAAGGATGAATTGCATGACATATTAACTGAAATTGATGACAAAATGAACAACCTTCGCCAGACTATGTCCGGAACTCAAAATCGGCTTTCCAACCTTTTGGAGGCAAGGCGTGACTTTGAAAAAGAAGTTGATATTGCTCAAAAATGGCTCCACCAGGCTGAGGTTGCTTTACAGACAGATACCAAAAGTCTCAATACAGCTGAAGTTCTTGCAGAGCATCTGAAAAAGTTAGAAACAATGGAAGATGAACGTGAGTCAGCAAACAAGCGGGTGACCAGCATTGCTAATCTTTGTGAGGATCTGTTACCTTACCTCACTGAGGGTGACAAGTTCAGTTTGGGAGACATTGTACGTGACCTACAAGATAAAACATCAAGAGTGAATTCTTCTATTAGTGACAAAACGGAACAGGTTCGTAACACTATCACACTCCAGCGACGCAATACAGAACGTATTGTGCAGAGTGCCCAGACCTTCTCTTCTATTCAGAAGGAAATCAAGGCTCTGAATAGGCCAGTTGGCCGCAATGTAGAAGATGCTCAAAATCTCCTCGTCTCATACCAGGAGGCTCTTAAAAGGGTTAATGAATTTAGGAAGAGTCTGGATGATATGCGTACTGGGTCTGAAGTCAGTGTAGGCGAGATGCGTGATATGATTAAGCAACAACAGGAGCTTATTCAAGTGCTAGAAAAGCAAATTACTAGGATACGGCAATTAATCCTTGTGAGACAGCAATATACCTCTCTTATCAGTGAGATTACTGGATTTGTTAACCGATATATTACTGTTGTGAAGGATGTTGAGCAAACAGAGAAGACAGTAACAGATAAGCTTCGTAAGTACAGTGATATAATAAGAAAAATTCAGGAATGTGAAGCTCAGTTAACATCTGCACAGGATAAGGGATCAATCATAAGTGAGGAAGGAACTGTTGAAGATCACAATGCCATCATGGAACAGTTGCAACTAGTAAAAACTAATTTAAGTGCTCTTCGTCGTGATGTGGAAAAAAGACATTCAGAACACGAGGTATCAGCAGAGAGTCACAAACGTATCCATGTTGAGCTTAATATGACAATGGAATGGCTGTTAGAGCAGGAATCTGAACTGAAGTCTCGGCCACTTCTAACATTAGAAGTGGAGAGTGCAAATGAAGAACTTGAAACTCATGAAGAGCTTGCCAGTGACATTGAGGAGCAACTTAAGAAAATTCGTAGCATCCAGGAGAGAGCCAAATTAGAAACTGGTCTTCCATATATCCTTCAAGAAAGACTTTCAGAGGCAAATATGATTTTAGTTACATTCCCACTTGAGTTGGAATCCCGGCTCAAGTACCTTAAAGATGCAAAGATGCTTCGCCTTGACTATGAAGATTTTACTACCAAAATCAATGATTGGATCACTGAGGCACATAAACGTATTCTTGATGCTGATGGTGTTGATTACGAGAATGTACGATCGGAACTCGAAGATCACTTAGCTTATTTCTCAAGTGAAGGCTTGATTGGTGAATCTCTTGAACAGTTGGGCAATATTGCTGAAAGAATTGTTCCATCTTTAACTAGTGAAGACCAAGAAGAGCTAACAGATGAACTCTCGAAGCTCACAAAAGATCTTGATCATGTCACTAAATCAGCAAGAGATCACAAGGCTCAACTTGAGAAAAATGTTCAACTTGCACTGGAATACAACAAGCTTGTGGAGAGAGCACAAGGCCTTATAAAGGATGCTAATGTAAACACTCTGACTGATGATAGTGCCATTAATGTTGCAGCTTTACGACTTAACCTACAGAGAATTGACGAAGAGCGTGTGCGTCTATATGATCAAAGTTACATCATAAATGACTTTACGGATAAGGCCAATGAACTTCTCCAACAGGCTAGCAGGTCAAGTCATGTAAACATTGGTAATCAGTTGTTAGAATTCAATAGAGAATGGAAGATTGCTTTGGAAAATATGGAGGGCCGACGTGAGGCTCTGGCATCCCTTATCAGTCAATGGCAGGACTATGATGTGGCAGTTCGAAGTCTTGAAGTTGGCCTCAACAACTTGGAGCAGCGTCTCACTGAAGAACTTGACTGTGCTACTAAAGATGACACTGAAATCGAAACCATCAAAGAGACCTTGCAGGTAAAGTGCAATGTGAACTTGCCTCTATTTTTGTAAGGGGTTTTAAAAGAAGTTTCGCTTAGACTAAGTTTTTAATGTCTTCAGTATGTATTTGCCCGAAAAACATTGCTGGATAATTTGTTGTACGTATATTCTGTCATCTCTTATTAAGGTAAAAATTATATATACCTGGAGTCTACCTGGAGAGAATTCCAGGGGTCAACGCCCCCGCGGCCCGGTCTGTGACCAGGCCTCCTGTTGGACCAGAGCCTGATCAACCAGGCTGTTACTGCTGGCCGCACGCAGTCCAACGTACGAACCACAGCCTGGCTGGTCAGGTACCAACTTTAGGTGCCTGTCCAGTGCCTGCTTGAAGACAGCCAGGGGTTTGTTGGTAATCCCCCTGATGTATGCTGGGAGGCAGTTGAACAATCTTGGGCCCCTGACACTTATTGTGTTGTCCCTCAACGTGCTAGTGGCACCCCTGCTCTTCATTGGGGGGATGTTACATCGCCTGCCGAGTCTTTTGCTTTCGTAGGGAGTGATTTTTGTGTGCAAGTTTGGTACTAAGCCTCCAAGGTTTGTGTATACCGAAGGGGTTTGCAGTCAGTATTTCCATAATGTATTGTCAGGGTGCACCTTAGGTGATCTGGTTGTAATTACCTGTTGAAATATTTGAGTTTACACAGGAGTGGTCAAGCTCAGGCTCTTGATCCTGCCTCTTAACTTTCAACCAGTTGCTATGAATTAACTGTCATGTCTGTTTTTAAATCGATGTATGAAGTTCACTTCCACTGTATTATTATTGATTTCATTCCACTTCTTTATCTTGCTTATCTTGAAGAAATGTTAATTAATAGCTCTGTGGCACATTTGGGTATACAGTGGTACCTCTACTTACGAGCAGCTCCCAACTTGAACAATTATGTAAGTGTATTTTTGTAGGTGCTTTTGTAAGTGTATTTTTGGGGGTCTGAAATGGATTAATCTAATTTTCATTATTTCTTATGGGAAAAAATTCCTTAAGTATCGGCACTTGAATAGCCGTCTGGAACGAATTAAGCTCGTAACTCGAGGTACCACTGTATAACTTCTAGCACCTTGCTGCATCACTGGTATGTGTGTATGTGTAGGGAAAGTACCTCTAGTGCTGGTATATCCATCTCTTATTCCAAATATTGAAATGTCATCATTTTTGCTTATTGATGAGTACATGGTATCCATAGTATCCCAGTGCTGGTATACCTGGTGTATACCTGGAGAGGGTTTCGGGGGTCAACGCCCCCGTGGCCCGGTCTGTGACCAGGGCTCATGGTGGATCAGGGCCTGATCAACCAGGCTGTTACTGTTGGCCGCATGATTTTTGAGTGATGGCCGAGTGATTTTTGTGTGCAAGTTTGGTACTAATCCCACTAGGATTTTCCAAGTGTATTTAATCATGTATCTCTTCTGGTTGCATTCTAGGGAGTACAGGTTGAGGAACTTCAAGCATGAGGGTTTGTCATCCAAGGAATTGGAGCTATTCTCTTCCATGAATCAGAAATGATTTCCTTATTTCCCTAGCACTGTGTGACCTTTATGGGTCACACTTCCATTATGGGTCACACTTCCTTTATGGGTCACACTTCCTTTATGGGTCACACTGTGTGACCTTTATGGGTCACACTTCCCTATAAATGTAACTATAATTTTTTAATACACTGGCCATCTCCCATCAAGGAAACAGTGTCTTTTGCCGAGTCTTTTGCTTTCGTAGGGAGTGATTTTTGTGTGCAAGTTTTGTACTAAGCCCTTGAGAATTTTCCATGTGTATATAATAATGTATCTCCCGCCTGCGTTCTAGAGAGTACAGGTTTAGGAACTTCAAGCGTTCCCAGTAGTTGAGGTGGTTTATCGCAGTTATGCGTGCCGTGAAGGTTCTCTGCACATTTTCAAGGTCAGCAATTTCACTCGCCTTGAAAGGTGCAGTTAGTGTGCAGCAATATTCCAGCCTAGATAGAACAAGCGATCTGTAAAGTGTCAACATGGGCTTGGCATCCCTGGTTTTGAAGGTTCTCATTATCCATCCTGTCATTTTTCGAGCAGATGCAATTGCTACTTTGTTATGGTCCTTGAAGGTGAGATCCTCTGACATGATCGCTCCCAGGTCTTTGACATTAGTTTTTCGCTCTATTGTGTGGTTGGAATTAGTTTTGTACTCCGATGAGATTTTAATTTCTTCACGTTTTCCGTATCTGAGTAATTGAAATTTCTCATCATTGAACTTCATATTGTTTTCTGCAGCCCATTTAAAGATTTGGTTTATGTCTGCTTGGAGTCTTGCAGTGTCTTCAACGGTGGACACTGTCATACAGATTCGGGTGTCATCTGCAAAGGAAGACACAGCACTGTGGCTTATATCCCTGTCAATGTCTGATATGAGGATGAGGAATAGGATGGGAGCAAGTACTGTGCCTTGTGGAACAGAGCTTTTCACAGTAGCTGCCTCAGACTTTACTCTGTTGACTACTACTCTTTGTGTTCTACATGTTAGGAAATTATAGATCCATCTACCAACTTTTCCTGTTATTCCTTTATCACGCATTTTGTGTGCTATTACACCATGGTCACACTTGTCAAAGGCTTTTGCAAAATCTGTGTATATAACATCTGCATTCTGTTTATCTTCTAGAGCATCCAGGACTTTGTCGTAGTGGTCCAGTAGTTGGGACAGACAGGAGCGACCTGCTCTAAACCCATGCTGCCCTGAGTTGTGCAATTGATGGGTATCTAGATGGGTGGCGATCTTGCTTCTTAGAACCCTTTCAAAGATTTTTATGATATGGGACGTTAGCGCAATTGGTCTGTAGTTCTTTGCTATTGCTTTACTGCCCCCTTTGTGGAGTGGGGCTATGTCTGTTGTTTTTAGTAACTGCGGACGATCCCAGTGTCCATGCTCCTCTCCATAGGATGTTAAAAGCATGTGATAGGGGCTTCTTGCAGTTCTTGATGAACACGGAGTTCCATGAGTCTGGGCCTGGAGCGGAGTGCATGGGCATGTCATTTATTGCCTTTTCGAAGTCATTTGGCGTTGTGGTGATGTCAGAAAGGCATGCGTCTGTCAAGTTCTGTGGCACTCTCATAAAAAATTCACTTAGGTTTTCGATTTTCAGTCTGGTTAGTGGCTCGCTAAAAACTGAGTCATACTGGGACTTAAGTAACTCACTCATTTCCTTGCTGTCATCTGTGTAGGACCCATCCCGTTTAAGTAGGGGCCCAATACTGGTTGTTGTCACAGACCGGGCCACGGGGGCGTTGACCCCTGGAATTCTCTCCAGGTAGATTCTCTCCAGGTTGTTCTCGACTTTGATTTTGCATAGGAAAAGAAATACTTTGGGTTTCTTTCAATTTCATTTATGGCTTTTAGTTCTTCCCGTGTCTCTTGATTCCTGTAAGATTCCTTTAGTTTTAATTCGATGTTTGCTATTTCTCTGACTAGTGTCTACCCTGTGCTCCTCCACCAACTCTTCCACATCCTCACCACTCACCTCCAACCCCAGGGACTTGGCCAATTCCACAATAGAGTCCACAACAGGCACAGGGTCGTCAGGGTCAGCCTCAAATCCTTCAAAATCCCTCTGTTGGACACAACCTGGCCACAATGGTCTCCAAGTAGAGTTCAAAGTCCTGGAAGTCACTCCCTCCCAAGCCTTACTTATAAGGCCTATGCAATGGACGATATTGAAGTGATCTTTCCAGAACTCTCTTAGGGTCAAATTAGTGTCTGAGGTCACTTGAAAACACTTCAAACAATGCTTTTGTGTAGAGTTTTTTGAAGTTGGAAATGACCTGCTGGTCCATGGGCTGGATGAGAGGAGTGGTGTTAGGAGGCAAGAACTGCACTGTGATGAAACTAACTCATCAGACAAATAGTCTCCCAAGTTGTGAGGATGAGCAGGAGCATTGTGCAGTACCAGGAGGCACTAGAGTCCCAATTTCTTTTCCAGGAGGTATTTCTTCACACTAGGTCCAAACACTCCAGTGAACCATCCCACGAAAAAGGCCTTAGTGACCCATGCCTTGGTGTTAGCCTTCCAATGCACACACAAATTATTCCTGTTAACATTGTGTTTCTTGAAGGCTCTGGGATTTTCTGCGTGATACACCAGTAAAGGCTTCACTTTAAAATCACCACTGGCATTAACACAACATGAGAGTTAGCCTGTCTTTCATAGGCTTGGTGTCCTGGCAGTGCCTTTTCCTCCTGAGTAATGAAGGTCCTGTTTGGCATTTTCTTCCAAAAGAGGCCTGTTTCATCACAATTAAACACTTGTTGGGGTTCGAATTTTTCAGTGTCTACGAACCCCTTAAATTCACTCACAAACTTTTCAGCTGCACGTTTGTCTGAGCTGGCTGTCTCACTGCCTCACAACACTGTGTATGCCACTACGTTTCTTAAACCTCTCAAACCAGCCTTTGCTGGCTTTAAAATCACTCGCCTCAGCACTGGTTCCAGGCATTGTCTTGACAAGATCTGCGTGCAACTGCCTTGCCTTTTCACAAATTATCGCCTTGGAAATACTATCACCCACTATCTGTTTTTCATTGATCCACACCCCCCACAACTTCTCAGCCTCATCCACTGTTTTCAATCTATTTTTCGTTAACATATCAACCCCTTTTGCAACATTAGCTTCCTTGATTTCTTTTCTCTTTTCCAGGATAGAGGTGATAGTAGATTGTTTTTTTCCATACATCCTGGCAAGCTCACTCACACGTACGCCACTCTCATATTTTTCTACTATCTCCTTCTTCACTTCGATGGTATTCCTCACTTTCTTTACCACAGGGGTGCCACTAGGAAGCTTCTTTGGACCCATGGTGACTTATTTCACAGTGACAATCACTAAACCAGCAATAAACAGAGTAAATTTATTGTGAAATGTTTGAAAGAGCACGCTGGGTAATGTACTCTCAATGGTAAACAACGCTAGACTGGCGTCCTGCACGGCGAGGCGCACAAGCGCGGGCAGGCGGACAGGTCTGGTATGGACCGATACACGAGGGAATAACCAATACACAAGGGAAACATAGACCGAAAAAAGCAACCGAAACACGAAATCACCGATATACGGAAACACTGAAACACGAGGGATCACTGTACAAATCTTCATTTCTACATACACACTATGTGATATAACTGATGCAGACCTAGTTGCATTATTGGCATGCTTTATAGAAAGTTCCCTGGGTAAGGCAAAAGCGGGGGAAGGGGGTGCTGTATGTCACAGAGTCACTGATATGCTCGGAACTCTAAATGCCTCAAATGATGTAGTAGTTGAAATTTTGGCAGGAAAGATCGAGAACCAAAACCTGGTCATTGTGGTTGTATACAAACCTCTGGATGCAACTTCCAAACAATTCCAGGAACAGCTTTTGAAAATTGATCACTGTCTGGAAAATCTTCCAGCTCCTGCCCCCAACATCTTTCTCCTGGGGAATTTCAACCTAAGGCACCAAAAATGGAGGAATGTAGCAAATAATGCTGTAGCAGAGATAACCCCAGGAGGCAGCTCAGATGAAAACTCACACACACAAGCTTTTAAATCTCTGCACCAAATTCACCAGCAAATAATAGAGCCAACAAGATTGGAGAATACACTGGACCTCATCTTCACTAACAATGACGATCTGATACGAAATATTACCATATCAAAAACAATATATACTCAGATCGCAACATAATAGAGGTTCAGACATGTATGCTCAGGGTCCCAGACCAACATAATGTGATCAGTCACGAGGGAGCCTTCACCAAATTCAACTTCAGTACAAAAACATAAGGTGGGACCAAGTAAACCAGGTCCTAAATGATATAAACTGGGAAGATAGCCTAAGCAACACGAACCCAAACCTTTGTCTAGAACAAATTAACTCTCTGGCACTCAAGGTATGCTCAAGGCATATTCCTTTAAGGAATACGAAGAGAAGATGTAAACTAGAAAGAGAAAGGCGCTCCCTATACAGGCGAAGGCAAAGAATAACAGAGCGGCTAAAAAAGGCCAATACATATACGTATCTGTAATACGTAGGGAGGCACTGGTCAGAGAAATAGCAAACATCGAACTAAAGCTAAAGGAATCTTACAGGTGTCAAGAAATGTGGGAAGAACTAAAAACCATAAATGAAATTGAAAGAAACCCAAAATATTTATTTTCTTATGCCAAAGCAAAGTCGAGAACAACATCCAGTATTGGGCCCCTACTTGATAATGATAATGATAATTTTTATTTCATTGCAAGTTTACATCGAGATTTTGTAATTACAATCATGAACTGAAGTGCAAGGAGAGCCACTAACATGCCATGGCATTAAGGGCAGCTGAATCTAATGACTTATAGACTATATACGTACTTAATACTAGAGAAATTGATTGAGTTTGTTTTAGTTAAAACATTAGATTGTAACAGTTAATAAATTTGTTCAAATTACAATATGAGGATATTACATTGTAACAAGTGTTTTGTAGGATGGTTATATAATAGTAAAAATTGAAATTAAATTATAGAAAAATAACAATGAGCATTGTTGAAAGTAATTTACAGTATGAGTATGTATTTAGTTTAGGGTGAGTTGGTGGTTTTTGAGAAGTCTTAAATTGATGTTCAGACAAGGTTATTTTAGTATTTACTGGTAATGAATTCCAGATTCTGGGGCCCTTTATGTGCATAGAATTTTTACATAGGGTGATATGGACATGGGGTATATCAAAAAGTGATCTGTGTCTTGTGTTATGGTCATGGGTCCTATTAAAGTTGGTGAGGAGAATTTTGAGCTGAGGGTTTATATTAGAGTGTAGAGTTCTATGTATGTAGTAGGCACAAGAATAAGTGTGAATGTTCTTTACGGTGAGTAGTTTTAGGCTTTTGAATATTGGTGGAGTATGCTGTCTAGAGTGGGAATTTGTTATCATTCTGACTGCAGCCTTTTTCTGGGTTATGAGTGATCTAAGGTGATTTAATGTTGTTGATCCCATGCACAAATTCCATAGGTGAGATAAGGGTAGATGAGTGAATGATATATTGCAAGGAGAGCTGATGAGATGGGTCCTACACAGATGACAGCAAGGAAATGAGTGAGCTACTAAAGTCCCGATATGACTCAGTTTTTAGTGAGCCGCTAACCAGAATGAAAGTCGAAGACCTAAATGAATTTTTTATGAGAGGGACACAGAATTTGGTAGACTCAAACCTATCTGATATTATCCTGACACCAAATGACATGCCCATGCACTCTGCCACAGGCCAAGACTCATAGAACTCCGTGTTCATCAAGAACTGCAAGAAGCCCCTATCATGTGCTTTTAACATCCTATGGAGAGGAAGCATGGACACAGGGGTCATCCCATAGCTGCTAAAAACAACAGACATAGCCCCACTCCACAAAGGGGGCAGTAAAGCAATAGCAAAGAACTACAGACCGATAGCGCTAACATCCCATATCATAAAAATCTTTGAAAGGGTTCTAAGAAGCAAGATCACCATCCATCTAGATACCCATCAGTTACACAACCCAGGGCAACATGGTTTAGAGCAGGTTGCTCTTGCCTGTCCCAACTACTGGACCACCATGACAAGGTTCTGGATGCTTTAGAAGACAAACAAAATGCAGATGTAGTATACACAGACTTTGCAAAAGCCTTTGACAAATGACCATGGTGTAATAGCTCACAAATTGCGTGATAAAGGAATAACAGGAAAAGGTGGTTGATGGATCTATAATTTCCTATCAAATGGAACACAAAGAGTAGTAAACAGAGTAAAGTCTGAGGCGGCTATGGTGAAAAGCTCTGTTCCACAAGGCACAGTACTCGCTCCCATCCTGTTCCTCATCCTCATATCTGACATAGACAGGGATGTAAGGCACAGGACCGTGTCTTCCTTTGCAGATGACACCCGAATTTGCATGACAGTATCCTCCATTGAAGACACTGCAAGACTCCAGGCGGACATCAACCAAATCTTTAAATGGGCCGCAGAAAACTATGAATTTCAATGATGAGAAATTTCAATTACTCCAATATGGAAATTGTGAGGAAATTAAAACTACATCATATATCAGAGTATAAAACAAATTCCAACTACACAATAGAACGAAAAACTAATGTAAAAGACCTGGTACTGATAATGTCAGAGGATCTCACCTTCAGAGACCACAACATTGTATCAATTGCATCTGCTAGAAAAATGACAGGATGGATAATGAGAACCTTCAAAGCTAGGGATGCCAAGCCCATGATGACACTCTTCAGGTCGCTTGTTCTATCTATGCTGGAATATTGCTGCACTCTAGGAGCACCTTTCAAGGCAGGTGAAATTGCTGACCTAGTAAATGTACAGAGAACCTTCACGGCACACATAACTGTGATAAAACACCTCTATTACTGGGAATGCTTGAAATTCCTCAACCTGTACTCCCTAGAATGCAGGCGGGAGTGATACATGATTATATACACTTGGAAAATCCTAAAGGGATTAGTACCAAACTTGCACACGAAAATCACTCAATACGAAAGCAAAAGACTTGCCAGACGATGCAACATCCCCCCAATGAAAAGCAGGGGCGCCACTAGCACGATAACAGACAACACAATAAGTGTAAGGGGCCCAAGACTGTTCATCTACTTCCCAGCATACATAAGGGGATTACCAATAGATCCCTGGCTGTCTTCATGAAGGCGCTGGACAGGCACCTAAAGTCAGTACCTGACCAGCCGGGCTGTGGCTCGTACGTCGGGTTGCGTGTGGCCAACAGTAACAGCATGGTTGATTAAGCCCTGATCCACCATGAGGCCTGGTCACAGACCGGGCCGCGGGGGCGTTGACCCCCGAAACCCTCTCCTGGTATGCAGAGCACTTCGAGAAGTGGAAGTTAATCTTGGCTTCCAAGATGCAACCCACAGCAGTCGGATAACACCCAAGTACCTACTTACTGTATGATGAACAGGCCGTATGGGTAAGGAAAGATAGCCCACATTTTGCCCATACCGCGGATTAATCCTGGACCTTCAGTGTGTGAGCTGAGGATGCTACCAACCCAACCCATGAGAGAATGGTTGGAATTTCTCCACAAGGTAATGGGCCTTAGTACTCTTAACGTAGATTAATTAAGAGTACCACGTTGAGTCATCAACTCTAATGAAGGTTACCTGGAGTATACCTGGAGAGGGTTTCGAGGGTTTCGAGGGTCAACGCTCCCTTGGCCCGATCTGAGACCAAGCCAGGTTGACTCATGAAGAAAAATGGTTGACTAAGAGGTAGGGCTATATCAGAGATGAGGTAAATATCTTGGTGACGAGGTCGTCCAAGACTAGTAAGTAAGAAAATGCCGTTCCCATCCATCTCCCTCTCCGTTTGGAACTAAGCCATGAACTGTGGATTGGGAAAATAATAATAATAATCTTTATTTCTACAGGTACATGATACAACTTATACAGACCTATCTGACATCAGTGACATACTATATAGAAAGCCCCTGGTTACGAATAGCATTTCCCGCAACTTAGGCTAATTTTGTCCCTAGGATGCGACCCACACCAGTCAGCTAATACCCAGGTACCTACTTACTGCTAGGTGAACAGGGACAGCAGGTGTCTTAAGGAAACACGCCCCATGGTTTCCATCCATGTCGGGGATCGAACCACAGACCTCAGTGTGAGCTGAGTGCGCTACCAACCCCGCTACGGGACAAGAAGTCAAATAAATAAAGTTGAAGGCCAAGGATTTAGACAATACTTAACAAAAGTTAAGAACTTTCTTTGGAGCCTTCAATACATCAAAAAAGTCCAACATCCAAGAACACGATAATGCTTGAATGCATGCTGGTGAAGCGAGGAATAAACTACTCCATCCCCCGAGCCTCGTTAAGTTACCTTGATCTTTTCTCATTAGGAAAAATAAAAATACACAATATAAGACGAGATTGTATGTGTACAATTTTAAGCATGCCAGTAATTCCGAAGGAGAGGGGTCCATGAGGACTTGTACGACCGACCGACTGACCGACTGCATAACCTAACATTCCACTATGTTCCTTAGCAGTCTTAGTGAAGTGAAAAAGGTCGCATATAAGAAAGAATATCAGTTATTATTTTTACAGCAAGTTTATTTTCTTACATTTTTTACTTTGTTATATTTAGTTTGCTATGATTTAGTTTGCTATGTATATATATAAATCTTATTTTAAATACTGGTATATACGTATTATTGGACTTCAGTTCTGAAGGTGGAAAGTATGTATAGTGTATATAAATTGAAAGAGGGATTGGAATGTTGTGATTCCAAGGATAATTAGAATTGTGATGTCTGTACATTTCTGGCAAGACAGTTATTGAATGAGTGATGGTGAATGTATTCCCTATCTTGTTGGAAGTTGGTCGATGTGGTAAAAATTTACGTGGGCAATAAAAAAGCGTCTTTTTTTGTGTTGCAGGTGCTGGAGGAAGAGGCTGAGGATCTGGAGGAGGAAGTGGAGGGTCTTGAAAGTCAGGCTGAGGTGGTGTTGCAGTACCTACACACCGTCAGCGCTGTTGCCTACGCCGCTGCTAAGGAGAAGCTGGAGAGGCTCATCAGGAGACATCCAGAGTGAGTACTGGTGTTGCTGTTGCACTCTGCTGCTTCCCCTCGACCCCTAGTCACACTCGTCGCCGACGCTACCCCTGTAGTGCACTGCCCTCTCACCCTCTAAAATTTGAGTCTTAATGACATTTCGCATCTCAGAGACATGGAAAAATTAGTCACATTACCATGGTTGGAATAATTCACAAGTAACCCACAATTCGTGGACCATTATCAAGTCCTCTCTAAATTGTGGGCTGAATATAAATTTGCTTATCAATGTAATTACATTTTCTCCTTGAAAAATGGCTTAAGAGTAAGTTTTGATGGTTCAGATTTTGAGATAAGGGCAGAATTACAGTGGATTAGCGATGGTACACTGCTGACAAGAGTGAAGGAAACACGCTGTACAACAAGCTTTGATTTAGGTAAACGTTTCGCTCTGTGACATGACATGAACCTCGGCGATAAATTTGTCCCAATAAAAGCTTGTTCCACAACGTGTTTTATCTTCAGCTTAAGTGAACTATGTACAATCTTGTTCACGTGCAGTTCCTGTTATTAAGGGTGTTCTGCCGCCACATTCATCATGGTAAAGCAAATATACACAGCAAATTAATGATATTTTAGGCATCATATGTAATCTAGATCATTCTGTAGTCAAAAATTCCAAGAGATGGAATAATTGTGTTATGGCAGAAGGAAGGGAAGAGGAGCGAGTGTGAGCCACTATCCTAGCTAGACCCAACAACTGAGGGCGTAGTTCACACATGCCATGAGGTTTTGTGGTGTTACTGGGAATTTCCTGAGAAATATGCTACGAGAGTGTGCTGAGTCAAGGTAAGTTATTTTCTCAGGTATTCCTGGTAATACAACACGGTACTGCTGTTTGCCTGAGTTAAGGGGCTGCTGCTGAGACTACTGCCAGTGAGTGCCCACAGGGACACTACTTCACTGTCTGTTGGCAACCCTTACACACTTGGGTCTGGCTAGGATTGAAGCTGTTGTTTTCTTGCATGCTCTCTGTTTGTCTTTAGATATGTTGCGTATACCCATACAATAGATGTAGGACAGTTCGTTAAGTTATTACTTCGGCTACTAAGTCTTTGTTGGGCAACAATCATCTTATTTATCATGGTTTTATCAGCGTCTGGCCATTTTGAACCATGCTTGATTACTCCTTACCATGATTCTAATTTTCTTACCCCGAATCTGACTTTACGAACAGAGAGGCCGTACAGTAATAATTTTTTTTTTTGCGTAAATCTGAAAATAAACACGATTTATTATAAGCAATATTTGACCTTTATGTGTCCTAATATATAGAAATATACCACGGTGGACTAGTGAGGAAAACGAGAATTTCGCAGAAAAATGACGACCTGTACAATGCTGTACGTTGCTTGTAGGTCATGACTAAACCTGACTTCAACACCTTGCTGGGCAGAGTTGTACGATTACTGAAACAATACTGGTATAATAGCTCATTCTTGCGGAGTAATTGTGTTGATTTTCACAGTAGATAGTAGTGTAATGTATAGACTGGTGATTCTCAAGCGTGTGGTGGGTGCATAATTAATGTGTAACGTAGATATTTTTTAAGGTAGTAGTGTACATTATTGATTCTTTATTCAGCGTATAGTGGCTCTTGTAATATAACGTACAGGTCACGTAATTGTAATTCGCCTTTGATGTATTCACCCTCAGGCTGACACCACGTGAGGGGTGCTTTCAGCTTGATGGTGTGGTTCTAGTCTGAAGGTGTGGTTGTAGTCTGAAGGTGTGGTTCTAGTCTGAAGGTGTGGTTCTAGTCTGAAGGTGTGGTTCTAGTCTGAAGGTGTGGTTCTAGTCTGAAGGTGTGGTTCTAGTCTGAAGGTGTGGTTCTAGTCTGGAGGTGTGGTTCTAGTCTGGAGGTGTAGTTCTAGTCTGAAGGTGTGGTTCTAGTCTGATGGTGTGGTTCTAGTCTGAAGATGTGGTTCTAGTCTGAAGGTGTGGTTCTAGTCTGAAGGTGTGGTTCTAGTCTGAAGGTGTGGTTCTAGTCTGAAGGTGTGGTTCTAGTCTGAAGGTGTGGTTCTAGTCTGAAGGTGTGGTTCTAGTCTGAAGGTGTGGTTCTAGTCTGGAGGTGTAGTTCTAGTCTGAAGGTGTGGTTCTAGTCTGAAGGTGTGGTTCTATCCTGAATACTCTTATGGTAGGTGAAGTATTTATGTCGAGGTGTAGGCGTTGCAGCAGTGTGACGCAGGGCCAGGGTGTCACTCACATGCTCACCTGATGCCATCATCTCAAAAGATAATAATTTTTTTATAGCGGGCAGGGTGTCGGGAGCTGGTGTCAGCTTGAACTCACCAGATTCTAGATGTTACACTTAGACACAATAATAATATTATTATTTTTTTATCGTCTCCCTCTTCAGGGTCCCTCAAGCGGAGTGATATCCCTTCCCTGCCTTCGATCAAACCTATTTGCCTCTCATTCCCTGGGCGTTGTATTACCCCTAAGGGTTTAGCTCTTCTCAGTGAGTGTAATAATACTTATTAAAGAATTACGAGAGCTACACTTGTTGACTTAGAGTATGGATGAGTTGTGGTGCTACGTGAACCTGGTGGGGTATTCACGGGTGTGGCTGCTGACGTAGAATTGTGATAAGGTTCACATTCACTTCCATGAGTGTTACTTTATTTGTTCCTCGATATCAACAATAAATTCTGATTAGATCGATTCTGTTTTTTTAATATTTGTCCTGACTGGGTAAGAGTACCCTGGTGTAACGGGGGAAGGATATATGTTAGAAGTATATTTCGCTAGGCTCGTTTTCCCTTGTCCACTTGAAATCTTTCAAAATAAATGTTTTTAAAGTTTGCAGTGACTTGTATTAAAGCAACGTTCGTGCTTAATTTAATATCGTGTGCAAAAGATGACACGAAGCTGATATTATCCTTCTGTCTTGTGAGGAAGATTAGTTAGTAACCTGGTAGGGTTGTTGTTTTGAGGGGTTGTTTTGTGGAGTTGTCGTATCGTGGGGTTGTCGTTGTTTTGTAGGGCTGTAATTGTTTTGGGGGTTGTTTCATGAGGTTGTCGTTTCGTGGGGGTTGTCGTTTCGTGGGGTTGTTTCGTGAGGGTTTTCGTTATTTTGTGTTTTGGGGGTTATCGTTTCGTTGGGTTGTTATCGTTGTTTCGTGAGATTATTGTCGTTGTTTCCTAATGTTGTCGTTGTTCCGTGAGGGTGTTGTTGTTTCGCGAGGTTATTGTCGTTGTTCCGTAAGGTGTTGTTCCATGAGGTGGTTGACGTTGTTTCGTGAGGTTGTCATTGTGTGCAGCTCGCACGTGCGTGTCTTGGCCACTGTGTAATTACTTATTTGTAGCTTCAATAGCAGAGCTGTGTTGTGTTATCTCTTCGGTAATTATTATATATTTGCTTTTAATTTCCAGTTGTTTTAATCCGGTTCATTGTTCCACCATTTTGAAAATCTCTTCTATCCTTCCAGTTCCACTCTTTTTTTCTTCTGAATTTACGTGTGTTATCTCGTGGTTATCCTCTTGAAGATACTAAGAAATCTTCCTTATTTGTTTTTTCAAGGCTTTTTGTGCGCGCGCGTGTGTGTGTGTGTGCGTGTGCGTGTGTGTGTGTGTGTGTGTGTGTGTGTGTGTGTGTGTGTGTGTGTGTGTGTGTGTGTGTGTGTGTGTGTGTTCGTGTGCGTTGAGATGATATCTAATACTTTCATCAATTGCTCTCTCTCTCTCTCTCTCTCTCTCTCTCTCTCTCTCTCTCTCAATTATATTTATATGCAGTTAACAGGATGTGGAAGTGCAAGCTTACATGTTGTCTATGTAGTGGATAAAATATAATTGGTTAAATTTTGCTTATAGACGATTTAACGTAATTTAAAAATTGATGTGAGAAATCTACGTTTGTTGTAGGGAGGCTGGGTTCCATTGGTATATTTTGTCTCGTGAAGGACTGACTTACCTTGAGATATACCTCATGTATATTTCTGGTCGAGTTGTTCCTTATAGAATGATCTCCATGCTCACGGTTTTTTGTTTTCATTCATTATTGCATCACTGTCGCATCATCACCTTCTCTCTTGTCTTCGCTTTATCCCCTCTGATATATAACCGTGTATCCATCTTTATTCTTATGTCGTCTTCCCTAGCTTCCATGGTATAATATTGTGCAGAGCTTTGATGAAAGTAGTGTGTAGGCAGCGTAGCAGCTTCGCCAGTCATACACAAATTGTTCGGGTAATGTCCGTAGACTTAATGACAGAAAAATAATCCTCTGTTGTACTAAACATTGTTCAGTATAAACTGTCTTCCATTAGCATTATACCAATCTTTTCTCTATATCTGTTTTCGTTAATTTGATATTTGGATAAAATATCGATGTTTTAATTAGTGCTGGCAGTGATGGTACAGTAGAGTGTGTGAAGGTGCGGGAATCTAACATTAGCCTCGGGGCGTGCAGCGAGGGGCGTGCAGCGAGGGGCGTGCAGCGAGGGGCGTGCAGCGAGGGGCGTGCAGCGAGGGGCGTGCAGCGAGGGGCGTGCAGCGACATCATTGGCTGGAAATAACTTAGCGAGCATGGCTACCCCGGTACGTGGGGGTACCCATGCTCGCTAAGTTATCTTGCGTGTTCCGTATCTATTTTTACCCTGGTCATCCTGGCGGTAAACTGGGGAGGTTAACTATTATATAAGTCATTATGTTGACGCAGGATATAATTGTTGTAGGTTCTTATGAAGCATGCGGAGGAGACCTTGACTTTATTGAGTGTTGCGGTGTCCGCACAGAACCTCGTTAAAGAAGCAGATAGTATCTCCTCATTCGTGGCCCTTAAAGTATGATTGATGGGAGGAGAATAATGATATGCAGGTACTAGTATCGATACTTATTATGATTATAGATGCAACTTACGACGCAGTTAAAGTGACTTTGATTACTGTTGAATGAACTGAGATATAAAGTTGCCGTCTCATCAAGCTGGCTGCAAGCTAAACATGGATAGATGCATAATCAAGTGATGTTTACTGACGTTATGTATGGAGAGGGTGTGGTTCAACTGGAGAGGGTGTGGTTCAACTGGAGAGGGTGTGGTTCAACTGGAGAGGGTGTGGTTCAACTGGAGAGGGTGTGGTTCAACTGGAGAGGGTGTGGTTCAACTGGAGAGGGTGTGGTTCAACTGGAGAGGGTGTGGTTCAACTGGGAAGTGAGTGAGAGGTCAATAATAGCGTCAGTTTAACTAGGCTAGTCGCACTTCCCAAAATATTGTCGACGTGTTTATACATATCTTAGGCACATGTTAACCCACGAAGGATCCATTAAGTTGTTTTCCTCCTGACTCCAATTGCTTTTTCATGTCATTTGTTTGTGTACTTGGCAAGACGTGTGTACACTTGCCTTATGTTTTTCTTACATTGTTCTTCAAGCTTCGTCGCCTTGTTCTCTCTACACTTCACATGTTCTCTAGTTTTAGGGCTGGCATTGCATGGCTTCCAACCCCACTCCGTTCACTGATTACTTTATATATTCATTTATATTTGTCATATTTGTTAATGTATATTATTTTCACAGTGCATTTTTAATCGTCATTTACAAGGTGGAAAAGTGAAATAGTTAAAAAGAGCAAAGAAGTATGTTGTTTTGCTGGTGTACTGACCTCTGCATTGTTGAACACTGAGTTTACTTCCTGTAAATCCTAAGGAATTAAAGCTGTCTTAACCTGGGATATACTTGATGGTAACTATCCTATGTGTTTGTTGTCTCTGCTTCTGCCTCACCTATCCACGTAGTTTCAAATCCAAAAAGAAATTTTGGTTAAATTTTACACTTTTAATTCAGCCCATCCTTAAAAATTTTGACTCGACGAGAAAATGCACGACCTAACCTAACCAAACGTAGCCTAACCTAACCTAACCAAACGTAGCTTAACCTAACCTAACCAAACGTAGCCTAACCTAACCTAACCAAACGTAGCTTAACCTAACCTAACCAAACGTAGCCTAACCTAACCTAACCAAACGTAGCTTAACCTAACCTAACCAAACGTAGCCTAACCTAACCTAACCAAACGTAGCCTAACCTAACCTAACCAAACGTAGCAACCTAACTAACCAAACGTAGCTAACCTAACCTAACCAAACTAGCCTAACCCTAACCAAACGTAGCTAACCTAACCTAACCAAACGTAGCCTAACCTAACCTAACCAAACGTAGCCTAACCTAACCTAACCAAACGTAACTTAACCTAACCTAACCAAACGTAGCCTAACCTAACCTAACCAAACGTAGCTTAACCTAACCTAACCAAACGTAGCCTAACCTAACCTAACCAAACGTAGCCTAACCTAACCTAACCAAACGTAACTTAAGGGAGGGGCGAGCCTTGTTCCAGAAATTAGGAAAGGAAGATTGGAAATTTTTGGAAAAAAATGTTTTCTTACCAAAAAATATTGCATCATTCTGGCAACATTTTGGTGTAATCAACTTGTTTATATCATATTTCCAAGTATATTTTTTCCTTAAATGTATTTTTGTTGTGCTTGCTGTCATAAATAATACATGTTGCCAATTAGTGTTTTTTTTTTAGTTTTGTCTCTGCAAAAATTACAATTTTTATGATTATTTCATTAAAAAAACTCTAAATAGCAACATCTCTGATGCCTCCATTCAAGTGTAGGGACTCATGCCACCTCAGTGGCCTCTGGGGTCTCAACATGTGCTGATGCATGCAACTCGCTGAGATTTAGCGTGCCATATCCATAGAGTTTCACAGAAAAAATATATTAATAACTCAGAAATAAATTTTTTATAATGGAATCTACTGACATTTTTGCTAAAATGGATTGGGTCAACAATTATAGAGCCTTTATCTTTCATCTGATGTTAACTAGAGCATTGTACATCTTCCCAATTTTGTAGAAATTTACTGGTTTTGTGACCCCTAAAATTTGGCACATTTTATTTTTTCTACCTAACCTAAAGGCAAAAAATCATAACAAAGACAGTGTATAGGTTTTTAAAAGCTGTATAAATCACTGTAAACAATCTCATTGAAATTAGACCAAAATAAAGAAAAAAACGTGAATTCATTCGCCCCTCCCTTAACCTAACCTAACCAAACGTAGCCTAACCTAACCTAACCAAACGTAGCTTAACCTAACCTAACCAAACGTAGCTTAACCTAACCTAACCAAACGTAGCCTAACCTAACCTAACCAAACGTAGCTTAACCTAACCTAACCAAACGTAGCTTAACCTAACTTAGCCGTGCACAACAGTGGGTGCTTCTTGCCGCACCTCAGCCATAGGATGAACCGCTGTCATTGAACAGATCATCTAACAAAAGACTAAATTCTCGTGATTTACCTTGGCGAATTCAGTGATAACTAGATGTATTTATGTCGCTGCTCAGTCCAAGAAAGTTATCCCCGTATTCCATAACCCAAGTCCCCTGCGCCTCAGTGCCCGCGATTGGAATAGTGCAGAGTGCGGCATAACTTGATTATGCACCTAAATATTAGGGTTGAAAAGTTAAAGGTAATCAAAAGAAGGAATTACAAGTCATCATATGGAAACGAATATCCAAATTTCTTCACCAAAAAGGGTAAATTAGGACATACACAACTCGAATCTAATTCAGACTTTTAAACGAGACAGAAGAGACCAATATTCTAAAATACACATCACATAAACCTGAAGTCGTTCAGAAGTTGCATCATCATGGAAGGCTTGAAGTTAATCAGGTGTGGCAATCAGAATTTATTCCATGAAAAATAATTCAGATTTTCCAATTAAAAATAAATAAATTTGGACCTACACAGCCCAAAATCGTAAGTGTGTCAAGGTTTAAAGAAAGTAAGTATATTTAGTAAGTTTTATGTAGGTTTAGTATACATAACATTCAAGTATAAATAACATTCAGTGGTTTTGAGAGCACACGGAGGTTACAGGCACATAAATATTGATTTAGACTAGGATAACCAAATAAACTCAGTCACTGTGACTAATTTAAGTCAGAAAACTAATTTGATTAATAAAATTGTCACATAATAACTTACACGACCTAACATCAAGAAATTGTTTTATTTGAGGTAAACACAATAAAAGTTTATTGCTGACCAGAAGAAGAATTTTTCAATTATTTCTAAGAATCCAACAAAATTTGTACCTACACATTATAAACCTATGAAACGTTTCATCCATTTCATACGATTCATCAACCAGTGAAGATTGATGACGATCACAATAGTTATATTTTAATAAGAGGAAAGCGTTAAACCCGCAGGGGTCATGTAGCGCCTGTGAACTGGGAGGCATTCAGATTCAATCCAAGCAAGGGGATGATAAGTCCAGTTCCTGGGATCAAGAGCCCTTCATCAGCATCAAGGGAAATAATGTAAAATAATACTATACCATTTCGATATTAAAAGTGGCAACCTGACATCTACACACTCCATTAAATATACCAACCTTCTTCTGGGCAGGA
Organism: Cherax destructor; assembly: GCA_009830355.1. Taxonomy (NCBI): domain Eukaryota; kingdom Metazoa; phylum Arthropoda; class Malacostraca; order Decapoda; family Parastacidae; genus Cherax; species Cherax destructor. Next base: position 238,874 of record WNWK01001436.1, on the reverse strand, counting down.
AACACCAATATATTGATATTTTGAAACTCATCACAAGAGACTGTCTCCACCTATCACACTGTAACAATATTGATAATAATAATAATAATAATAATAATAATAATAATAATTTTTATTTGGATATGATACAAAGAATTACATTTGGTTATTGAGATTACATGAGGTGTACATGCCAAAAGCCCCTAGTATGCAGGGCATTTTGATAATGACCTGTGTAACATTGTGTAGAGGTCACCCTGGCGTGTAAATAACCCCGTGAATCTTACATTGTGTAGAGGTCACCCTGGCGTGTAAATAACCCCGTGAATCTTACATTGTGTAGAGGTCACCCTGGCGTGTAAATATCCCCGTGAATCTTACATTGTGTAGAGGTCACCCTGGCGTGTAAATAACTCCGTGAATCTTACATTGTGTAGAGGTCACCCTGGCGTGTAAATAACCCCGTGAATCTTACATTGTGTAGAGGTCATTCTGGCGTGTAAATATCCCCGTGAATCTTACATTGTGTAGAGGTCACCCTGGCGTGTAAATAACCCCGTGAATCTTACATTGTGTAGAGGTCACCCTGGCGTGTAAATTACCCCGTGAATCTTACATTGAGTAGAGGTCACCCTGGCGTGTAAATATCACCGTGAATCTTACATTGTGTAGAGGTCACCCTGGCGTGTAAATAACCCCGTGAATCTTACATTGTGTAGAGGTCACCCTGGCGTGTAAATTACCCCGTGAATCTTACATTGTGTAGAGGTCACCCTGGCGTGTAAATAACCCCGTGAATCTTACATTGTGTAGAGGTCACGCTGGCGTGTAAATTACCCCGTGAATCTTACATTGTGTAGAGGTCACCCTGGCGTGTAAATTACCCCGTGAATTTTACATTGTGTAGAGGTCACCCTGGCGTGTAAATTACCCCGTGAATCTTACATTGTGTAGAGGTCACTCTGGCGTGTAAATAACCCCGTGAATCTTACATTGTGTAGAGGTCACCCTGGCGTGTAAATTACCCCGTGAATCTTACATTGTGTAGAGGTCACCCTGGCGTGTAAATAACCCCGTGAATCTTACATTGTGTAGAGGTCACGCTGGCGTGTAAATTACCCCGTGAATCTTACATTGTGTAGAGGTCACCCTGGCGTGTAAATTACCCCGTGAATTTTACATTGTGTAGAGGTCACCCTGGCGTGTAAATTACCCCGTGAATCTTACATTGTGTAGAGGTCACCCTGGCGTGTAAATTACCCCGTGAATCTTACATTGTGTAGAGGTCACCTTGGCGTGTAAATTACCCCGTGAATCTTACATTTGTAGAGGTCATCCTGGCTTTAAATAACCTCCGTGAATCTTACATTGTGTAGAGGTCACCCTGGCGTGTAAATAACCCGTGAATCTTACATTGTGTAGAGGTCACCCTGGCGTGTAAATTACCCCGTGAATCTTACTTGTGTAGAGGTCACCTGGCGTGTAAATACCCCGTGAATCTTACATTTGTAGAGGTCACGCTGGCGTGTAAATTACCCCGTGAATCTTACATTGTGTAGAGGTCACCCTGGCGTGTAAATTACCCGTGAATTTACATTGTGTAGAGGTCACCCTGGCGTAAATTACCCCGTGAATCTTACATTGTGTAGAGGTCACCCTGGCGGTAAATTAACCCCGTGAATCTTACATTGTGTAGAGGTCACCCTGGCGTGTAAATTACCCCGTGAATCTTACATTTGTAGAGGTCACCTGGCGTGTAAATACCCCGTGAATCTTACATTGTGTAGAGGTCACCCTGGCGTGTAATTACCCCGTGAATCTTACATTGTGTAGAGGTCACCCTGGCGTGTAAATTACCCCGTGAATCTTACATTGTGTAGAGGTCACCCTGGCGTGTAAATTACCCCGTGAATCTTACATTGTGTAGAGGTCACCCTGGCGTGTAAATTATCCCGTGAATCTTACATTGTGTAGAGGTCACCCTGGCGTGTAAATTACCCCGTGAATCTTACATTGTGTAGAGGTCACGCTGGCGTGTATATTACCCCGTGAATCTTACATTGTGTAGAGGTCACCCTGGCGTGTAAATTACCCCGTGAATCTTACATTGTGTAGAGGTCACCCTGGCGTGTAAATTACCCCGTGAATCTTACATTGTGTAGAGGTCACCCTGGCGTGTAAATTACCCCGTGAATCTTACATTGTGTAGAGGTCACCCTGGCGTGTAAATTACCCCGTGAATCTTACATTGTGTAGAGGTCACGCTGGCGTGTAATACCCGTGAATCTTACATTGTGTAGAGTCACCCTGGTGTAAATCGTGAATCTTACTTGTGTAGAGGTCACCCTGGCGTGTAAATTACCCCGTGAATCTTACATTGTGTAGAGGTCACCCTGGCGTGTAAATAACCCCGTGAATCTTACATTGTGTAGAGGTCACCCTGGCGTGTAAATTACCCCGTGAATCTTACATTGTGTAGAGGTCACCCTGGCGTGTAAATTACCCCGTGAATCTTACATTGTGTAGAGGTCACCCTGGCGTGTAATTACCCCGTGAATCTTACATTGTGTAGAGGTCACCCTGGCGTGTAAATTACCCCGTGAATCTTACATTGTGTAGAGGTCACCCTGGCGTGTAAATTACCCCGTGAATCTTACATTGTGTAGAGGTCACCCTGGCGTGTAAATAACCCCGTGAATCTTACATTTGAGAGTCACCTGGCGTAGTCCCCGTAATCTTACATGTAGAGGTCCCCTGGCGTGTAAAACCCCTGAATCTTACTTGTGTAGAGTCACCCTGGCGTGTAATACCCCGTGAATCTTACTGTAGAGGTCAGCCTGGCGTTAATACCCGTGAATCTTACTGGCAGTACAACACCAGGCCTGGCGTCAACAGCCTGGTAACCCCGGCGTCAACACCAGGCCTGGCGTCACACCAGGCCTGGCGTCAACACCAGGCCTGGCGTCAACACCAGGCCTGGCGTCAACACCAGGCCTGGCGTCACACTCAGGCCTGGCGTCACACCAGGCCTGGCGTCAACACCAGGCCTGGGTCAACACCAGGCCTGGCGTCAACACCGTACACAGGCCTGGCGTCACACCAGGCCTGGCGTCAACACCAGGCTCTCAGGCGTCCACACCAGGCCTGGCGTCCACACCAGGCCTGGCGTCACACCAGGCCTGGCGTCCACACCAGGCCTGGCGTCCACACCAGGCCTGGCGTCCACACCAGGCCTGGCGTCCACACCAGGCCTGGCGTCCACACCAGGCCTGGGTCCACACCAGGCCTGGCGTTACCAGGCCTGGCGTCCACACCAGGCCTGGCGTCCACACAGGCCTGGCGTCAACCACCGTCAGGCCTGGCGTCCACACCAGGCCTGGCGTCCACACCAGGCCTGGCTTCCACACCAGGCCTGGCTTCCACACCAGGCCTGGCTTCCACACCAGGCCTGGCTTCCACACCAGGCCTGGCTTCCACACCAGGCCTGGCTTCCACACCAGGCCTGGCTTCCACACCAGGCCTGGCGTCAACACTATCATAGCATCAGTAGCAAGTCTCGTGTCGATGCTTTTTTAAAAACCCTCGACTTTTATGAACATAAACTTGCTATGAAAGTTAATGTCAATTAGTGAGAGACAAATTATTGTTTAAACAGCTTAAAGACATTAAGAAAATGCTCTTAAAGTTTAAAGTTGCATTCTTAAGTTATCGCATTTAAAACAATAACCCCTAATAGTTTTTTAAATAAAATTGGCACATTTTCACGTACACACGCCAATAACAATCCGAACATTCTTCTTCTACTACAGACATACCTGTGTTGAAAGTTTGAAGTAGATCAGAAAGGGCTTTCTCAAGGTATCACAGGGAAACCTTCGCCCTGTTTGCAAAATTAAATTGTCGTTAAGAAGTTGTAAGTGAAAACTTTGGAGGAAGAAGACGAGGAAGAGAATTTCAACAAACATTATATGCTACCCTGTCAGGGCTCCTCCTATAATAATCGAATATATGTATATATATATATATATATATATATATATATATATATATATATATATATATATATATATATATATATAACAGTTTCTAGTATAGTGGGTGGTGCTTGGAAGACAGCAATATGGTTTTGACAACCAGTTGCGTGTTATAAGCTTATGGTTGAGACAAGTTGCGTCCACCTGTCTCCTGACTGACGGTGTACACAAACCACTGGATGTGCCCTTTGAGGTGTTCCCTTGTTACTACTGTAGATCCGTGCTTTGTACATCTGAGTGTTACCACTGTGAACACTTCCCTCTTCGTAGAACTGTAAGTGTTAACAATGTAAACACTTAAGTGGCGCCTTTGGGTCTTCCTAAACATTACTTGATTCACACAAGACAAACGCTGATTATCTTTGCTAATATATATTGGTTATGTAAATAAACACTTGAGGTTTATCTTGAGCAGCAGCGTCAGCAGATTTCCAAGAATATAATATATATATATATATATATATATATATATATATATATATATATATATATATATATATATATATATACACAAATACAGGTAAATAAAAGCCCTAGGTCTTTCGTGTTGCAATCAACACATCAGAAGCTTGCAAAGTTGCAGAAATGAGTACGAGATCTCAGCATGCATATATATATATATAGGATATATATATAGGTGTCTATAGGATGGGGTGGTAGGAGAAGTGGAATATTCAAACGGCTTCAGGAAGAAATCCAAATATTCTTCCTTGATGCCTTTTTATCCACTTCTCCGAGGCTATGGGTCCCACAATTTGCACTCAGAGGTGGACCCCATCCTATGAAAAAAAAAAAAAAAAAAAAATATATATATATATATATATATATATTAAAAAGAGAACATTTCTACTTGTCCTCTCACTGGTTTGCAATACTAGCAGGGTTGGGTTTAGTTAGCAATTACAATACACAGTATATGAATTTATCATTCATCACAGTTACGTAGAGTACACGCAACACTGAGCTAATCTCTTTCTAATTGCTGCTCTGTCCCCTTGATTAAAGTTCACCTCGTCCACAACAGAATCAGCCATTCAGTCACTGCGTGCCAGTTGCGATGCCTTGGGGTGCAGCTGCCATCAATGATGATCATTTCTTTACAGGTTTGTTTTGCTGTGTTTAGATGATAGGGCGTCGTAAGGAGGGTAATTCCAGAGTAAACTGCTTCCAGTCCTACTGGCAAGGAACTCCTTGAAGCAGTTTCCTAGCCAGTGAATCAGCAGTGAAATGCTTGACCATAGTAACACACATATATACAGCAGGTTAGGTTCCGGGCTACTGCAGTAAAGCTAAAATCGATGTAAAGTGAAAAAGCCTTTTTTCACTTTCAATACATATAAAAGCCTGATAACATATATTAAGTGAGCAATAGAGCTAGGCCTAAACAATGCATATGCAGCACACATTACTTACCTTAAAATATTTTTGTCCTTAGCTTATAGTGAGTGGTGAATATATTTATTGTAGGAAGTCTGACTAAATGAAGAATGGCTATAATTACAAACTGCTGTATTAGCGAAACTTGGTAAAGAAAGCGTTGTAAAGCGGGGCCTTCCTATATACCTGTACTCGTCTATTTGTACTCACCTATTTGTGGTTGCAGGGGTCGAGAAATAGCTCCTGGCCCCGCCTCTTCACTGATCGCTACTGGGTCCTCTATCCCTGCTCCATGAGCTTTATCATACCTCGTCTTAAAACTATGTATAGTTCCTGCCTTCACTACGTCACTTGTCAGACTATTCTACTTCCTGACAACTCTATGACTGAAGAATTACTTCCTAACATCTCTTTGACTCATAGGAGTCTTCAACTTCCAATTGTGACCCCTTGTTTCTGTGTCCCATCTCCGGAACATCCTGTCTCTGTTCACTTTCTCAATTCCTCGCAGTATTTTGTATGTCGTTATCATGTCTTCCCTAACCCTCCTGTCCTCCAGTGTCGTCAGGCCGATTTCCCTTAACCTTTCTTCGTAGGACATTCCCCTTAGCTCTGGAACTAGCCCTGTTGCAAACCTTTGCACTTTCTCTAATTTCTTGATGGTGTGGGTTCCAAACTGGTGCTGCATACTCCAGTATGAGCCTGACGTACACGTTGCACAGAGTCTTCAACGATTCCTTACTAAGGTATCGGAACGCTATTCTCAGGTTTGCCAGGCGCCCATATGCTGCAGCAGTTATCTGGTTGATGTGTGCTTCCGTAGACGTGCTCGGTATTATACTCACCCCAAAATCCTTTTCCTTGAGTGAGTTTTGCAGTCTTTGGCCACCTAGCCTACACTCTGTGGTCTTGTTTGCCCTTCCCTGATCTTCATGACTTTGCATTTGGTGGGGTTAAATTCGAAGAGGCGGTTGCTGGACCTGGCGTCCAGCCTGTCCAGGTCTCTTTGTAGTCCTGCCTGATCCTCATCCGATTTAATTCTCTTCATTAACTTCACATCATCTGCAAACAAGGACACTTCTGAGTCTATCCCTTCCGCTATGTCATTCACATATACCAAAAACAGCACAGGTCCTAGGACTGACCCATGTGGAACCCCGCTCGTCACAAGCGCCCACTCTGATACCTCGTCACGTACCATGAGTCGTTGTTGCCTCCCTGTCAGGTATTCTCTGATCTATTGCAGTGCCCTTCCTGTTACACATGCCTGATCCTCTAGCTTTTGCACTAATCTCTAGTGAGGAACTGTGTCAAAGGCCTTGCAGTCCAAGAAAATGCAATCTACCCGCCCCTCTCTCTCTCGTGTCTTACTTTTGTTACCTTGTCATAAAACTCCAGTAGGTTTGTGACACAGGATTTGCTTTTCATGAATCCGTGCTAGGTGTCGTTTATAAGCTTGTTCCATTCTAGGTGTTCCACCACTCTCCTCCTGATAATCTTCTCCATGACTTTGCATACTATACAAGTCAATGACACTGGTCTATAGTTTAGTGCCTCGTGTCTGTCTACTTCCTTAAAAATGGGGACTACATTTTCCGTCTTCCATACCTCAGGTAGTTGCCCAGTTTCAATGGATGTGTTGAAAATTGTTGTTAGTGGCACACACAGCGTCTCTGCTCCCTCTCTAAGGACCCACGGAGAGATGTTATCCGGTCGCACAACCTTTGAGGTATCAAGGTCACTTAGCAGCTTCTTCATCTCTTCCTCGGTTTTGTGTATTTCATCCAACACTTGTTGGTATATCCTTTGTTGGTGTACCTTTCTGTTCTGACTTCCCAGGGTTCTTTCTGTCTCCACTGTAAATACTTCCTTAAATCTCATGTTGATCTATTAACATACTTCTTGATCGTTCTTTGTGAGCTCCCCACCTTCTTTCCTCAGCCTGATTACCTGGTCCTTGACTGTTGTCTTCCTCCTGATGTGGCTATACAACAGCTTCGGGTCAGACTTGACTTTTGATGCTATGTCGTTTTCGTACTGTCGCTGGGCCTCCCTCCTTATCTGTGCATACTCGTGTCTGGCTCTTCAAGTATCTATTTTCCTGGGTCCTTTGTCTTCTGTACTTTTTCCATTCTGTAGTGCGCTTAGTTTTTGCCTCCCTACACCTTTGGGTAAACCAAGGGCTCGTTCATTATTTCTGTTGTCCTTGGGAACAAACGTTTCCTCTGCCTCCTTGCATTTTGTTGTTATGTAGTCCATTTCGTTTACTGACTTTCCTACCAATTCTCTTTCCCACTGAACCTCCTGCAGGAAGTTCCTCATACCTGTGTAGCCCCCCTTTTATACTTTGGCTTTTTTCCCATCCTACTCCTGTTATCCTCTCCACTTGTAACTCTACAATGTATTCAAAGCTCAGAACCACTTGATTCTTAGCTCCAAGGGGTTTTTCATGTGATGTCCTCAACGTCCGAGCTACTCAGGGTGAACACGAAGTCCAGTCTTGCTGGTTCATCCTCCTCTCTCTCTCTCACTCTCTCTCTCTCTGGTAGTGTCCCTAACATGTTGATGCATGAGGTTTTCCAGTACTACATCATTTTGGCTCTCCATGTTCCGGGACCCCCATGTGTCTCCAGGTTTTCCCAATCAATTTCCTTGTGATTGAAATCACCCATAACTAGTAACTTTGCTCTACCCGTGTGAACTCTTCTGGCCACCTCAGCTAGTGTGTCCACCATTGCTCTGTTGCTCTCTTCATATTCTTCTCTTGGCCTCCTGCAGTTCTGTGGTGGGTTATACATCACTGCAATGACTACCTTATGTCCCCCAGACTGAATTGTACCTGCTATGTAATCCCTTGCCTAATTTCGTCCATTCCTTCCATTTCCTCAATTCCCCATCGGTTTTTAATGAGCAGTGCAACTGCTCATTAAAAACCGATGTGTGTGTATATATATATATATATATATATGTATATATGTATATATATATAAACTAATAGGGTAGCAGCACACTGCGGGTGTACCCGTACTTGATTTATGATAAAATAATTAAAAAGCAAAATGTGTGTAATCTGCCGCCATGTTGGGTTGCGCTCCAGTCAATAATTTGCTCATTTTGCCATAAATTATATTTCCCGATTTTAATTTTTATTATTATTTATGAGCAGGTAACTCGTTTCCAATAGTTTTTTTTTTTTTTTTTTTTTTTTTGAGACGGTTGGAATTACTATTTTATTTCTGGCGTACAATTTCTAAAATATGTTGTAACGCATTTGACGCTTTTCCAAAGATTTTCGATTTGGAAGAATTTTCTTGTGATGGAAGAGAGATTATATATAGGAAGATTATATGTAGGACGATTATATGTAGGGAAAATTATATGTGGGGAAATTATGTGTGGGGAAATTATATGTAGGGAAATTATGTGGGAATATTATATGTGGGAATAGTATATATGAACAACACGAGCTAAGTTTAAGGTTGATAACCAGGGTGACAGTATTGAACTACATGGAACAAGAGCTGACCAAGGTTGTTACACATTATAAAGACAGTCACTAGGACAGGTAGTTGCAGATTTAAATACGTAGCGTGGACGTCAAAAACAGTTCATCAAGGATACCTGAATATCATGACTCACGAAATCGTAATAACACCATTGCAAACAAACCACGGAACGGGTGGGGTTTGAACGTATGGCAAATGTCCTAAAACTTTCAGGCCAGTGCGTTAACCACTCGGTTGGATCGACAGACGAATGTTATTAACCCTCTATGAAGAGAATACTTCACGTTAGAGAAAGATGGATGTATCTGTAAGTGACGGGAGAGGACACAGAGATGCCAGGAGCTGTGAATCGACCCCTGAAAGCACATACAGGTGAGTACGGACGTGGTGGTCATGACCACAGTGACAGACCACCTATATAGTCTTAAGGCTGACACGGGCTAAATACCTGCAAATCAACAGCCTTCCTCATTGTGTCCTTCCTTCCCTACCCGGCTGAGATAAGAGATATACCAGAACACAGACAACCAGAAGTTACGTGAGGCCCAGCAGAGATGCAGATAACGGAGGTGGAGGTATAGAGGTGGGCGGAGTACAAGTGTTGGAGGGAGGATTGGTGACATCACCCTCTCGAAAATGTGGTCAGGTGTTGTGTGGGCGGCCGTGCAGGCGGGCGGGTGGGCTGGGAGAGAGCCAGGGTGTCCACCAGCTGTACACATGGGGGTGGTAGGAGAATCCACGCCCGGTTAAACCTTATATATATATATATATATATATTCCAAGCGAGAAGTTTGTGTTCTTGTGAGGTTTAGTGGAGAAGGAGGGCTGTGGGTCAGTGTTGCTCTGTGCTTTTTGTTTTGTACTGAGGAGGGGAAATTATTGTAATGTTTGTAAGTGTTAAATTTCTGCTTGACGACACTTGTTTGGTCAGACAACAATCTGAAGCAAACAAGAAATTAACACTGACAAGGCAATATATATATATATATATATATATATATATATATATATATATATATATATATATATATATATATATATATATATATATATATATATATATATATATATGTCGTGCCGATTAGGTAAAACTTGCGATTTTGGCTTAAATAGCAACACTCACCTTGCCATATAAGACAAGTGAAAATTTGTGTATGCAATAATTTCGCCCAAATCATTCTGAACATAACGAAAAAAATATATTTCATTGTGTTTGTTTATTATTAAATTAATGTTAACGTATCTAAAATATATTTAGTTGGGTTAGGCTAAATTAAATTGCGCTTGTTGTAATAAGGTTAGGTAGGTTTTCAAAGTTTCTCTTGGTACAAAATTATAAATTCTTACATTAACATAAATGAAAAAATATATCTTTAAACGTATAAGAGAAAATTTTAGAAAGGACTTAATTTTAGATAAGTTCTTGCTAATTGACCAGTTTTACCTAATCGGCACGAATATATATATATATATATATATATATATATATATATATATATATATATATATATATATATATATATATATATATATATATATATATATATATATATCTCTCTCTCTCTCTCTCTCACACACACACCTATTATGAAATGTGTCAACCCAGCTCAGGTTGACACATTTCGTTACTTAATGTAAGAAACCCATCAGTCTATATATGATAAAGAACAACGGCGGTTCTAAACTAACGTCAGTACTGGTGCCGCTGCAGTGGTTGTCACCAGGTTTTGAATGGAGGAGGGAGTCACTCTGGCTTTTAGTGTCAGTTGTCCTAAGAGAGAGTCAGTGAGTCAGCCATCAGTAGCCGCACCTATACACCTATTTCAAGGACATCACTTCATCATTATTCATTCCCAGGCTGCTGAGGTGTATGTGACACGCTCTCACAACAAACATTATTTTTTTTTAACACATCGACCGTCTCCCACCAAGGCAGGGTGGCCCGAAAAAGAAAAACTTTCATCATCATTCACTCCATCACTGTCTTGCCAGAGGCGTGCTTACACTACAGTTATAAAACTGCAACATTAACACCCCTCCTTCTCATCTCCAGGACTCAAGTCCGGCCTGCCGGTTTCCCTGAATCCCTTTATAAATGTTACCTTGCTCACACTCCAACAGCACGTCAAGTCCTGAAAACCATTTGTCTCCATTCACTCCTATCAAATACCCTCACGCATGCTTGCAGGAAGTCCAAGCCCCTCGCACACAAAACCTCCTTTACCCCCTCCCTCCAATCTTTACGAGGCCTACCCCTATCCAGCCTTCCCTCCACTACAGATTTATACACTCTCGAAGTCATTCTATTTCCTTCCATCCTCTCTACATGTCCAAACCTTCTTAATAATTCCTCCTCAGCCCTCTGGATAATAGTTTTGATAATCCCACACCTCCTAATCTCCAAACTACCTATTCTCTGCATTATATTCACACCACACATTGCTCTCAGACATATCGCCACTGCCTCTGGCCTCCTCGTTGTTGCAATATTCACAACCCATGCCTCACACCCATACAAGAGTGTTGGTATAACTATACTCTCATACATTCCCCTCTTTGCTTTCGTGGATAAAGTTCTTTATCTCCACAGACTCCGAAGTGCACCGCTCACCCTTTTCCCCTCGTCAATTCTATGATTCACCTCATCCTTCATAGACGCATCTGCTGACACGTCCACTCCTAAATATCTGAATACATTCACCTCCTCCATACTCTCTCCCTCCAGTCTGATATCCAATCTTCCGTTATCTAACAACAAACATACATTATGGAAATGAGGAGCTCAGGAGAGCGAAGAAATGTTGTCTCAGTGTATGCTCAGTCGTCAGCCTGCAGCATACGTCTGTGTTCCTTAACTGAGTCAGAGTCAGCCAGCAGTTCAGTCTTACATGCTGGGTCAGTCAGACAGCAGTTCAGTCTTACATGCTGGGTCAGAGTCAGTAGTTTAGTCTTAACTGGCAGAGTCAGAAGAGGGATGGATGGATGGAGGGAGTCAGGAGGAGTCTGGGATGGTAAAGTAAATCAAAATGTTGAGTACATACACTGCATCACATACACTGCATCACATACACTGCATCACATACACTGCATCACATACAGTCTGGTAAACACTGGTGTCTACCTCAAAGGATTAGCACACATGTTAAATTTCATACATTCGCTCTGGTTAAAGCATAAAGCTGGTAGACGGTTAATAATAATAATTATAAGAATAATAATAATAATATTTATTTCTACAAGTACATGTACACGGTATATAGGCCTAGCTTGACATCAGTGTCATAATATATAGAAAGCCGCTTGTTATGCAGAGCATTTCGGGCAAATTAGGTCAGTTTTGTCTCAGGATGCGACCCACACCAGTCGACTAACATCCAGGTACCTATTTTACTGATGGGTGAACATGCACAGCAGGTGTCTTAATTGGTTAATGGGATTTTCAACCTACCTACTATACAAGGTCATCAAGGATGCAGGTCACCTGTTCACAACTAGTCAAGAATAATTCCTCGCTAGCGCACTCAGCTCACACACTGAGGTCCGGAGTTCGAATCTCCGGTACGGCTGGAAAACATTGGGGACGTGTTTCCATAAGACACCTGCTGTCCATGTTCACCCATCAGTATAAAATAGGTACCTGGGTGTTAGTCGACTGGTGTGGGTCGCATCCTGGGACAAAACTCACCTAATTTACGGGAAATGCTCAGCATAACAAGGGTCTTTCTATATAGTAGTATGTCATTGATGTCAGCTATGGTCTGTATACCATGTACATGTACTTGTAGAAATAAAGATATTATATTATTATTAAAATAAACTCAAGTCAAACCATACCACGGGCGGGGATAGAACCCGCGTCGTGACGGGAGATTCGTCTGTAAAAACTTGCATTTGTAGTCACAGTGGTGCCTATGGTAACCTTCCTATGGTGTCAGTTTTATGAATCTTATTGTAGCCAGCTGGCCCAGTGGCTAACGCGTCGGTCTGGAGTTTTAAAACTGTCAGTGTATGTACACTGAGAGATATGCACCTCTCGGTGTGTATGCTCTGGTAGCAGTAACAGCCTGGTTTATCAGACCCTGATCCATCGGGAGGCCTGGTCATGGACCGGGCCGCGGGGGCGTTGATCCCCGGAATACCCTCCAGGTAGACTCCAGGTAGGTCAGGTGCTGACTTTAGGCGCTGAACAGGCACCTAAAATCAGTACCTGACCAGCCAGTAGTGGTGGATCAGACCCTGATCCACCACTAGGCCTGGTCTCAGACCCTGATCCACCACGAGGCCTGGTCTCAGACCGGGCCCCGGAGGTCTTGACCCCCGGAACCCTCTCCAGGTATTTCTGCACAGGACAAAATAAACTGAAGCCTCGTAAAATGCATAACATTTCAGGGTAGCACTTAGCCTGAACTATACATGAAATTTATTCAGTCAAGTAAAGCAGGGTGTGTTACTCGCGTTATTTAAATTAATACAAAGTATGATGAGATAATATATGGGAGTTGAAGGACAGCTGAAAGAAGAACACCGAGAGAAGTGGATGAAAACAGGTTTCAGGATTTATTTAACACTGTATATTGCTGTCAGGATAACATTATAGTAAGGAGGTGCTGTTTAACAGTAGCTTTGAAGCAGTTAGAAGACAGGGAAGATTTGGAGTCTTCAGGCAGACAGTTCCAGATTTTAGGGACTTTTATGCGCATTGAGTTTTTTTGTACAGGTTGAGTAAAACACCGGGGAGGTCAAAGTGCTTTTTATGTCTTTTATTATGTATACAAGTTATGTTGTAGTTATGAAGAAAGAGTTTCGAAGTAATGTTTATATTAGAATTGATTGTCCTGTGTATATAGTGTGATTGAATATTATGTATATTAAGTAAATTTAAACTTCTGAAGAGTGGAGTAGTGTGTTGTGTGGCACTAAGATGGGTAATCATTCATAAACCGGCCTTTTGTTGAGGTATGATTGCTTTATAGTGATTTGCTGCACTAGATTCCCAGGCACAAATATATGCCATAGATAAGGTAAGGTAAAGATGTGCTCTGAATTTCTGAATGTTGATGCTGAATTTCTAGTTGCTGTCAAGGCCCAGACCAAAGAATTTTCCGTGGGTTTGCACCTTTGTTCCCAGACGTCATGTAAATGGTCCTGTCAGTATTAAGAGTGAGTTTATTGGGAGTCATCCAAGTAGATATCTTTGTTAGCTCATCATTAACAATGTTACTGGGAGAATTCGGACTTTAGTGGGAGATGACAAAAGTTGTGTCATCTGCAAAAAGAGGAGATTACAGTAATTGAGATGCATTTGGGACATCACTCGCCATGGTTCAAAGTCCATCCGTTCCCTGGTTTCTTTGTAGTCGTGTTATTACGGTTTCGTGAGTCATTGATGAACATGAGGAAAAGCAGAGGGCCTAATCAAATCAGGTAATTAGTTCTGCCGAGGGTACGGGGTTCACACTCGTTCACTTCCGGTATAACACTAGGGAATGGCTATTGAAATTTAATGGTTTGTTTAACCCGGAAATTCCACATTAAACACCCCTCCCCTCTCCAACCTCCTCAGTTCCCTCTCCCTCGTCTCCCCTCCCTCGTCTTTCCCCTCCTGCACTGTTTATATGGGTGAGGTCCCGCCGGCTGCGCTGGTAATATTGGAAGGCAGCGTGTGGGGGTGACAACAAAAAATCAGTGTTAAGAATTCTGGCAATGCGGACACGAGCAGTGTCCAGCTGCTCTTCTTCCCAGTACTGAGCAGTGTCCAGCTGCTCTTCTTCCCAGTACTGAGCAGTGTCCAGCTGCTCTTCTTCCCAGTACTGAGCAGTGTCCAGCTGCTCTTCTTCCCAGTACTGAGCAGTGTCCAGCTGCTCTTCCCAGTACTGAGCAGTGTCCAGCTGCTCTACTTCCCAGTACTGAGCAGTGTCCAGCTGATCTACTTCCCAGTACTGAGCAGTGTCCAGCTGCTCTTCCCAGTACTGAGCAGTGTCCAGCTGCTCTACTTCCCAGTACTGAGCAGTGTCCAGCTGCTCTACTTCCCAGTACTGAGCAGTGTCCATCTCTTCCAGTACTGAGCAGTGTCAGTGCTCTCTCCCAGTACTGAGCAGTGTCCAGCTGCTCTCTTCCCAGTACTGAGCAGTGTCCAGCTGCTGCTGTTCTTCCCAGTACTGAGCAGTGTCCAGCTGCTCTACTTCCCAGTACTGAGCAGTGTCCAGCTGCTCTCTTCCCAGTACTGAGCAGTGTCCAGCTGCTCTCTTTCCAGTACTGAGCAGTGTCCAGCTGCTCTACTTCCCAGTACTGAGGCAGTGTCCTGCTCTCTCTTCCCAGTACTGAGCAGTGTCCATGCTGCTCTACTTCCCAGTACTGAGCAGTGTCCAGCTGCTCTACTTCCCAGTACTGAGCAGTGTCCAGCTGCTCTTACCCAGTACTGAGCAGTGTCCAGCTGCTCTACTTCCCAGTACTGAGCAGTGTCCAGCTGCTCTCTTCCAGTACTGAGCAGTGTCAGCTGCTCTCTTCCCAGTACTGAGCAGTGTCCAGCTGCTCTACTTCCCAGTACTGAGCAGTGTCCAGCTGCTCTTCTTCCCAGTACTGAGCAGTGTCCAGCTGCTCTCTTCCAGTACTGAGCAGTGTCCAGCTGCTCTACTTCCCAGTACTGAGCGGGTGTCCAGCTGCTCTCTTCCCAGTACTGAGCAGTGTCCAGCTGCTCTTTCCAGTACTGAGCAGTGTCCAGCTGCTCTACTTCCCAGTACTGAGCAGTGTCCAGCTGCTCTTCTTCCCAGTACTGAGCAGTGTCCAGCTGCTCTACTTCCCAGTACTGAGCAGTGTCCAGCTGCTCTTCTTCCCAGTACTGAGCAGTGTCCAGCTGCTCTACTTCCCAGTACTGAGCAGTGTCCAGCTGCTCTTCCCAGTACTGAGCAGTGTCCAACTGCTCTTCTTCCCAGTACTGAGCAGTGTCCAGCTGCTCTTCTTCCCAGTACTGAGCAGTGTCCAGCTGCTCTTCTTCCCAGTACTGAGCAGTGTCCAGTGCTCTTCTTCCCAGTACTGAGCAGTGTCCAGCTGCTCTACTTCCCAGTACTGAGCAGTGTCCATGCTGCTCTTCCCAGTACTGAGCAGTGTCCACTGCTCTCTTCCCAGTACTGAGCAGTGTCCAGCTGCTCTTTCCAGTACTGAGCAGTGTCAGCTGCTCTTCCCAGTACTGAGCAGTGTCCAGCTGCTCTTCTTCCCAGTACTGAGCAGTGTCCTCTCTCTACTTCCCAGTACTGAGCAGTGTCTGCTGCTCCTTCCCAGTACTGAGGCAGTGTCCAGCTGCTCTTCTTCCTCAGTACTGAGCAGTGTCCTCTGCTCTCTTCCAGTACTGAGCAGTGTCCTACTGCTCTCTTCCCAGTACTGAGCAGTGTCCAGCTGCTCTCTTCCAGTACTGGCAGTGTCCTACTGCTCTGCTTCAGTACTGAGCAGTGTCCGCTGCTCTTCCAGTACTGAGCAGTGTCCACTGCTCTATTCCCAGTACTGAGCAGTGTCCAGCTGCTCTTCTTCCCAGTACTGAGCAGTGTCCAGCTGTCTACTTCCAGTACTGAGCAGTGTCCTCATCTTCCCAGTACTGGCAGTGTCATGCTTTCTTCCCAGTACTGAGCAGTGTCCGCTGCTCTTCAGTAAGCAGTGTCGCTGCTCTTCCCAGTACTGAGCAGTGTCCAGCTGCTCTACTTCCCAGTACTGAGCAGTGTCCTACTGCTCTACTTCCCAGTACTGAGCAGTGTCCAGCTGCTCTTCTTCCCAGTACTGAGCAGTGTCCAGCTGCTCTACTTCCCAGTACTGAGCAGTGTCCTACTGCTCTTCTTCCCAGTACTGAGCAGTGTCCTACTGCTCTACTTCCCAGTACTGAGCAGTGTCCAGCTGCTCTACTTCCCAGTACTGAGCAGTGTCCAGCTGCTCTACTTCCCAGTACTGAGCAGTGTCCAGCTGCTCTTCTTCCCAGTACTGAGCAGTGTCCAGCTGCTCTACTTCCCAGTACTGAGCAGTGTCCAGCTGCTCTACTTCCCAGTACTGAGCAGTGTCCGCTGCTCTACTTCCAGTACTGAGCAGTGTCCAGCTGCTCTTATCCAGTACTGAGCAGTGTCCACTGCTCTACTTCCCAGTACTGAGCAGTGTCCAGCTGCTCTTCTTCCCAGTACTGAGCAGTGTCCAGCTGCTCTCTTCCCAGTACTGAGCAGTGTCCAGCTGCTCTACTTCCCAGTACTGAGCAGTGTCCAGCTGCTCTACTTCCCAGTACTGAGCAGTGTCCAGCTGCTCTCTTCCCAGTACTGAGCAGTGTCCACTGCTCTCTTCCCAGTACTGAGCAGTGTCCAGCTGCTCTTCTTCCCAGTACTGAGCAGTGTCCAGCTGCTCTTCTTCCCAGTACTGAGCAGTGTCCAGCTGCTCTTTCCCAGTACTGAGCAGTGTCCAGTGCTCTACTTCCAGTACTGAGCAGTGTCCAGCTGCTCTTCTTCCCAGTACTGAGCAGTGTCCAGCTGCTCTTCCAGTACTGAGCAGTGTCCAGCTGCTCTTCCCAGTACTGAGCAGTTCCAGCTGCTCTTCCCAGTACTGAGCAGTGTCCAGCTGCTCTCTTCCCAGTACTGAGCAGTGTCCTCTGCTCTCTTCCCAGTACTGAGCAGTGTCCACTGCTCTTCTTCCCAGTACTGAGCAGTGTCCAGCTGCTCTTCTTCCCAGTACTGAGCAGTGTCCTACTGCTCTTCTTCCCAGTACTGAGCAGTGTCCAGCTGCTCTTCTTCCCAGTACTGAGCAGTGTCCTACTGCTCTACTTCCCAGTACTGAGCAGTGTCCAGCTGCTCTTCCCAGTACTGAGCAGTGTCCTACTGCTCTTCCAGTACTGAGCAGTGTCCTACTGCTCTATTAACTGAGCAGTGTCCATCTGCTCTTTCCCAGTACTGAGCAGTGTCCTGCTCTTCTTCCCAGTACTGAGCAGTGTCCACTGCTCTCTTCCCAGTACTGAGCAGTGTCCTACTGCTCTCTTCCCAGTACTGAGCAGTGTCCAGCTGCTCTTCTTCCCAGTACTGAGCAGTGTCCAGCTGCTCTTCTTCCCAGTACTGAGCAGTGTCCTACTGCTCTTCTTCCCAGTACTGAGCAGTGTCCAGCTGCTCTTCTTCCCAGTACTGAGCAGTGTCCTACTGCTCTACTTCCCAGTACTGAGCAGTGTCCAGCTGCTCTTCTTCCCAGTACTGAGCAGTGTCCACTGTCTTCTTCCCAGTACTGAGCAGTGTCCTACTGCTCTTCTTCCCAGTACTGAGCAGTGTCCTACTGCTCTTCTTCCCAGTACTGAGCAGTGTCCTACTGCTCTACTTCCCAGTACTGAGCAGTGTCCTACTGCTCTACTTCCCAGTACTGAGCAGTGTCCAGCTGCTCTTCTTCCCAGTACTGAGCAGTGTCCAGCTGCTCTTCTTCCCAGTACTGAGCAGTGTCCAGCTGCTCTTCTTCCCAGTACTGAGCAGTGTCCAGCTGCTCTTCCCAGTACTGAGCAGTGTCCTACTGCTCTACTTCCCAGTACTGAGCAGTGTCCAGCTGCTCTACTTCCCAGTACTGAGCAGTGTCCAGCTGCTCTTCCCAGTACTGAGCAGTGTCCAGCTGCTCTTCTTCCCAGTACTGAGCAGTGTCCTACTGCTCTTCTTCCCAGTACTGAGCAGTGTCCAGCTGCTCTTCTTCCCAGTACTGAGCAGTGTCCAGCTGCTCTTCTTCCCAGTACTGAGCAGTGTCCTACTGCTCTTCTTCCCAGTACTGAGCAGTGTCCTACTGCTCTACTTTCCAGTACTGAGCAGTGTCCTACTGCTCTACTTCCCAGTACTGAGCAGTGTCCAGCTGCTCTTCTTCCCAGTACTGAGCAGTGTCCTACTGCTCTTCTTCCCAGTACTGAGCAGTGTCCAGCTGCTCTTCCCAGTACTGAGCAGTGTCCTACTGCTCTTCTTCCCAGTACTGAGCAGTGTCCTACTGCTCTACTTCCCAGTACTGAGCAGTGTCCTACTGCTCTACTTCCCAGTACTGAGTAGTGTCCAGCTGCTCTTCTTCCCAGTACTGAGCAGTGTCCAGCTGCTCTTCTTCCCAGTACTGAGCAGTGTCCTACTGCTCTTCTTCCCAGTACTGAGCAGTGTCCAGCTGCTCTTCTTCCCAGTACTGAGCAGTGTCCTACTGCTCTACTTCCCAGTACTGAGCAGTGTCCAGCTGCTCTTCTTCCAGTACTGAGCAGTATCCAACTGCTCTTCCCAGTACTGAGCAGTGTCCTACTGCTCTTCTTCCCAGTACTGAGCAGTGTCCAGCTGCTCTTCCCAGTACTGAGCAGTGTCCAGCTGCTCTTCTTCCCAGTACTGAGCAGTGTCCTACTGCTCTACTTCCCAGTACTGAGCAGTGTCCAGCTGCTCTTCTTCCCAGTACTGAGCAGTATCCAACTGCTCTTCCCAGTACTGAGCAGTGTCCTACTGCTCTTCTTCCCAGTACTGAGCAGTGTCCAGCTGCTCTTCCCAGTACTGAGCAGTGTCCAGCTGCTCTTCTTCCCAGTACTGAGCAGTATCCAACTGCTCTCCCCAGTACTGAGCAGTGTCCTACTGCTCTACTTCCCAGTACTGAGCAGTGTCCAGCTGCTCTTCCCAGTACTGAGCAGTGTCCTACTGCTCTACTTCCCAGTACTGAGCAGTATCCAACTGCTCTTCCCAGTACTGAGCAGTGTCCTACTGCTCTACTTCCCAGTAATGAGCATTGTCCTGCTGCTCTTCTTCCCAGTACTGAGCATTGTCCTGCTGCTCTTCCCAGTACTGAGCAGTGTCCTGCTGGGTGACCTAGTTTCACGGTGATGTCATCACTCTGGAGGTAGAGTCAGTAGATTGTGTAGGTGTGAGGCCGGGAGCTTGTTTCTCTGGCTTAAATATTAGTTATCATACATGTGTAGCTGTAGGGCTGGTCGTGTGTGCGCGCGCGCACTTACGCGTGCGCTCTCATGGCTCAACAAGTAGCGGCCTGGTCTCACAACCGAAGGAGCTGGGTTCGGTCCCTGGGCGAGTCGAAACATTGGGTATATTATCTTACATCTATTACCCCTGTTCACCTAGCAGTGAGTAGGTACCTGGGTGTTAGCAGACTGTTGTGGGTTACTGTCCTGGGTTACTAACCCCCGGGTTAATAATTATAATGTAATCTGTGCTCTTATTAAGAACATTGTGTGCAAGTAGACCTTTTATCCAAGGCTGGAATACTTCCAGCAGGTACTGGAACTATTCCAGAAAGTACTGGAGTTTCCTAACATATTTTTTCCCCTTGTCTGCGACCCACAGCAGCTGCATAACTCACGGGTATCTGTTTTGAGTGTTAGGGGGGCAGGGGTATGCAGGGACAGCAGAGGTTGGCAGTGGTTTGTAAAGAAGCTTGCCCGAATGTTTCCCCTGCCAGGGAACCGAAGTGTGGTGGTGGAGAGGACAGGTGTTGTCACGTGTTATGGTTTGTTGTGACAGGTGTTGTGGCTTGTTGGGGGGGGAGGTGTTATGGTTTGTTGTGACAGGTGTTGTGGCTTGTTGGGGGGGGAGGTGTTATGGCAGATGTTGTGGCAGTTATGACAGGTGTTGTGGCTGATGTGGCGTGTTGGGGAAGGAGTTGTGGCAGATGTTATGGAAGGTGTTGTGTGTAGGGGCAGGTGTTGAGGGGTGTTATGGATAGAGCAGACGATGAGGGAGGGTACTTTATGAGGTGGGGGAGGGTACTTTATGAGGTGGGGGAGGGGTATTGTTGCCAATTTTGAGTGAGGGGTAGTCAAGCTTAAATGGTACACATAAGCAGGTAGCAATGGTACAGATAGTTACCTGTAGAGGCTTCAGGAAGTCTCTGGTCCCAGACCAAGCCTCCTAGTTGCTGGCCTGATCGATCAAACTGTTGGTGCCCACCGTCCACAGCCCAACGTAATGCACCACAGCTCGGCTGATCAGGAATTAAAAATTGTCATCGGTGAACAGTGTATTGTAGTCAGGATTATACCACGTTGGAGGCTGACTGTGTCTTCCATGGATGTCACTCTCATGTAGATTACGTATATTATCGTCTGCAAAGGACGCAACCTCTTAATATAGACATGTCGCTCTGTGTAGAGTAAGTTACTTTATTTAGGTACAGGTACACACACATACAGATACATGATTATCATACATGGCTGTGTCGCCACGCTAACTCACTCTCAGAAAACATTTCCCTCATTTCTTCTTTTGCTACCCTTGCAGCATCGCACAGCTCCTGATGACGCATAGAGAAGTGTGAAAGTACTTTAGCTGAAGATTTCCATCCCCCGTGGCTTGTCTTGCATAGTAATATATGTGTAAATTACCTAGGATAACCCCAAAAATTCAAAGTGACTTATTTCTATTGTGGTCCTTGAGGATGATCATTACTTAAGAAAGCTGTACAGGCAGTTTGTGCCATACCTGCTGCTATACCTACCATCCTGCAAGAGGAGGGTGTATAGCAGGAGAGGAATGACAAGAGGAAGAGAGAGGAAGGTGTCTGGTGGGTAAGAATGAGGGTGAGGGGAAGAGAGCCTGGTGGGTAGGTATTTAGGGCGGGTATTAGAGACCAGATCAAGGAAGCAGACGGAGGGAGCACGAGGAGGAGGAGAGGAAACACACCCACCACACACTCTCTCTAACATACCCACCACACACACTCTAACACACTCACCCACACTTGCACTTCCTCACACTACAACACCATATCAACACACACACACACACACACACACACACACATACTCAGACGAGTCAAAGGGATGTTAGGAAGTATTTCTTCAGTCATAGACTTGTCAGGAAGTGGAATAGTCTGGCAAGTGATGTAGTGGAGGCAGGAACCATACATAGTTTTAAGACGAGGTATGATAAAGCTCATGGAGCAGGAAGTGACCTAGTAGCGGCCAGTGAAGAGGCGGGACTAGGAGCTAAGTCTCGACCCCTGTAACCACAATTAGGTGAGTACACACACACACACACACATCGGGGTCAGGAGCTGTGAATTGACGCTTGCAACCATATATAGGTGACTACACACTCTCCCGGCCCTCGTCGTCTTCCCCTTTTCTGGAGCACACACGGAAGCGCGCGCGCGCACTCGGGAAGAGAGAGAGAGAGAGAGAGAGAGAGAGAGAGAGAGAGAGAGAGAGAGAGAGAGAGAGAGAGAGAGAGAGAGAGAGAGAGAGAGAGAGAGAGAGAGAGAGAGAGAGAGAGAGAGAGAGAGAGAGAGAGAGAGAGAGAGCTGATTATGAGTGTCAAGGTGGTGAAGGAGAGTGCACTTGTGCTGTGAGTCACTGGTGCCACTCGTGTGTCGGGCTGCCTCACTCTTCTTGATGCCTCTCATGTGTTCTCAATACCACACTTCCACACACACGTTAGTAACAGTAGTTGTGGTGTTTTTAGTAGTTGTGTAGTGTTAGCAGAATTAGTAGTAGTGTTTGTGGTAGTAGTAACTATTTATTGTAAGTAGTTGTAGCAGTGGTGCAAACAAACTACTAGTAATAGTAGTTGTTGTTGTTCAGTTATTCCTGTGCTAGCAGGAACAGTAGTGGTCATGGTAGTACTAGTAGTAGTAAAAACAGTGAGTGACGGCACCTTGAACAGTTGAAATATGAGTGTTTTATTGGAGTGCGGGCCACCTTGGCCACCTTTTCTGTTCACGCGACACACTGCATCCATTTTTAACTAATATGGCTTTCCAAACCTAACCTAACCTAGAAATGTGCTGTAAAACCTATGTAAAGCGACGTGGTTGCTAGGAGGATGGGTTGTATATACCAGTCATGGTGTAGTTGGTGTCACAGCAGTCATGGTGTAGTTGGTGTCACATAGCAGTCATGGTGTAGTTGGTGTCACATAAGTCATGGTGTAGTTGGTGTCACATAGCAGTCATGGTGTAGTTGGTGTCACATAAGTCATGGTGTAGTTGGTGTCACATAGCAGTCATGGTGTAGTTAGTGTCACATAGCAGTCATGGTGTAGTTTTTGTCACATAAGTCATGGTGTAGTTGGTGTCACATAGCAGTCATTGTGTAGTTAGTGTCACATAGCAGTCATGGTGTAGTTTTTGTCACATAAGTCATGGTGTAGTTGGTGTCACATAGCAGTCATGGTGTAGTTAGTGTCACATAGCAGTCATGGTGTAGTTTTTGTCACATAAGTCATGGTGTAGTTGGTGTCACATAGCAGTCATGGTGTAGTTGGTGTCACATAACAGTCATGGTGTAGTTGGTGTCACATAGCAGTCATGGTGTAGTTGGTGTCACATAACAGTCATGGTGTAGTTGGTGTCACATAACAATCATTGTGTAGTTGGTGTCACGAAGCAGTCATGGTGTAGTTGATGTCACGTAGCAGTCATGGTGTAGTTGGTGTCACATAGCAGTCATGGTGTAGTTGGTGTCACATAGCAGTCATGGTGTAGTTGGTGTCACATAAGTCATGGTGTAGTTGGTGTCACAGCAATCATGGTGTAGTTGGTGTCACATCAGTCATGGTGTAGTTGGTGTCACATCAGTCATGGTGTAGTTGGTGTCACATCAGTCATGGTGTAGTTGGTGTCACATCAGTCATGGTGTAGTTGGTGTCACAGCAGTCATGGTGTAGTTGGTGTCACATAACAGTCATGGTGTAGTTGGTGTCACATCAGTCATGGTGTAGTTGGTGTCACATAACAGTCATGGTGTAGTTGGTGTCACATAACAGTCATGGTGTAGTTGGTGTCACATAGCAGTCATAGTGTAGTTGGTGTCACATAGCAGTCATAGTGTAGTTGGTGTCACATAACAAAAGACTTGGCAGGCGATGTAACATACTCACAGTGAAAAGTAGGGGCGCCACTGGTACACAAAGAGTAAACACAATAGGTGTCCGGGGTCCAAGACTGTTCAACAGCCTCCCACCAGCCATAAGGGGCATTACCAGTAGACCCCTGGTTGTCTTCAAGAGGGAGCTGGACAGATACCTAAAGTCAGTGCCAGATCAGCCGGGCTGTGGTTCGTACGTTCTACTACGTGGGGGTATCTACCTGGAGGGTATTCGAGGATCAACGCCTCCGCGGCCCGGTCCATGACCAGGCCTCCCGGTGGATCAGGGCCTGATCAACTAGGCTATTACTGCTGGCCGCACGTAGTCCAACGTACGAACCACAGCCCGGCTGATCCGGCACCGACTTTAGGTATCTGTCCAGTTCCCTCTTGAAGGCAGCCAGGAGTCTATTGGTAATTCCCCTTATGCTTGATGGAAGGCTGTTGAACAGTCTTGGGCCCCGGACGCTTACGGTGTTTTCGCTTAGTGTACCAATGGCGCCCCTACTTTTCATTAGAGGTATTTTGCATCGCCTGCCAAGTCTTTTACTTTCGTGGGGAGTGATTTCTGTGTGTAGATTCGGGACCATTCCTTCTAGGATTTTCCAAGTGTATATTATGATATATCTCTATCGCCTGCGTTCCAGCGAGTACAAGTCATGGTGTAGGTAGTGTCACAGCAGTCTTGGTGTAGGTAGTGTCACAGCAGTCATGGTGTAGGTAGTATCATAGCAGTCATGGTGTAGGTAGTGTCATAGCAGTCATGGTGTAGTTGCAGGATCAATTAAGGTCTGCCGTGGTCAAGACAGTGGGTCAGTGTATACTGAGTCTTGGGCCAGACAGGTTCTCTTTCAGAAACATTTATTGAGACGGGATGGTTCATACAAGGTTGAAGAGCATGAGGTTCTTGTACTTAAGTGGGAAGGGATGGAGCGTGACGAGTAGGGTAGCGAAGATGCCAGGTGCCTGTGCCAGGTGTAGCCAGGGGCGTGAATTTCGGGCGTGTCGGGGAGGGGTGGGAGTAGGGCATGGGGTCTCAGGCTTGCTGGGCAGCTCAGTTTAGCGCTGCCATCCACCAAGACACCACCAACACCCTCCACTTCGCTGCATGGCGCCTCCAACTTCCTCTGCTACTGCTACTCTCTCCGTGCCGACTCTGCTCCATAACCGTGTAGTAACCTCCAGTTCCATTACGCCAAGGGAAAAACTTTTGTTATACCTGAGTCTCTGACCTTCCAGGGAGGTTGTCCTCGGTAATATAGGGTGGTTCTTGAGGAAGCCTAAAGTGGTCATAGTTAACCTCAGCTGGCTCGGGCCTTACTCTGACTCAGCCAGAGGTAACTCTGAGCCTCAGGTCTTCCCTCGCCCGAGGATATCAACTGAGACCCGGAAGAAGTGTGTGTGTGTTTGTCCTACAGGACTCCTGCGTGAGTACAGAAGCAGTGAGCCTTCACCAGTACCCACACCCCGGGGCACGTAACACCCCGGGGACGCCCACCTTGGTCTTCACGCTCAGCACAGATCACTCCCCCAGTAAGGAATTAAGGAAATCTACCAATCGATTCCCACAGCCAAGACTTGGATTGTGGTCATCGTTCCGTTGTTCCACCGGAACACTGACCGTTTTCTCAGTTGAAGCTGTGACTGGTATTAGCTGGTAGGGACGTGGGAGCTGAAGACTCATACCATCTCAGTTGAAGCTGTGACTGGTATTAGCTGGTAGGGACGTGGGAGCTGAAGACTCATACCAGAAAACTATAAAACTTAAAAAAATGTATAAATATAAACTACTTAAAAAATAAATACGAGTGTTCGACACGAATTCTTGGTGTACTGAACCTGAGAGACAGTTACCGTGGGCACGATATTCTTCCTGAGCGACTGTAACTAGCACGGTTGAAACTCCAGAGAAGAGCAGTAACGTTTCGAGCCTCCGTGGAGAAGAAAAGAAAGATATTAAGAAGACTGAAAGGAAGTAGAAGAAAGACAGACCTTGTGAAGAGACATTTGAACAGAACCGACTAAGAGCCTAAAGTGAGTGCACCAGACCAGGCGACACTCAGGCATATTTCCACCTCCTGGGGGAGGCTAAGGTGGGGGGGGGAGTGAGTATTTCCGCCTCTTCTTGTTAAAAACTGTCCACATTATCTCTGCTATATCACTGAAGTCACTGGGTAGGTTGGGATAAGAGCGTATGTCCGTCGCTGCTTTGGGAATTGTTAGAACCTCACATCACTTGTGAAAATAGATCATCTTCGTTCAACAAACTCGATAAACCTCATTTCCTACCAGAGGAGTCTAGTTAGTATGAACACTGTTGATAGCGGTGATACAACGCTCCAGTGGTAGCGGTGATACAACGCTCCAGTGGTAGCGGTGATACAACGCTCCAGTGGTAGCGGTGATACAACGCTCCAGTGGTCTCCCTCTTCTGTACCTTAGGTACAAATAATACCTATTTCATTCATTTTGGCTGTTAGGGAACAATATTAACATGGCGTTTTACCAAGGTAATGGTAATTGCATGATACCATCCAGGAAGTGGCGTTGAGTGCTCTCTTGCCTGAGCAAGCGTTGAGTGCATTTTCCTGTACTTACCTAGTTATGGTAGCAGGCGGTCGAGTCACAGCTCCTATATGTTTATCACTAGGGTGTTAAGTGATTTCTCCTGTCATCTTCTGGAAGGGAATAAATCGTAATCTTATCGTGGGTCTAGGAAAATAATGTTTATAATGCCCTTTCAGAAGTATTGTTTATAATTCTTATTTTATGAACATAATTTGAGTCTTCCTTGGGACAGGAACTTGGTGTATTTGATTCATTTGCAAACCTGTGTTACTTCCTAGGTGACAAACGTCTACCGCCTAGGTGTATCCAAACCTGTGTACCGCCGGTGATCCAAACCTGTGCTACCGCCTAGGTGTATCCAAACCTGTGCTACCGCCTAGGTGTATCCAAACCTGTGCTACCGCCTAGGTGTATCCAAACCTGTGCTACCGCCTAGGTGTATCCAAACCTGTGCTACCGCCCGGTGTATCCAAACCTGTGCTACCGCCCGGTGTATCCAAACCTGTGCTACCGCCCGGTGTATCCAAACCTGTGCTACCGCCCGGTGTATCCAAACCTGTGCTACCGCCCGGTGTATCCAAACTTGGTAAATAAAGTAAGAAGTACAAAACGAGCATTTTGGACTTGTGTAATTTCCACTCATATTAAATAACACATTCATTTACTCAAATTCCCAAAACCTTTTTGTGACCAAAATCGTGAAAGGTCATGCTGGCTTAGTACGTAGCAGTGGATTCCTCCCCCACTTACCCCCCCCCCTTCCCTCCCCTGGGAGACACAATTGGAAATTTGCCTTGGACTTGGTGCCGTGGTGTCGGCTGGTTGTGTGCACCCCCGTGTGTTGTCTTACGAGGCTGGCACCACCAGCAGTGTCAACTCACCACCAACACTTACCATCTGTCACTGTCTTTCACGTTTTACTTCGCTTTTTTTCCTCTCCCAGTCTGATATTTGTCTTCATTATAATTTAGTATATCTTAGATGTTTAATTTACAGTAATAAATATTGATGTATATATAAATATTGCAAATTTCTAAGGTAAAAAGTTCACATAAATTGAATTTGCCAGTAATATAAGTGTTGAAATTCTAATATAATTTCGAAAATTAAAAGAATGCTTGTACTTAAATATCTTTGTTTGTTTAACTTCTCTTAATAAAATTACTAGGAATAGCAAAACCCAGAGCCACCTTCCTGTAATCTCAGTATTTCTCCTCATATTTTCGACTTTATTTATCAAAAGTTTATTTCAAAATGTAACTTTGATTACGTTGGGTGACGGCCATGATGGGGCCCAGAATACGGATATCTCTCTCTCCTCACTATAAACACTAAATGGGTTCATCAGGTAGTAAATTCAGTAAAAACTAAATTAATAAGTGACTAAAATGGAAAAGTTGTGAAGAGATCATAAAATAAATATCACAATTAAGGTGGGAAAATAAAGAACAATCGAATAATGCAAACATTCTTATTTAAAGTCTGACGGGTGATAGTGGTGCTGGGGCACATATAAAGTGCATTGTTTACATTGCCTTAATGTATTCAAACACCCCCGTTACATCACTGAGCTACATATATCGTCTTGAATGGTGGGAGAGAGGAGATTCTTTGATACCTGTCTTCCACATTGTCCCACTTTAACGTGATTGCCTGCTCCTCCCAGTTACGTTAGGCTTGTCTCACTCAACATTCATTTTCTAGACTTCTTTTTAATCTGATATATTGAGCTGATTATATATATATATATATATATATATATATATATATATATATATATATATATATATATATATATATATATATATATATATATGCTGTCACTGTATTGAGGTGTGTGAGATTCTCGCCTGCTGTGAGGAATATTGTGTGATTCTCGCCTCCTGTGAGGAATATTGTGTGATTCTCGCCTCCTGTGAGGAATATTGTGTGATGCTCGCCTCCTGTGAGGAATATTGTGTGATGCTCGCCTCCTGTGAGGAATATTGTGTGATTCTCGCCTCCTGTGAGGAATATTGTGTGATGCTCGCCTCCTGTGAGGAATATTGTGTGATTCTCGCCTCCTGTGAGGAATATTGTGTGATGCTCGCCTCCTGTGAGGAATATTGTGTGATGCTCGCCTCCTGTGAGGAATATTGTGTGATGCTCGCCTCCTGTGAGGAATATTGTGTGATGCTCGCCTGCTGTGAGGAATATGCATAAGTAATATTAGTGTGTGTTTGCATCTTGTAAATTCTATGGATTTTACTGTGATTTCTGAAGACCAGTTAAGATTTTTTGCTATAATAATGGACTCGAAATTTAATAGGCTTATGAGCGTGGAACTAACTCAATTATTGTCTTGTTAGAGTGAAACTAACTTTTTTTCAGAAGTGTTCTTATAATGTAACTAATGCGATGTTTCAGTAAGTATTGTAGTTCAGGGTAACTAGGTAACGTAGATCTTTGTGTGTTGTGTCTGTAAGCAGTCACCATTTTACATCAACTTAAATTTAATCAGTTGCCTTGAATGAGACATTAAGATTGTAGAGAGAGAGAGAAAATCAACTCATTTATATTGTTAGACTTTAATATTGTCAAGGTTAGTCAGTGTAAACTCCAGAAATACTAGTAGCAATGTTGTTGAGGATATAAGAGGAAATGATATGTTTTGCCAGCCAGTGGCTTCGTCAGTCCAGTACAGAGAGTAACAGTGGGAGATGAGGATTTTGAGGTAATCAGTCCCTCAGCCTGGAATCGACTCCACGCTCGATTCCAGGCTGAGTCGATTCCAGGCTGAGGGAATGATTACTTCAAACTCCTCATCTCCCACTTGTTATTCTCTTTATTGGACTGAAGAAGCCACTGGCTGGCGGAACGTCTCCTCAGTAAAGATTCCTAAGTGTTGCACAAGTATCTCATTCTTCAACTGTTCATCACATAAGAATAAAGGTTGAAAACAATATTTTGATTAACTGTTGCCCGGTAAAGCAGTGTGTCACAGAGAAGAAGTCACCAGCATGTACATGTTGGTTGTGTTTCCACGGGGACACAAATATCATGATGCAACATGATGCAACATCCCCAACACACTTACAGAGTGAAGGCATCTCATTTCCCTCCACCAAAACTCGTATATGTATACTACCTTGCTCACACTCAAACAACACGTCACATCCCTTGTCTCCACTCACCACCATCTAACAGGCTCACATATGTTTGCTGGATATTCAAGCCTCTGCCTCTCACTACCTCCTTCATGCCCTCCTTCACGCCCTCCACTACCTCCTTCATGCCCTCCACTACCTCCTTCACGCCCTCATTCACGCCCTCCTTCACTACCTCCTTCACGCCCTCCTTCACTACCTCTTTCACGTCCTCCTTCACTACCTCCTTCACGGCCTCCTTCACGGCCTCCTTCACGCCCTCCTTCACTACCTCCTTCACGGCCTCCTTCACTACCTCCTTCACGCCCTCCTTCACTACCTCCTTCGCGTCCTCCTTTACGTCCTCCTTCACTACCTCCTTCACGGCCTCCTTCACGGCCTCCTATACGCCCTCCTTCACGTCCTCCTTCACTACCTCCTTCACTACCTCCTTCACTACCTCCTTCACTACCTCCTTCACGCCCTCCTTCACTACCTCCTTCGCGTCCTCCTTCACGGCCTCCTTCACTACCCCCTTCACGCCTTGCTTCAGTTTCCTCGCACGTCCTATATACCTTTATTTTACCTGGTTCCATTCTTTCCACTTAACCAAATTATATCAACAACAATTCTTCAATTTTTTAATTATTCCTCTCCTCCCACTACACCATCTTCTAATATTTTTCTTCCTTTTTATCTGAATAATTCACATTGATCTTAGACGACTGCCTCTCATCTCCCGCCCATAAACACATTAAACAACACTGGTGACGGTTCGCATCCTTGCCTAAGACCCACTTATTCTGAGATATATTCCCTGTTCTACACACCATAACTTGAGCCTCAGGCAACTTATCATCTGTTCCATGTATCTGCAGCAGGCCACGTCATAAATGCAACAAACTCCTCATTTTCCATATTTAAGTATTGTTGAATGTGTTTCAGTGCTGACACATAATGTGCACATGTTCTTCCCTTTCTGACACATAATGTGCACATGTTCTTCCCTTTCTAAATCCACTCTATTCTTGATATTCCGTCATTCACATCGCTCTTTCCATCACAAGTCTCATATACACTTTACATGGTATACTCAAGACATATGCCCTTGTAATTCTTACACACACACACACACACACACACACAGAGGACAGGCTGCAGGCCTGGTCCAGAAACTGGCTCTTGGAGTTCAACCCCACCAAGTGCAGTCATGAAGATTGGAAAAGGACAAAGAAGACCGCAGACGGAGTACAGTTTAGGGGGACAGAGACTACAAACCTCACTCAAGGAAAAGGATCTTTGGGTGAGTATAACACCGGGCACATCTTTAAGAAGAGGTATGATAAAGCTCATGGAGCAGGAAGAGTGACCTAGTAGCGACCAGTGAAGAGGCGGGGCCAAGAGCTGCGACCACAACCAGGTGAGTACTCACACACACACACAAACTAACACATTCTCTTGCACAAAGGAAGCATAACATGCGGGTGCCTTCCATTCTTACACACTGAACACTCACCAAGTGTTCCAACACTATCTTCATGGACTTGCTCCATTTTAGGATTTACAACAGTTAGATAAATATAGTTTAAAGAAAAATATGGTAGTTAGTGAGTGTTGCATCAGCGAAGAAAATCATTGACAGCGTCAGTAGTTGATTAACTAGTTGTTGTGTTTACTTAGCGGGATTTCTCCTCGGGGTGACTGGTATGGTCCAAAAAAATCGTCCCTCGGGGTAAAAATTATAAAAAAAAAAAAAAATGACTGAAGTATTATCAATTGAATTTTTTTTCTTCTGGTGTTTATTCCATCATATTTGCCTTTTCTGTTTATTCCATTAATGAGGAAACTATATGGAACACGCAGATGAGTGTCCAGCCGGCAGGAGAATATTGAGTGTTCACTTTGTTTACAGTATTAATTTGGCGTAAAAATCAGTTAAAAGAAAGCGTAGCAAGGACATTCTTGGCACCAAGTGACGACCTGGTTTACACAGTCGCTTGTGAATCACCTCACTCTGTTAACACTTTAATTTGGCTGAAAAAAACAAAAAGTTGGTGTGCTCTTGTTATTGTGTATTTGTTTTTTCCTTCATATAAGTGAAGTATACGGGTCATGGAGTCTGTTGTTGGATCCTACAGCAAACAATTTTCCTTTACTAATATGGCACGAAGGATATTTAAAAAAAAAAAACTCATTTTTTTTGTTACTCCGTATTGAGGCACATTTTGGCAGGCTCTGTGTTTACATTAATGGTGGCAGCATTGTTCTGCTCTGTTACCCCCGGGTATTAACATTAATACCCCGGGTATTAACGCTCCTTCACGCAAATGCACTCTGGTATCTAAGTTGTCAAAGCTTTTCGCCTGCTTAGCCAGGCGTCTTCAGTCGTATACAGGCTACCTGTGCACAGCTACCTGCATGTTGCACAGCTACCTGCGTGTTGCACAGCTACCTGCGTGTTGCACAGGTGTATTATTAATCAACTTGTCGGTATTGTTTAACATAAATAGTATGCGCCTTAATACAATGTCAAAAGTATTTTTATATTGTAGACAGTGGTAACCAAGTGAGAAAAACGTTTACCCTGCAACCTTATAGAGCAACTTGTACATTAGAAACCTCGTAGAGTGACTGACACATCATCATAGAGCATTAGAAACCTCGTAGAGTGACTGAAAATAGAGCATTAGAAACCTCGTAGAGTGACTGACACATCATCATAGACCTTTTTAAACCTCGTAGAGTAACTGACACATCATAGAGCATTAGAAACCTCGTAGAGTAACTGACACATCATAGAGCATTAGAAACCTCGTAGAGTAACTGACACATCATCATAGAACATTAGAAACCTCGTAGAGTGACTGACACATCA
Source organism: Cherax destructor (assembly GCA_009830355.1). Lineage (NCBI taxonomy): Eukaryota > Metazoa > Arthropoda > Malacostraca > Decapoda > Parastacidae > Cherax > Cherax destructor. The sequence goes on along the minus strand of WNWK01001436.1, from coordinate 206,592 downwards.
TCATAGAGCATTAGAAACCTCGTAGAGTAACTAACACATCATCATAGAACATTAGAAACCTCGTAGAGTAACTAACACATCATAGAGCATTAGAAACCTTGTAGAGTAACTGACACATCATCATAGAACATTAGAAACCTTGTAGAGTAACTAACACATCATCATAGAACATTAGAAACCTCGTAGAGTAACTAACACATCATCATAGAACATTAGAAACCCCGTAGAGTAACTAACACATCATCATAGAACATTAGAAACCTCGTAGAGTAACTAACACATCATAGAGCATTAGAAACCTTGTAGAGTAACTGACACAACAGCACTGAACATTAGAAACCTTGTAGTTCAGGGGTGGGCAAACTTTTCAGTGCCGGGGCCACATTAAAAAATTCACGATTTTAAAAACCCATATTGTATATTAAGTAAAACAATTAATATTTAAAAAAGCCAGAATAAAAGTTTTTAAAGAAAAAAAAAAACATTTTTTTTTTAGTGGAAACTTCACATGAAACATATTTGAAAAACAAAATAACTCAGTAAGTAACTCAGTAAGTAACTCAGTAAGTAACTCAGTAAGTAACTCAGTAAGTAACTCAGCAAGTAACTCAGTAAGTAACTCAGTAAGTAACTCAGTAAGTAACTCAGTAAGTAACTCAGTAAGTAACTCAGTAAGTAACTCAGTAAGTAATTCAGTAAGTAACTCAGTAAGTAACTCAGTAAGTAACTCAGTAAGTAAGAGAACAATGTGAATGAGAATAAAGAGTGTGACTACAGTCACTTACCAGTGTTAAAATTAGGCGTCAAGTTGCTTGTGCTGATCCTTAACACTGACTGAACATTTGAGTCTGTGAGAAGTGATGTGTTTCTTGACTTTGTAACTTTCATTATAGAGAAAGTCTGTTCACAAATGTAAGTTGATGCAAACAACACAAACATCTTTCTTGCAATTTTTTTTTCAGATTTTGAAACTTTTCTGAGTGCAGAGACGCATGAAACTTTACCTGTGATTTACTTTCAAATCTTCTCTTTAAAGAGGTGTCGGCTTGCACATCAATCATTTCAATCTGCAGGTTTTCAGTAGTTGTTTCAGTGTCAGGCAAAAGGTGAGCTGAGCAAATCTGTGTTTCAGTTGCCTTGAAATCAGCAAATCTTCTGATAAAATCTTCTTGTAAAGTCACCAACTGGGAATTGTACTTGTGTGATGATGATTTTGTAACACCTCGTATTTTCAATACAGGAAGGATAGGTGAGTACAAATAGAGAGCGTGTCTGTCTCGCGCCCAGCAGACGGAGGATCAAACCTCCACAAAGTATTGCGCTGAATAACCCAAATAGGTTTAGCGCTTAACATGAATTAAAATTAAAAAAAAAAATTCAATACAGGAAAATGAACAAAGTTTTGCTCATTCAGTTGAATATACGTGTGTATATGACTTGATCTTGGCGGGCCGTAGTTTGAACACTGCCTGTTGTACAGTGACACATGAGCAGTGAGCATTAGAAACCTTGTAGAGTAACTTAGGGATCAGCACAGGACGGAACAATGCAATATTCAGATTCTTGATGACTGCAGATAACCTGAAAATTGGGAAGGTGTGATGCCATTAATCTCGCTTAGTTTAGTGAAGAGTCAAAGATGGACGAGTGTGATGGTTGTAGACGTAGAGTGGGCAAGCGTGAGGCTGTGGTGGCTGCTGTGGGCAAGCTGTGGTGGCTGGTGTGGGCAAGCTGTGGTGGCTGGTGTGGGCAAGCTGTGGTGGCTGGTGTGGGCAAGCTGTGGTGGCTGGTGTGGGCAAGCAGTGGTGGCTGGTGTGGGCAAGCTGTGGTGGCTGGTGTGGGCAAGCAGTGGTGGCTGGTGTGGGCAAGCTGTGATGGATGGTGTGGGGGAGGGGGGCAATCATTCGTTAGGGAAACATATGCTTCAATGTAAAGAGACTCAAGAGATTGTGGAGTGCCAAGTGGGTTATGTTGAGGGTAACGAAGACGACGCTCTTTCTCTGTGTCCTCACTACATACGTGTGTGTGTATATGTATATATATATATATATATATATATATATATATATATATATATATATATATATATATATATATATATGAGGTAATGAGTCCCTCAGCCGTGGAGTTGATGAAGAGCAGCGTAGTCTTGAAGAATCTCAGGCACAGGCATGAAGCTTGGCACTTATATGCCAGCGTCAGGTATATAAACTGACGAAGGCATTGTGATTGGTAGGCGAGATTTCTGAGTGGAAGTAGGTGAGACCCGAGGGGCGGGCCAGTAGTAAGCAAGATGGTTGTGGAGCTGTCCTCTGTGCCAAGATTCCACCATGTTGCACTGTCTCACAAGCTGTACATGTCTGTCCAACACGTAAATGTAATAATTCTTTATACAGGGTGTCCCATAAATCGGAAAAAAATTGTCACTTACAGGAGCTTTTATTTATGGGAAAAAACAAACGATCGATTAAAGGAGAAAAATAAGAGTGCACAACCCGCACACCTGGGAGATTGAACCTTAGGACGACGTATCGGTTTCACTGGACCATTAACAAGTCACACTTGTTTCTCTCTTGAGGCGCTGCTTGTTGCGGGTGAGGGGTGAACAACTCCCACAACTGAGCCTTGTTCTGTGTTCTTATCTTGTTCTTCAGTCACGATCCTGAGTATTTTTTTTTGTCTCGTTTTTGAATCCGGATTCCAAGTGTTATTTTTGTTGTCATATCGGTGAATCCGATCTGATTCCATGTCAGTGGCGAACAGTTCACGAGTATGGACGTTCAACGATGCTATGTTAGTATTGAACAGTTCATATACAGTGTTCAACGATGCTATGTTAGTATTGAACAGTTCATGTACAGTGTTCAACGATGCTATGTTAGTATTGAACAGTTCATGTACAGTGTTCAACGATGCTGTTAGTATTCAACAGTTCATGTATGGTGGTGTTCAGTGATGTTATGTTAGTATTGAACAGTTCATGTACAGTGTTCAACGATGATGTGTTAGTATTCAACAGTTCATGTACAGTGTTCAACGATGTTATGTTAATATTGAACAGTTCATGTACAGTGTTCAACGATGCTATGTTAGTATTGAACAGTTCATGTATGGTGGTGTTCAGTGATGCTATGTTAGTATTGAACAGTTAATGTACAGTGTTCAACGATGCTGTTAGTATTCAACAGTTCATGTATGGTGGTGTTCAGTGATGCTATGTTAGTATTGAACAGTTCATGTACAGTGTTCAACGATGCTGTGTTAGTATTCAACAGTTTATGTACAGTGTTCAACGATGTTATGTTAATATTGAACAGTTCATGTACAGTGTTCAACGATGCTATGTTAGTATTGAACAGTTCATGTATGGTGGTGTTCAGTGATGCTATGTTAGTATTGAACAGTTCATGTACAGTGTTCAACGATGCTGTGTTAGTATTCAACAGTTTATGTACAGTGTTCAACGATGTTATGTTAATATTGAACAGTTCATGTACAGTGTTCAACGATGCTGTTAGTATTGAACAGTTCATGTACAGTGTTCAACGATGCTATGTTAATATTGAACAGTTCATGTACAGTGTTCAACGATGCTGTTAGTATTCAACAGTTCATGTACAGTGTTCAACGATGCTATGTTAATATTGAACAGTTCATGTACAGTGTTCAACGATGCTGTTGATAATAATGAATATAGTACTTATATATTTACATTTGCATCATACATTTATGAATATATCAGAGAGAGAGAGAAGAGAGAGAAGAGTTATAGATGGACTTTTTTTAGTTTCTTGCCAAAAGCACTTGAGCCAATCACGAGGAAGCATTAGTGTGTGTGTGTGTGTGTGTGTGTGTGTGTGTGTGTGTGTGTGTGTGTGTGTTTATATAACCAATTTGAATATATCTGCAGTGTGCTGCTACCCTACTCTATGTTAGTACAAAGATAAGAGGATGAGGGGTCGCGACTGGCTGACTGCCTGGCTGACTGACTCACTGGTTAACTGGCTGGCTGACTGACTCACTGGTTAACTGGCTGGCTGACTGACTCACTGGTTAACTGGCTGGCTGCTGGCTGACTGACTCACTGGTTAACTGGCTGGCTGACTGACTCACTGGTTAACTGGCTGGCTGACTGACTCACTGGCTGGCTGGCTGACTGACTCACTGGTTAACTGGCTGGCTGCCTGGCTGACTGACTCACTGGTTAACTGGCTGGCTGCCTGGCTGACTGACTCACTGGTTAACTGGCTAGCTGGCTGGCTGGCTGACTCACTGGCTGGCTGGCTGGCTGGCTGGCTGGCTGACTCACTGGTTAACTGGCTGGCTAGCTGGCTGGCTGACTCACTGGTTAACTGGCTGGCTGGCTGGCTGACTCACTGGTTAACTGGCTGACTGGCTGGCTGACTCACTGGTTAACTGGCTGGCTGGCTGGCTGGCTGACTGACTCACTGGTTAAATGGCTGGCTGGCTGGCTGGCTGACTCACTGGCTGGCTGACTGACTCACTGGTTAACTGGCTGGCTGGCTGGCTGACTCACTGGCTGGCTGGCTGGCTGGCTGACTCACTGGCTGGCTGGCTGGCTGGCTGACTCACTGGCTGGCTGGCTGGATCCAGCTATCAGCTGCTCCTAGTAACAACCATCACCGCGTCTCGTTGTTCCTTGTTTTCTTCTATTGTTGTTCATCAGTTATATTTCCCGAGTCTCTCTATCCACCTGCTTGTTCTCTCCTAGTTGTTCTCTCCTAGTTGTTCTCTCCTAGTTGCCCTCTCCTAGTTGTTCTCTCCTAGTTGTTCTCTCCTAGTTGTTCTCTCCTAGTTGTTCTCTCCTAGTTGTTCACTCCTAGTTGCCCTCTCCTAGTTGTTCTCACCTAGTTGCCCTCTCCTAGATGTTCACTCCTAGTTGTTCTCTCCTAGTTGTTCTCTCCTAATTGTTCACTCCTAGTTGTTCTCTCCTAGTTGCCCTCCTAGTTGTTCTCTCCTAGATGTTCTCTCCTAGTTGTTCTCTCCTAGTTATCTCCTAGTTGTTCTCTCCTAGTTGCCCTCTCCTAGATGTTCTCTCCTAGTTGTTCTCTCCTAGTTGCCCTCTCGTAGTTCTCTCCTAGTTGTTCTCTCCTAGTTATCTCCTAGTTGTTCTCTCCTAGATGCTCTCTCCTAGTTGTTCTCTCCTAGTTGCCCTCTCCTAGTTGCCCTCTCCTAGTTGCCCTCTCCTAGTTGTTATCTCCTAGTTGCCCTCTCCTAGTTGTTCTCTCCTAGTTGCCCTCTCCTAGATGTTCTCTCCTAGTTGTTCTCTCCTAGTTGCCCTCTCCTAGATGTTCTCTCCTAGTTTCCCTCTCCTAGTTGTTCTCTCCTAGTTGCCCTCTCCTAGATGTTCTCTCCTAGTTGTTCACTCCTAGTTGCCCTCTCCTAGTTGTTCACTCCTAGTTGCCCTCTCCTAGTTGTTCTCTCCTAGTTGTTCACTCATAGTTGCCCTCTCCTAGTTGTTCACTTCTAGTTGCCCTTTCCTAGTTGTACTCACCTAGTTGTATTTTTCTAGTTTTATTCTCCTAGTTGTCCTCCCCTAGTTGTACTCTCCTAGTTGTTCTCTCTTAGTTGTACTCTCCTAGTTGTTCTCTCTTAGTTGTACTCTCCTAGTTCTCTCCTAGTTGTATTCTCCTAGTTGTATTCGAGTTGTACTCACTTAGTTGTATTCTCCTAGTTGTACTCTAGTTGTCCTCACCTAGTTGTACTCTCCTAGTTTTACTCACCTAGTTGTATTCTCCTAGTTGTACTCTCCTAGTTGTATTCTCCTAGTTGTACTCACCTAGTTGTATTCTCCTAGTTGTACTCTAGTTGTCCTCACCTAGTTGTACTCTCCTAGTTTTACTCACCTAGTTGTATTCTCCTAGTTATACTCTCCTAGTTGTACTCACCTAGTTGTATTCTAGTTGTACTCTCCTAGTTGTATTCTCCTAGTTATACTCACCTAGTTGTATTCTACTAGTTGTTCTCTCCTAGTTATACTCACCTAGTTGTATTCTACTAGTTGTTCTCTCCTAGTTGTACTCACCTAGTTGTACTCTCCTAGTTGTATTCTCCTAGTTGTATTCTCCTAGTTGTATTCTTCTAGTTGTATTCTCCTAGTTGTATTCTTCTAGTTGTACTCACCTAGTTGTACTCACCTAGTTGTACTCACCTAGTTGTACCCTCCTAGTTGTATTATCCTAGCTGTGGTTGTGGGGGTCTATCCTTAGCTTCTTAAATACTTATCATTATTTCTGTATTTTTTTTGCTGTACCTGTTCTTCAAACTGTGTTTCGTGTCTGCGTTGTCTGAGAGTATGGATGTGGGCGTGTCACCTGCCTATCCCTGCCTACACACACACACACACACACACCTCGTCAAGGTGGAATTCCACCGCCACCTCCAAGAAGTGCTTGATCGGCCAGGCTGTTATGTCTATGTGTGCAGTTAGCAGCAACAGCCTGGTTGATCAAGGAGTCAATAGGGAAGACTGCCCATCTCTATTTTCCTTTCCATTTAATAGTCTTTGATCAAGTGAAGAACATTTCCAGTTGCTTAATAGTTAATAAATGGTTAATGGGATTTGAAGCCTATCGACTACAAGACTAGACACGACTACTTTAATCCCAATTTTATGGATTAATGTAAGCAACCCTCAGTATATTTACACTGAGAGAAATACACTTCTTGATGTATATATCCTGCGTGCCTTTTCCGTGTGTCCCTGCCTTACCTTGTGTACATTTTGTCTGTGAGGTTCACTATCAAATGCCTTCTCCATGTTCAGGAACATGCAGCTCACCCACCCATTCGTCTCCCTTTTTTCCAGCTTGAGTTCTGTTGTCTGGTCTTATATAAAGCTCCAGTAGACTCGTGTGACATTACCAACTTGTAAAGCCAGGATAGTTACCCACAGTGCACCATGCCTCAGGTTGCTCAACTTCCTCTTCTTGATTACATCTATCTTTAATGAGCCCCGAGAGTTTTTATACTCTCAGCGCCCGGCCTTGGGCCAGGCTCGACATAATGTATACGTCATTCATACATGTAAATCAGTGTTGCCTACCTTCCCATTTGTTTTATACTAGGAAAATACTACTATTACGGCTACTATTATTACTGCTAGTATTATTACTGCTACTACTATTATATTAGTAATTGGAAAGCGCTCAATCCACAGGGGTCATGCAGCACCTACGGAATAAAACTCAAATAGGTTTGATTAAAGATATTGACAGCTCCAATTCTATGGATCGAGAGCCCTTTTCTCCCTCTCTTTGCTAGCAGATTACACAGTTACTTTACTTTAACTGTCTCTCTCACGACCCATGGATGTTCAGTGTCTGGTTCCATTGTTTTTGCTGTGTCCAGTTAGCTTACGGGGGTTATGTTACTTCACCTGCCCATGCGTTGGTGTTATGCAGTCTCTGGTGGTGTGGAGTTTGTGTTTCTCAGTTATTGTCTCTGTTTCCAGGGCGAGCACCTTCTTCAAATGTCTAGTCAGTTCCTTACACACATCATCGTTCCTCGTTGACTCTCCTTCCTTCTTTGTGTGTGTGTGTGTGTGTGTGTGTGTGTGTGTGTGTGTGTGTGTGTGTGTGTGCGTTGTCCCAAGTCTTGTATATCTTAGTTAAATATTTGAAACCAGTATTGACCTTGAGAGCTGGAGGTGGAAATGTGTCTTCTAATGTCAGCGTCCAAGACTTGATCATGGTGGTCGTGATGGTGGTAAGGCAGTGTGGTGCTCCAGGCCTGATCGTGGTGGTGGTAAGGCAGTGTGGTGCTCCAGGCCTGATCGTGGTGGTGGTAAGGCAGTGTGGTGCTCCAGGCCTGATCGTGGTGGTGGTAAGGCAGTGGGTGCTCCAGATCTGATCTGTGGTGGTGAGGCAGTGTGTGCTCCAGGCCTGATCGTGGTGGTGGTAAGGAGTGTGGTGCTCCAGGCCTGATCGTGGTGGTGGTAAGGCAGTGTGGTGCTCCAGATCTGATCGTGGTGGTGGTGGTGGTAAGGCAGTGTGGGGCTCCAGGCCTGATCGTGGTGGTGGTAAGGCAGTGTGGTGCTCCAGGCCTGATCGTGGTGGTGGTAAGGCATTGTGGTGCTCCAGGCCTGATCGTGGTGGTGGTAAGGCAGTGTGGTGCTCCAGATCTGATCGTGGTGGTGGTGGTAAGGCAGTGTGGTGCTCCAGGCCTGATCGTGGTGGTGGTAAGGCAGTGTGTGCTCCAGATCTGATCGTGGTGGTGGTAAGGCATTGTGGTGCTCCAGATCTGATCGTGGTGGTGGTGGTAAAGGAGTGTGGTGCTCTAGACTTGATCGTGGTGGTTGTGGTGATGATGGTAAGGCAGTGTGGTGCTCCAGACTTGATGGTGGTGGTGGTGGTGGTAAGGCAGTGAGCTAAGGTCTAAACACACTGTTATCCAGAGTACATATTACCATCATAGGCCAACATACAAGCCCACCGTTAAATAGCTAGTATCTTAACATAATATTTCCTGTTGTGTGTCTCCTGAGAGTGACCCGGGAATAAGGAAGGCACTAATGCCAGAGCGTGCCACAGGGGCCTGGGCCCGGGTCAAGACATCATGATATCCTCATACATCTCCACTAACTGAGAATTGTGTTGGTGCCTTATGCAACAGTTGTTTGTGACAGTGTGGCGGGGGGTTGGTGCTGCTGGTGTCTCTCTTGTTTTGTATTTTATTGATTTAGCAAAAATGGATGCATCAGCAGTGTGCTGCTACCTTATTCTGTGATAGTTACACAGTGGGAACAAAAGCTGTTTTCCTATCATATAGTGTTAAAATGTGTCAGTCTGAGCTGGGAGACTTCATTAGGGCAATGGGAATATCGTCAAATATTTCATCAAAGGTTCATCAGCTACGGCAGCTTCAAAGGTTTCCTTCCATCAGAACTGGAGTTACTGTCACTTGGGAATTACCATCTCTCGGGATAGCTTATCCCATACCCGGGACAAATGAATTTTTATGACAACATCCCATGCTTTTTGCTATTGAACAAAATTGGATACATTCACAGTGTTGTGCTATAATATTCTGTTTGATATTCACACAGTGGGCACAAAGTTAACTAGTATATTTTCTAGTCATATTCCATCAGGCATGATGGCACTCATACAAGGTGCTGCAACGTGTCAGCTTGAACTGGGTGATGAGGATATCGTCAGCGTGTGAGGGGGGGGGTGTCCTGCTGGTGTAGAGTGTGATGAGAGTGTGTTAGGGTGTGGGGGATGGTGATGCCTGGAGTGCATAATGCTGTTAAGGCATGTTGCAACCCGTGGCTGCACTCATCTTTAAGGTGCTGTGTGAGCGTTCAGGTGGATAAGTGTGTGTGTGTACTCACCTAATTGTATTCACCTAATTGTGGTTGCAGGGGTCGAGACTCAGCTCCTGGCCCCGCCTCTTCGCTGTCCGCTACTGGGTCACTGCTCTCCCTGCTCCATGAGCTTTACCATACCTTGTCTTAAAACTATGTATGGTTCCCGCCTCCACTATATCGTTCACTAGACTATTCCACTTCCTGACTACTCTATTGCTGAAGAAATGCTTCCTAACATCCCTTTGACTCATCTGAGTCTTCAGCTTCCAGTTGTGTCCCCTTGTTTCTGTGTTCCCTCTCTGGAACATCCTGTGTGTGTGTATGTGTGTGTGTGTGTATGTGTGTGTGTGTGTGTGTGTGTGTGTGTGTGTGTGGAGAAAGTGCGGGTGTATGCAGATGTTTGAATGTTTACATGTGCTTTGGCAAGCATAACACTCACTCGTATATTCATCCTGTGAGCGTGTATTTGCAGACCCTGCCAATGTGCGCACTAGCATCTTATATGTGTTTTCCTATGTCGCTTTAATGTATATATCTGTAGATGCTGGCAGTCAGCAGAGAGAGAGAGAGAGAGAGAGAGAGAGAGAGAGAGAGAGAGAGAGAGAGAGAGAGAGAGAGAGAGAGAGAGAGAGAGATCATGAATATTGTAAGAGGTTAATCAGTTGAGGAACGAAGCGTCAGTAAGGTAAGAATGAAATGAATCGGTTGAAGTATAGAGATATAAGTAGGAGAGTGAGTGAGGTGACTCACAACAAACTACTCTTCATGCACATGACAACAGTGTGTCTGTAAGGCTCTCTTCCACTAAGTGTATTTCCCAATATATTTGACCTTTTTATTCTCGAAAAATTCATGACTTCCTCCCAGCATTTTCCCAACAATGAGGGGCGTCGTGCAGGGGCTAACACCCATGCTCCTTTGGTAGGTGTTTTATGCCTTCACTTGTAGTGGTGTAATTAAACCTGGAGATGATGGGTAGAGAGGTGGTGAAGCTCTTCCTGTAGCGAGCTTTTTACCTTGGCTGCATCCCTGCCTTTTTTACCATTGTCAATTGATATTGTACCCGCTTTTTTCTATGTGGATGGAGAGTAACTTCACTTTAGTTCAAAGCCCGTCTGGCTGTAGACATGCGTGTACAACGATGTGTAAATACTGTTTGCTGGGGGGTAGAGTCTTGGTTCCTGGCCCCACGTCTGTTTTAGCTTCGTCGACCTGCAATACTGGTCTCTCATCTCTTGTGTTTTATTATGTCTGCTCCTCAGAACCCGTGCTAGTGTTGTGTTATATCATGTCTGCTCCTCAGAACCCGTGCTAGTGTTGTGTTTTATTATGTCTGCTCCTCAGAACCCGTGCTAGTGTTGTGTTTTATTATGTCTTCTCCTCAGAACCCGTGCTAGTGTTGTGTTTTATTATGTCTGCTCCTCAGAACCCGTGCTAGTGTTGTGTTTTATCATGTCTGCTCCTCAGAACCCGTGCTAGTGTTGTGTTTTATCATGTCTGCTCCTCAGAACCCGTGCTAGTGTTGTGTTTTATCATGTCTGCTCCCCAGAACCCGTGCTAGTGTTGTGTTATATCATGTCTGCTCCTCAGAACCCGTGCTAGTGCTGTGTTTTATTATGTCTGCTCCTCAGAACCCGTGCTAGTGTTGTGTTTTATCATGTCTGCTCCTCAGAACCCGTGCTAGTGTTGTGTTTTATTATGTTTGCTCCTCAGAACCCGTGCTAGTGTTGTGTTTACATGTCTGCTCCTCAGAACCCGTGCTAGTGTAGTGTTTATTATGTCTGCTCCTCAGAACCCGTGCTAGTGTTGTGTTTTATCATGTCTGCTCCTCAGAACCTCGTGCTAGTGTTGTGTTTTATTATGTCTGCTCCTCAGAACCCGTGCTAGTGTTGTGTTATATCATGTCTGCTCCTGAGAACCCGTGCTAGTGTTGTGTTTTATTATGTCTGCTCCTCAGAACCCGTGCTAGTGTTGTGTTTATCATGTCTGCTCCTCAGAACCCGTGCTAGTGTTGTGTTTTATCATGTCTGCTCCTCAGAACCCGTGCTAGTGTTGTGTTTTATCATGTCTGCTCCTCAGAACCCGTGCTAGTGTTGTGTTTTATCATGTCTGCTCCTCAGAACCCGTGCTAGTGTTGTGTTATATCATGTCTGCTCCTCAGAACCCGTGCTAGTGCTGTGTTTATATGTCTGCTCCTCAGAACCCGTGCTAGTGTTGTGTTTATCATGTCTGCTCCTCAGAACCCGGGTAGTGTGGTGTTTTATTATGTCTGCTCCTCAGAACCCATGCTAGTGTTGTGTTATATCATGTCTGCTCCTCAGAACCCGTGCTAGTGTTGTGTTATATCATGTCTGCTCCTGAGAACCCATGCTAGTGTTGTGTTTTATCATGTCTGCTCCTCAGAACCCGTGCTAGTGTTGTGTTATATCATGTCTGCTCCTGAGAACCCGTGCTAGTGTTGTGTTTTATCATGTCTGCTCCTCAGAACCCATGCTAGTGTTGTGTTATATCATGTCTGCTCCTCAGAACCCGGTAGTGTTGTGTTTTATCATGTCTGCTCCTCAGAACCCGCGGTAGTAGTGGTGTTGGCGAGGAAGGTCCATTAACCTACCCTGGGGTTAGTTACATTTTGTCAGTATGTTTTTTTTTTTTTACGTATTAAAAGACTTGGTTGTTTTCGTTCGCCATATTTGCTAAGTTGAGGTTAAATATACGTTTTTGTACGTTTATGTAACCTTCTCTTATCTTATCTAACCTAACCTAACTTATAATAATAAGTAGTGTATGTAAATTTACAACAAACGTTAAGAAATTGAGGATGTGAACCTCGTAAGAGACTTAGCGTAGTAAGATGTGTGTGTGTGTGTGTGTGTGTGTGTGTTGAGGTGTGACGGACTGGCTGAGATTAGCGGTGGCGTCACTACTGGGCGTCAACGTCACCGTTGTTGGTGACGTCATGGGTCCCAAGTGACGCAGCGGAGGTCGCAACGCCCTGGTTGGGGAAGAGGGAGGGGGGAGATACCTCCCCCCTCCCCCATCTTCCCTCATGTTGCTATGATCTAGCGATGACGTAACACAGAAGAAAGCCAGCATGTATCATGAAGGTCACCTCGCTACGATACTGCCATAATCGTGTCAGGTTTACATTCCTCTCTTTGACCCGCATTGGAAACAATTTGTAAACCACGGAACGGGTGGGGCTTGAACCTATGGTAAGTGGGTCCTAAAATTCACCCGTTCAGTGATTTATTTGCAGCCGTGTTATTACGATTTCGTTAGTCAGTTTGTACCTGTCTGTTCTGACGACACCTCTGAGTACCTTATACGTCGTGATCATGTCTCCCTTCGTCTTTCTCTCTTTCCATTTATTTCTTTAGGCTTCTCATCAGAGCTCAACTCTCAGGTGCAAATCTCTGTCTTTGAAGATGCTACCTCAGGTGTGTTTCCATGCGGGTGTTGAGTAAACTTCAACACAGTTGTGACATACATGGCGTACACTGTACTGAAACACTCCTGGTTGAGGGTTATCAAGTCACTTTGAAGATTTGCTGGCCTCGTATGCGCCACTGAGGCAATGCGGGTTTATAAATTCCTCTGGTGATATGTTCACTGTAATAATAACTCCAGGTCCTTCTTTGTATTTGTTTTTTGTAACTTCTTCCCTCTCATGTTATACGCTTCATCTGACCTCATGTCACTCTGTTTTGCAATGTCTCAATAAAACCAGTAGCCACTTGTTTGACCACTCCTGTCTTCTCTTCTGTGTGTGTGTGTGTGTGTGTGTGTGTGTGTGTGTGTGTGTGTGTGTGTGTGTGTGTGTTTTGAACTCACAGAGCTGTAATCATCGAGTTGTGTGCAGGGGGTCGAGTCTCAGCTCCTGGCTTCGCTTCATAAAGTACAATCGCTGGCATTGTTAGTTCCTTGCGTGAGGGTCTTATTAACATACTCTTGAAACTATGTATGTAGTTTCCTTCTGCCACTTCCTCATTTAGCTTATTCAAGGTGTTTGCTACCCTGAGACAAGAAATATTTCCTTACAGCCCTGGGGTTCATCTGTGTTTTTAGATTCAGTCTATGTCCCCTTGCCCCTGTGCCTCTCATTGCAAACAGTCTGTATCCGCCTTAATTATGTGTTCCCGGGTCTTTCTATCCTCTAATGGCACCACGTTCAGTTCTTAGCTCCGTGAGCCTCCACACGTTGCTTCTAGTTTCTGGACTTGCTGGGTGAGCTGTGGGTTGCATGCTGGAGTACATAGAGCTATCTCTTCTAGCATGTCGTTCCCATATACCAGGAACACCACCGGACCCAGTACTGATCCTCGTTGCACCTCACTTGTTACATTTGTCCATTATGATGTCTTCGCAGGTCATCACTCCTTTCTTTCCCTGAGGTATTATTTGATCTATTATAATGCCTTCCCTGTTATCCCTTCCTACTTCTCTAGTGTCTGTCGAGTCTATTCCATGGCACTCAGATAACTTTTTCTTTGATAAATTAGACACATGTGTAACACTTGGGTATCTTATTGAGGAAACGTTTCGCCACACAGTGGCTTCATCAGTCCTATACAAAAAAAGAATGATGAAGATCAGAAGGAGTTTGAGGTAATCAGTCCCTCAGCCTGGTTCTCTGAACCCTTTATTTACACACCTTTTTCTTTATTTTTCATTCCAAACATTTAGTGTTATGTGATGGCATTTGTTTTAGGGGTCGTGATGTGATTAACTTCTTTATGATATTTGTTTGTTGTTGCAGGTCTTATTTTGCTATTTTATTAATGTTGTGGTTTTGTTTTTGGATGTGTTGTATAGTGAGGATGTAAGTTATCTATGTTGATGTTGTATGGTGAGGATGTAAGTTATCTATGTTGATGTTGTATAGTGAGGATGTAAGTTATCTATGTTGATGTTGTGTGGTGAGGATGTAAGTTATCTATGTTGATGTTGTGTGGTGAGGATGTAAGTTATCTATGTTGATGTGTTGTATAGTGAGGATGTAAGTTATTGATGTTGATGTGTTGTATAGTGAGGATGTAAGTTATCTTTTTTTTTTTTTTTTTTTTTTTTTTTTTTTTTTTTTTTTTTTTTTTTTTTTGTAAGTTATCTATTTAGTGTCTGTCGAGTCTATTCCATGGACTCAGATAACTTTCTTTGATAAATGACATTGAATTGGTTTCTTAGTGAGGATAACGTTTGATGGCTTCATCGTCCTATAAAAGAATGATGAGATCAGAAGGAGTTTGAGGTTGTTAGTGGTTTTCATTACACCTTTCTTTTATTTTTAGTAAACATTAGTGTTATGTTGGATTTGTTGTATGTGAGGATTAACGTTTTGATGTTGATTGTTGGGGTTATTTTGCATTATTAAGTTATCGATGTTGATGTGTTGTATAGTGAGGATGTAAGTTATCTATGTTGATGTGTTGTATGGTGAGGATGTAAGTTATCTATGTTGATGTGTTGTATAGTGAGGATGTAAGTTATCGATGTTGATGTGTTATATAGTGAGGATGTAAGTTATCGATGTTGATGTGTTGTATAGTGAGGATGTAAGTTATCTATGTTGATGTTTGTATAGTGAGGATGTAAGTTATCTATGTTGATGTTGTATAGTGAGGATGTAAGTTATCTATGTTGATGTTTGTATAGTGAGGATGTAAGTTATCTATGTTGATGTTGTATAGTGAGGATGTAAGTTATCTATGACCTTACGTCACCATCACTCTCAAACTCAGCATCAGTCTTACACTTGAACAAGATGCGCTCCACCATCTGTTTTTCCTGCTGTTGTATTTGTGTTATCTCTGACAGAACTGCAGCAGGTTTGTGGGACAGGATTTACCGTCACTTAATCCGCGTTGATTGTTGTTGTTTAGGAAACTATTCCTTTCCTGGGGCTCCACTTCTGTCTACTTAACATCTCCACCTCCTTAGTGTGCATGTCATTGATGCCGGCTACTAGTTTAATTCTGTAATATTGATATTGCATTCCTTGTTTTTCCACTATCTTCACAATATACACGTTTCTATTAACTTGTAAATATAAGCCAGTGTGTGTGTGTGTGTGTGGGTGGGTGTGGGTGGGTGTGTGTGTGTGTGTGGGTGGGTGTGGGTGGGTGGGTGTGTGTGGGTGGGTGGGTAGAGGTGGTGGATGTGATGATGAGAAGGGTGTTGTGAAGGTCGCAGTGTTGATGCTGTTGGGGGGTGGGAAGTGTGTTGGGGTGTGAAGGGAGTGAGGAACTTGTGGCAGGTGAAAGGTGGGACAAGGACAGTGTGGTCTCAGTGGTTGGTGTGAGGTTTTGACCCAACAGGAAGACACGGTGGGTGGATGTTTTGGGGGCTGTCAAGATGGTGTCATTTTTAAAGGAAATGAGTAAGGTGTGGGTGGCTGACGGGTGGTGAGGAAGGTATGAATGACTGTGGGTGGTGAGGAAGATAAGGTATGAGTGACTGAGGGAGGTATATACCAGGTCATAAAGACCTGGTATATACAACAAAAGATGTGTATATCTCAGTGTACTCGTGTTGAGTGTTTAGTCTTTGTTTTTACGAGTTAAATTATTCTCGACTAGTGACGTACAAGTGACTTTAATAAACCAACCAACTCTTTAAATAAATATTGGCTAGTTTACATTAGTCTAGCCTAAAATAAATACCGTAGAGCATTACATGTTAAGAACAATACATGTTATAACATTACTTGGAGAGAACCCAGTGAGGCTGGGCCATGAGACTTCAGTATTCCACTGAGGGGTCAGTAACTACGACACCTTCAAAACTTCTCTTCAAATATCAAACTTTTGATTTAAAATAACGTAGGGAGAACCTCTGATCCTCTTTGTTGAACCTGACAGGTGGAAAGACGCTTTTTTATATAACCCTTCACCAGAATAACAGTTCTTGCACACTGAAACAAGGGAAGGGGGGCGTAGAGGGGGACGGCCCCCCCCCTTCTAGTTAGGAGGGATTTGTTAGTTGGTTTGGGTAACTTTCTCTTATGTTAAAGTCTGCCGTGACCTTCATGACTCGGGCATTCTTTAGTTTAGTGCAGTCTTGACCTCTTATTGTTGTGGCGTGAGGCTCCTCACAACCACTGTTGTTGTGGCGTGAGGCTCCTCACAACCACTGTTGTGGTGGCGTGAGGCTCCTCACAACCACTGTTGTGGTGGCGTGAGGCTCCTCACAACCACTGTTGTTGTGGCGTGAGGCTCCTCACAACCACTGTTGTGGTGGCGTGAGGCTCCTCACAACCACTGTTGTGGTGGCGTGAGGCTCCTCACAACCGCTGTTGTGGTGGCGTGAGGCTCCTCACAACCGCTGTTGTGGTGGCGTGAGGCTCCTCACAACCGCTGTTGTGGTGGCGTGAGGCTCCTCACAACCACTGTTGTGGTGTGACGCTTCTTACAATCACTGTTGTGGTGGTGTGACGCTTCTTACAACCACTGTTGTGGTGGTGTGACGCTTCTTACAACCACTGTTGTGGTGTGATGCACCTCACCACCACCACTGTTGTGGTGTGATGCACCTCACCACCACCACTGTTGTGGTGTGATGCACCTCACCACCACCACTGTTGTGGTGTGATGCACCTCACCACCACCACTGTTGTGGTGTGATGCACCTCACCACCACCACTGTTGTGGTGTGACGCTTCTCACAGCCACTGGTATAGTGCTGTAAAAAGAGTGAAATCAGGGACAGGAACCCCTGATTTCACTCTTTACTATTACTCTATGGTTATATGTGTTAGCGTGAGTGTAGTAATGGTTTCTCCTGTGTAGATCGTGCTTGCTTGCTTCATTAGTCTCGTGTGTGGAGCGTGCTTGCTTGCTTGCTTCATTAGTCTCGTGTGTGGAGTGTGCTTGCTTGCTTGCTTCATTAGTCTCATGTGTGGAGCGTGCTTGCTTGCTTGCTTCATTAGTCTCGTGTGTGGAGCGTGCTTGCTTCATTAGTCTCGTGTGTGGAGCGTGCTTGCTTGCTTGCTTCATTAGTCTCATGTGTGGAGCGTGCTTGCTTGCTTGCATTAGTCTCGTGTGTGGAGTGTGCTTGCTTGCTTGCTTCATTAGTCTCGTGTGTGGAGCGTGCTTGCTTGCTTGCTTCATTAGTCTCGCGTGTGGAGCGTGCTTGCTTCATTAGTCTCGTGTGTGAGGTGCTGCTTGCTTCATTAGTCTCGTGTGTGGAGCGTGCTTGGTGCTTGCTTCATTAGTCTCGGTGTGGGCGTGCTTGCTTCATTAGTCTCGTGTGTGGAGCGTGCTTGCTTCATTAGTCTCGTGTGTGGAGCGTGCTTGCTTGCTTGCTTCATTAGTCTCGTGTGTGGAGCGTGCTTGCTTGCTTGCTTCATTAGTCTCGTGTGTGGAGCGTGCTTGCTTGCTTCATTAGTCTCGGTGTGAGGTGCTTGCTGTCAGCTGGGGGCTTGTGCTTCTTCATTAGTCTCGTGTGTGGAGCGTGCCTTGCTTGCTTGTTCATTAGTCTCGCGTGTGGAGCGTGCTTGCTTCATTAGTCTCGTGTGTGGAGCTGTTGCTTCATAGTCGTGTTGAGCGTGCTTCTTCATTAGTCTCGTGTGTGGAGCGTGCTTGCTTCATTAGTCTCGGTGTGGAGCGTGCTTGTTCATTGTCTCGTGTCTTGTGCTGTCAGTCTGGGTGTGGAGCGTGCGTTCTTGTCCGTGGTGGAGGGTGCTGCTCATTAGTCTCGCGTGTGGAGCGTGCTTGCTTCATTAGTCTCGTGTGTGGAGCGTGCTTGCTTCATTAGTAGGTAGTGAGAGCGTGCTTGCTTCACCGTAGGTCTACGTGAGCTGAGCGTGAATTGTTCAGCTCGGTATCAAGCTCTCTTGTCTCATTATGGAAAGGTGGTGTCACCGACGTGTACATACAAGCGAAGACACACAGCGGAAGTTTTTCGAGGGCCTGGGTGACGAAGAGGTGGGTGACGAGGGTGGGTGACGAGGGTGGGTGACGAGGGTGGGTGACGAGGGTGGGTGACGAGGGTGGGTGACGAGGGTGGGTGACGAGGGTGGGAAAGTGAATGAGGAGGATGAGTGAAGAACGGTAGTGACTGCCACTATGACTTCTTTGCCACCGTGGTGCACTGGCTGAGTTATTTTTAGTGGCCGTGTCACTCACTGCGCGCGCACACACACTCTATGTCTCGACCCCTGCAACCACAACTAGGTGAGTACACACACACACACACAAACACACACACACACACACACACAGAGGAGACACAGAAACAAGGAGTCACAATTGGAAGTTGAAGACTCCTATGAGTCAAAGAGATGTTAGGAAGTATTTCTTCAGTCATAGAATAGTCAGGAAGTATTTCTTCAGTCATAGAGTTGTCAGGAAGTGGAATAGCCTAGAAAGCGACGTAGTGGAGGCAGGAACCATACATAGTTTTAAGACGAGGTTTGATAACGCTCATGGAGCAGGGAGAGAGAGGACATAGTAGTAATCAGTGAAGAGGCAGGGCCAGGAGCTATGAATCGACCCCTGCAACCACAAATAGGTGAGTACAAATAGGTGAGTACACACACGCGCCGATAGCATGTCGGCTAGCGCTCTTGCTTCACGCACGGAGGGCCCGGGTTCAATTCCCGGCGGGGCCGAAACATTTCGAAGTGTTTCCTTACACACACACATACACACATTAATACACACAACAGGCCTAGTGTCTAATCGACATGTGCCTAGATCAAAATGGTAACTAACACACACACCAGTGAAGAGGCGGGGCCAGGAGCTATGAATCGACCACTGCAACCACAATTAGGTGAGTACAGTTAAGTGAGTAGGCGCACTCTCACTATCCATCTCTCAACGATGTCTTAGGCTCGTCAGTGATGGACTGCTGGTCTGGTTTATAAAAACAGTGATGTATGCTGTTCCACCTGGAAATGTACATCAGAAGCGTTATGAATGCACTGTGTATTGTTGTTGTTGTGCGTCTGGCTGCGGGTGTCGCTGGGTGGGTCCCGCTGTGGGCGGCTCTCCAGGAAGTTGTTGTTGTGTGTCTGGCTGCTGGTGTCACAGGGTGGGTCCCGCTGTGGGCGGCTCTCCAGGAAGTTGTTGTGCTCCTGCGGTAACCATCCTTCCCTCGCCTCACCATTTATTTCCAGCGACTCCCACGTAATAGTAACTCCAGCCCCTGGAACCAGACCTTTGAAACCTCTTAACTGTTGAATTCACAGTGAAATGCTTGGAGATATTCTTACTGCGTTACTAATGTTTTCCCGACCAGGATGACGGACTTCGTTACCTCATGTATACAGTTCATTCTTTGTAGAAGAATATAAGATGGAAACTTAGCAAGCATTGGTTCTCACAATGTAACTGTTATGTAAAGTAAACCTCATGTACTGATGGTGGAAGGCAGCCACAGCAGCGTTGAATAACACAAGAGGGTGGAAGGCAGCCACAGCAGCGTTGAATAACACAAGAGGGTGGAAGGCAGCCACAGCAGCGTTGAATAACACAAGAGGGTGGAAGGCAGCCACAACAGTGTTGAATAACACAAGAGGGTGGAAGGCAGCCACAGCAGTGTTGAATAACACAAGAGGGTGGAAGGCAGCCACAACAGTGTTGAATAACACAAGAGGGTGGAAGGCAGCCACAGCTGTGTTGAATAACACAAGAGGGTGGAAGGCAGCCACAGCAGCGTTGAATAACACAAGAGGGTGGAAGGCAGCCACAGCTGTGTTGAATAACACAAGAGGGTGGAAGGCAGCCACAGCTGTGTTAAATAACACAAGAGGGTGGAAGGCAGCCACAGCAGCGTTGAATAACACAAGAGGGTGGAAGGCAGCCACAACAGTGTTGAATAACACAAGAGGGTGGAAGGCAGCCACAGCAGTGTTGAATAACACAAGAGGGTGGAAGGCAGCCACAGCAGTGTTGAATAACACAAGAGGGTGGAAGGCAGCCACAGCAGCGTTGAATAACACAAGAGGGTGGAAGGCAGCCACAGCAGTGTTGAATAACACAAGAGGGTGGAAGGCAGCCACAGCAGCGTTGAATAACACAAGAGGGTGGAAGGCAGCCACAGCAGTGTTGAATAACACAAGTGGGTGGAAGGCAGCCACAGCAGTGTTGAATAACACAAGAGGGTGGAAGGCAGCCACAGCAGTGTTGAATAACAAGAGTTTAGAAGGCAGACACAGCAGTGCTGAATAACACTAGAAGATGGAAGGCAGCCACAGCAGTGTTAAATAACACAAGAGGGTGGAAGGCAGCCACAGCAGCTTTGCATAACACAAGAGAGTGGAAGGCAGCCACAGCAGCGTTGAATAACACAAGAGGGTGGAAGGCAGCCACAGCAGCGTTGAATAACACAAGAGGGTGGAAGGCAGCCACAGCAGTGTTGAATAACACAAGAGGGTGGAAGGGAGCCACAACAGCGTTGAATAACACAAGAGGGTGGAAGGCAGCCACAGCAGTGTTGAATAACACAAGTGGGTGGAAGGCAGCCACAGCAGTGTTGAATAACACAAGAGGGTGGAAGGCAGCCACAGCACTGTTGAATAACACAGGAGGGTAAAAGGCAGACACAGCAGTGTTGAATAACACAAGAGGGTGGAAGGCAGCCACAACAGTGTTGAATAACACAAGAGGGTAAAGGCAGCCACAGCAGTGTTAAAACACAAGAGGTGGAAGGCAGCCACAGCAGGTTGAATAACACAAGAGGGTAAGGCAGCACAGCAGCGTTGAATAAACAAGAGTAGTAAGGCAGCACACAGTGTGTAAAACACAAGAGGGTAAGGCACAGAGTTAATAACAAGAGGAAGGCAGCCACAGCAGTGTTGAATAACACAAGAGGGTGGAAGGCAGCCACAGCAGTGTTGAATAACACAAGAGGGTAAAAGGCAGCCACAGTAGTGTTCAACAACACAAGAGGGTAAAAGGCAGCCACAGTAGTGTTCAACAACACAAGAGGGTAAAAGGCAGCCACAGAGTGTTCAACAACACAAGAGGGTAAAGGCAGCCACAGTAGTGTTCAACAACACAAGAGGGAAAAGGCACCACAGTAGTGTTCAACAACAAGAGGAAAGCACGAGTGTTAAAACACAAGAGGTAAGAGCCACAGTAGTGTTCAACAACACAAGAGGGTAAAAGGCAGCCACAGTAGTGTTCAACAACACAAGAGGGTAAAAGGCAGCCACAGTAGTGTTCAACAACACAAGAGGGTAAAAGGCAGCCACAGTAGTGTTCAACAACACAAGAGGGTAAAAGGCAGCCACAGTAGTGTTCAACAACACAAGAGGGTAAAAGGCAGCCACAGTAGTGTTCAACAACACAAGAGGGTAAAAGGCAGCCACAGTAGTGTTCAACAACACAAGAGGGTAAAAGGCAGATACAGTAGTGTTCAACAACACAAGAGGGTAAAAGGCAGCCACAGTAGTGTTAAATAACACAAGAGGGTAAAAGGCAGCCACAGTAGTGTTCAACAACACAAGAGGGTAAAAGGCAGCCACAGTAGTGTTCAACAACACAAGAGGGTAAAAGGCAGCCACAGTAGTGTTCAACAACACAAGAGGGTAAAAGGCAGCCACAGTAGTGTTCAACAACACAAGAGGGTAAAAGGCAGATACAGTAGTGTTCAACAACACAAGAGGGTAAAAGGCAGCCACAGTAGTGTTCAACAACACTAGGGCGAAGGAAAAGTCAGAGTTATTGAGAGGAACTTTATTGAGACGTTTCTTCAAGATGAACTGCTCTTCACGTTTGGCTAAACTTCGAGATCTTTTGCCTCTGTTGGATTGTATTTTGTGTATGGATTAGCGCAGCTTCCAGGCATCTGCGTCGTGTTCTGTCTTCTTTTATGTCCAGCTGGGCGCCCAGTCCTTCCAGGACAGCAGGTGAGTAGTGTAGCCTCTATGTACCAGTTGAGTCTGGAAGAGGAAAATAATGAAAGTGGTGGGAGCAGCGTGCGTGGAGACACAGGACGTGGTTGAAGGCACTTGTAACGCAGGTGTATGGTAATAATAACCACAAGCAGTGTTAGGGTGGTGGGCGGGGGAGCTCACGCTAGTGTAGTGGGCGGAGAGTTCGTTCTAGTGTGGAGGGAGGGAGTCCCTGGTTGGGAGGTATTTCCTCGGTGGGAGGGAAAGAGTCCCTGGTTGGGAGTCAGACCCTGGGAGGAAGGGAGTCACTGGTTGGGAGTCAGTCCCTGGGAGGGAGGGACGGAGGTAGGCTCTGGTTTGGAGTGTCAGACTGGAACTTTAATTCAGTATCACCCTGAATCAGTCGGTGAGTTAATTATAACTAATACAATTAACCGGAGTAATTACTTTCACTGGGGACGTAAGTTAATCACTGCACTGGTTGTTCACTCTCCAAAAATCACCGAATCACTCTTCCATTTCCAGTATAATGCTATTACAGACATAATAATGAACAGGGGAACTGTGACTCAAAGGAACGAAGGTTAGACAATATGAAATTTATCATTTACTGAACATCTCAACTATTACAAGAGTTTACACTTACATTTGTACAACTTATTTATTACACTGAATATAATTCACAAATATCCCTGCACAGGAATGAGGAGGTCTTACTGCGGGGGGGGGGGGTCTGGACACTTTGGTTCCCAGTATATTTTGCGTCTCTTGCCGACGTTGTACAGCCCATGAGAGCCTCCTGGCTCTCTGCGGCAGTCTCCTCATCTTGCTAGTATCAGCTTAAAAATGATCTTACTCTGCCCCAGCTAAAAGTAACTAATCATATGTGTCCTGGTACATACCTTAGAGCTTTAGACCAATGAGACTTACCTTAGGAAGCAGGTCAGCCTTAATATCAGAAGGGATAAGTGTCAGTAGTACAATTACTGGCGCCAGGCTGGGCAGCGAGGGTAGATAAAACCTAGTAACAGGTTATAGGTATGTCAGGTTAGCAATTCTTACATGCGGAGGAGATAGAGTCAGTAGTCTTTATACTTAAAAACAGCTGGACCCTGCCTGCAGCAACGTAGTTGTGGTGAACAGTGTCAACATCAAGGATCATCGACTCTTCAACCATCCACCATCACATATTAGAAATATGGTTGGCACAGAGCTTCATGGGGTGTCTGATGAGCCGGCGCATTGTGGCTACATGGGCCTACGGGCCGCAGGTAGCAATTGCCTGCCTGATTAGGTGATCACCTGGGAAGTTTGGCTGCAGATGGGCTGCAGGAGTAGAAGTCTGAACCTGCTACAAGTATGTTGGTGGGAGGTTCACTGGTGGGCGTCCGTCGGTCACAGCCTCATTATGTTATGATCGTTGTTATAATAGGTTTTATTTGAGAAAGCGGCTTCATACCCCCCACACCATAACAACACAATCGTGGCTGCCTGCGCTGGCAAACCCAGGGACGTGTCAACCCACCTCATTCGCTAAGGTTGGTTATCTGAGTGGCCTGCGTGATGAATCTCGCCCTTGTGTTAGTCTAGTCTTAAGCCTTGCATCTTGCATCCTGATTGTATGCACGTCCTCACCTTGCATTTCCTCCCCATGCTTTCCAGCCGAGCAAAACTAAAGCCTCAGGGTAGCTGTTGGTAAGGATGGTCCACTGAGCTGACAGTGGAGCATAAAACTGATGGTTGGAAGGGAGCGGCAGAACAAACTGGCCGTATAACAGACTCCCTGTTGCTTTTCATGTGCTCTCTGTTGCTTTTCATGAGCTCTCTATTGCTCGTCATGTGTTCCCTGTTGCTCTTCATGTGTTCTTTGTCGCTCGTCGTGTGATCTGTTGGCCTTAAAATTATTAGCTGTTGTGGTGATTACCACATCTCTATGTTTGATTGCATTGATGATAATTTAGGAGTGAGTGTGAGCGTAGCCACATGTAAGGCCAGTGTTATGTGTATGTGTATATGGTCATGCGTGATAGCTGACTTTGTTTATCCCTCTCCCGACCTGCATATATACATATTAAGGCTGTATGTATGCTGTAATCACATGAGTAGTGATGGCTAGGTTCAGTTCTACACAATTTACTGCATAAAACCTCTGTCATAAAATTTTAAGCTTAGTATGAGGCCTAAATGAAGAGTTAAGTTATGGCGGGTGTGGTGGTTGAGGGTAAGAAGTTGAGTCTAGGGTAGCCAGTATCCCCAGGCGGGTGTCGGGAGGAGAGGTGGTGTATCTCCATGAGAGCCACCACCAGTGTAGCTTCAACCCGTGTGGTGCTACGTCGACTCCCCTTCCCAGTCATGTCTCAAGCTCCCTTGCCCACCCACTGTTGAGGGACAGTCCCTTAGTGCACTCTTACTTAGTGTTTAGTGTAGTGTAATCTTATGTCTGTGGGTCCTTGTGCGCGGGAGGGTAACCTGCAGCTATGAAGCGTTTGGGGCAAGTACACTCGTCTCTTTTATGTACTCTCATGTGTTGTATAAAAGCAGAGAAGCGCTGAAGTAGGCCTACTGGCCCATGCTAGGCAAGTCCAACCGCACCCAGCATGTACCTTATCAATCTGTTTTCAACGGCACCCAATTTTTCACATCAGTGACGTTACCCAACCAGTGCTGTTTTAGGCCCTTTTCTCTAAAATTAAATTACCCATCTTGAATCCTGGTCGTATATTTTCAGCACATTATTTATATTTATATTTATTCCATTTTCCACTTTTATATCTCAATCGTATCTCTTTCCAAAGAGTAGAAATTCAGTGCCTTCAGCATGTCTTTCATTAGACGTTCCTTATAAATGGAATTAAATTTTCAATCTTCTCTGTGCATTTTACAACCTATTTATGTTCATTCTGTCATATATGGAGACCAGAATTCTGTGATATTTAAAGTTGAAGTATCTATAACCTTGGGACTTCTGTTATTTACAGCTTTATTTCCAACACTTGGGCACCATTGTCTTGGCTTTAAATTTTGGGTAGCTTCAAGGAAACACCCAAATTTTGTTGAGCAAATTATTAAATAGGTAAATTAAATTAATGGATTTTATATTACGTATATTTTTTAAAGGATATGTTCAATTGTTTGACTGTTGCAAAATAAAAAAAATGGCTTAAAAAATTGCATAGCAAATTTGGCTGCTAATTACAACTTCGGGGTCTTTTTCATATTTGGTTTTTGATTAAAATTGTATTATTTATCTTTGAAATGCCCCAGTTATATTTCTTTCCCAGGACTAAAATCTAATATTTGTCCACATTAAATTACATCTGCCACTTTTCCTACCACAGCATCAACTATTTTAGTGTGGAATTTACTCGCTATTTATTCGCTTGCCAATGTCACTTATGTAGAATGTGAACAACTGGGGACCCATCACTCACCCCTGTGGAACACCAATTGTAACAAGTCCCATTATGATTTTTCTCATACAAACTCTGCTGTCTATTAATCAGCGATGCCTCTATCCAGGATAACGGCATAATGATGATTGCGATGTTGGTAGTTAATGTTGTTATCATGTTAACAATGTTGGTATTGTGGATAATGTTGGTGGCTATCTGCTGTTAAGGTGATGACATCACCAGCTAACATCTGAGCTTGTTTTGGTACCTGTGTTGGGAGCAGTGTTGCAGCACAAGTGTCTAGTGTTGACATCGCAGGTGTGTGAGTGGAATCAGTATTGACAGCAGTGTGTCTGGAAAATTGTAAAATCTGATGATATCCCGGAGATCATAGCCTCCGCGGCCTGGTATCAGATCAGGCCTGCTTGTGACACTTTGGTCAGCGAGGCTGTTGATGTTCGCTGCACTTTGTTCCACGTAAGCATCACAACCCGGCTGATCAGGAATGATCTGCTTGTGTGTGTGTGTGTGTGTGAGTGAGAGGGGGGGGGGGCGGGGCGGGAGACAGGATGCTGGTTCTCATTACCTTGTAAGTCAAATCATTTAGCGTGTGGTGGTGGTGGTGGTGGTGGTGGTGGTGGTGTGCAGCCTCGTAAATATATATATGAAGAACCACTTGTTTGACGACTGTCTCGGGAATACCCTGGAAGTCTGTACACTTGTTTGTGCTCTCTGGCGGCCCGTGTGTACTTGCCTAGGTGTTGTACAACGTCTTGAAGGAGTCCTTGAGGTCCCTAGATGGTACTTCATATACCGATTCTTGAAGTGTTCTTTCTTTGGATTCCTAGGTGATTTAGTGTCTTGAAGGACACATTACTGAGGTTCCAAGATGATTATACTTAATGTACGGCATCTTTAGGAATACTTTCTCCTGGTTCCTAAATAATGTACACCATCTTGAAGATGTACATCGTCTTGAAGGACTCCTTCAGGTTACTAGATGAAGTACTAATTTGCAGCATCCTGAAGGATACATTCCTCAGTTTCTGTGGTTAGTGGTCAAATTCACCACATATATACACACTGCAGCGATGTGACTTTCTTTAGAGGTGCCTCTGGGGAGTGGTTCATTACGGAATAGGGAGGGGGGTAAGCCGGTACATTGGTCTTGGCACCGGCTGTGAATCTCTGAAGAGGCACCATAGCCATAGACGTTTTATTTTGATTTTTTTCATTTGATATTTTTTTTTTTTTGGTAATTTCAACTATTTTTAGTTTATTTAGAAAAATAATTTTGTAAAATTCAATTAGACTTAGGGCCTAAGCCTGCCTCCAGGGGCCCCTCAGACTGCCCCCGGGGGGCCCCAAAGCAATCTTGTTCCGCCTTTCAAAATTTCTCTTCGGGGCTCTGGGTCTGACTCACCTGTCTTCATTTGACTACTCTTATTTCATAGGGGATTCCCAAGTATTTTCTTTATTTTAAAACTAGGTTAAGGTGCAGTGGATTGTATAAAGCTTCTGAAAAGTATATTTTATGTCACTCTAGATTAATTTATGTTCAGACTCGGCCTCTTTCCTACGTGGCTCTTGAGGACAGACACATGTAGTAGAGTAATCCCTTATTGGAGGAACGTTTCGCTTGTAGAAGTCCATTAAGGCGGCGGGCTTCATGAAGATCTCCTTAGAGCGAAACTTTGCCTCTTATGGTTTGTTTTACAATGTGTGTGTTTGTCTTCTGGTTCTTCTGCTGAGCTTTCTGTTTTCTGGCAGCACGTGTGCCTTGTGTTTTATTATGCTCTCTCCCTCTCCCTCTCCCGTGTTTGGCTTCCTTGCATCTGGTGATAATTTGGGACTCTTCTGTGATCTCTCCTTTCTTTATTCCTCGGTAGAGAGGGATCTCCAACACTTCATTCCGAAGCTCGCTATAATACCTTGTGGAGGCAATCCATCTAGCACGCTCTTCCATTTGCTTG
This sequence comes from Cherax destructor, assembly GCA_009830355.1. Classification (NCBI taxonomy): domain Eukaryota; kingdom Metazoa; phylum Arthropoda; class Malacostraca; order Decapoda; family Parastacidae; genus Cherax; species Cherax destructor. Next base: position 179,061 of record WNWK01001436.1, on the reverse strand, counting down.
CTATGTAAGAAATATCTCAGCCATCATGTAATCTTTTCTAGCTTCTAGGTGTGTGTGTGTGTGTGTGTGTGTGTGTGTGTGTGTGTCCACGTGAGATTCACTGTAGGAAACTTGATGGTGTATATGTGTGATCACGTTCCTCTTTGACTGTATATGGTTGCTGGCATGCACGCGCCTTGGTTATTAGTCTTTTGTTCGCTTATGCAGATACAGAGAGAGACAGAGAGAGACAGAGAGAGATTGTAAACAAAGTTAGGAACCCTTAACCTAACCTTGTTAAACAGTGTAAAAAGACAGAAATGGAGAGGAAGGGGACGGACAGGCAGCGCTGAACTATTGACTGGTATCCTTGACATGAAAATTATCCGAAGTAATGGCATTAATAATTTGAAAGAAAATGATGGAGCGCCTTGAGACAAGCAGCGTGAGTTTAGAGTAGGAAAATCCTCTCTTAAGGTCTTAATAAATTACTGCAAGTCTGAGAATAAAGTGAAAGATAAAGGACGAGTGAGAAGGTTATGACAGGGCGACTGAAAGCAGTAAGAAGGTTATGACAGGGCGACTGAAAGCAGTAAGAAGGTTATGACAGGGCGACTGAAAGCAGTAAGAAGGTTATGACAGGGCGACTGAAAGCAGTAAGAAGGTTATGACAGGGTGACTGAAAGCAGTAAGAAGGTTATGACAGGGCGACTGAAAGCAGTAAGAAGGTTATGACAGGGCGACTGAAAGCAGTAAGAAGGTTATGACAGGGTGACTGAAAGCAGTAAGAAGGTTATGACAGGGCGACTGAAAGCAGTAAGAAGGTTATGACAGGGTGACTGAAAGCAGTAAGAAGGTTATGACAGGGTGACTGAAAGCAGTAAGAAGGTTATGACAGGGTGACTGAAAGCAGTAAGAAGGTTATGACAGGGTGACTGAAAGCAGTAAGAAGGTTATGACAGGGCGACATAAAGCAGTAAGAAGGTTATGACAGGGTGACTGAAAGCAGTAAGAAGGTTATGACAGGGTGACTGAAAGCAGTAAGAAGGTTATGACAGGGTGACTGAAAGCAGTAAGAAGGTTATGACAGGGCGACATAAAGCAGTAAGAAGGTTATGACAGGGTGACTGAAAGCAGTAAGAAGGTTATGACAGGGCGACATAAAGCAGTAAGAAGGTTATGACAGGGTGACTGAAAGCAGTAAGAAGGTTATGACAGGGCGACATAAAGCAGTAAGAAGGTTATGACAGGGTGACTGAAAGCAGTAAGAAGGTTATGACAGGGTGACTGAAAGCAGTAAGAAGGTTATGACAGGGTGACTGAAAGCAGTAAGAAGGTTATGACAGGGCGACATAAAGCAGTAAGAAGGTTATGACAGGGTGACTGAAAGCAGTAAGAAGGTTATGACAGGGTGACTGAAAGCAGTAAGAAGGTTATGACAGGGCGACTGAAAGCAGTAAGAAGGTTATGACAGGGTGACTGAAAGCAGTAAGAAGGTTATGACAGGGTGACTGAAAGCAGTAAGAAGGTTATGACAGGGTGACTGAAAGCAGTAAGAAGGTTATGACAGGGTGACTGAAAGCAGTAAGAAGGTTATGACAGGGCGACATAAAGCAGTAAGAAGGTTATGACAGGGTGACTGAAAGCAGTAAGAAGGTTATGACAGGGTGACTGAAAGCAGTAAGAAGGTTATGACAGGGTGACTGAAAGCAGTAAGAAGGTTATGACAGGGCGACATAAAGCAGTAAGAAGGTTATGACAGGGTGACTGAAAGCAGTAAGAAGGTTATGACAGGGCGACATAAAGCAGTAAGAAGGTTATGACAGGGTGACTGAAAGCAGTAAGAAGGTTATGACAGGGTGACTGAAAGCAGTAAGAAGGTTATGACAGGGTGACTGAAAGCAGTAAGAAGGTTATGACAGGGCGACATAAAGCAGTAATAAGGTTATGACAGGGTGACTGAAAGCAGTAAGAAGGTTATGACAGGGTGACTGAAAGCAGTAAGAAGGTTATGACAGGGCGACTGAAAGCAGTAAGAAGGTTATGACAGGGCGACTGAAAGCAGTAAGAAGGTTATGACAGGGCGACTGAAAGCAGTAAGAAGGTTATGACAGGGCGACATAAAGCAGTAAGAAGGTTATGACAGGGCGACTGAAAGCAGTAAGAAGGTTATGACAGGGCGATTGAAAGCAGTAAGAAGGTTATGACAGGGCGATTGAAAGCAGTAAGAGTGTTATAACAGGGTGACTGATACGGCAGTAAGAAGGTTATAACAGGGTGACTGATACAGCAGTATCAGGGAGAAGACTTATAGAAGTTAAAAAAAGGATGAAAAAATGGTCAGTATTGGGAAGGTCTCGCATGAAACATACACAAATAAGTTATAATAAGCGTCATGTACAGAGTTGGCTAGTACAAGACTAGCCTTCTTAAATGTGAACAAGATGGACTATCCTAGGCTGTTACTATGTTTTACACGGGATGGAGAACCTGCCATCACATCTTATTGTGCGAAAGTTAATTTATTACAGTGTGGACAGGTAAGGTAGTTTGATGTCTTGGTGAAATGACCAGAAGCACCATTAAGCGGATTATCTTGTGAAGAACACCAACCACAGCACAAAGTTGATCTTTCTCCTGACAAGTGAAATACCAACACCATCTGAGAGAGGAGCCATTGAGAACAGTGTACATCACGTACACAAGACCAGTACTGGTGTAACAGTGTACATCACGTACACAAGACCAGTACTGGTGTAACAGTGTACATCACGTACACAAGACCAGTACTGGTGTAACAGTGTACATCACGTACACAAGACCAGTACTGGTGTAACAGTGTACATCACGTACACAAGACCAGTACTGTTGTAACAGTGTACATCACGTACACAAGACCAGTACTGGTGTAACAGTGTACATCACGTACACATGACCAGTACTGGTGTAACAGTGTACATCACGTATACAAGACCAGTACTGGTGTAACAGTGTACATCACGTACACAAGACCAGTACTGGTGTATCAGTGTACATCACGTACACAAGACCAGTACTGGTGTAACTGTACATCACGTACACAAGACCAGTACTGGTGTAACTGTACATCACGTACACAAGACCAGTACTGGTGTAACAGTGTACATCACGTACACAAGACCAGTACTGGTGTAACAGTGTACATCACGTACACAAGACCAGTACTGGTGTAACAGTGTACATCACGTACACAAGACCAGTACTGGTGTAACAGTGTACATCACGTACACAAGACCAGTACTGGTGTAACAGTGTACATCACGTACACAAGACCAGTACTGGTGTAACAGGGCCAACATTTAAGTCTCACTTCATCAAGACTACGAAGAGTATAGAGACAGTTCGGGTGTTTGCCACAAATCTGGTCTCAGCACTAGGAGAGGGGCTCTTGATCTAAAGAATAGAACTTATGCTCAATCTTCTTAAATCGAGTCTGAATGCCTTCCATTTCCCCAGGCTCTGTATGACCCCTAACAGTTTAGCGTTCCCCCCTAAATGTAATAATATCTCATCACTAACTACTTAGAGAATCAGAGAAACAATAACTTGAACATGTATGATATTCAGAGACTATGTATAACTTAGGTGTGTGACCCGGCTCTCTGAACTTAGGTGTGTGACCCGGCTCTCTGAGGTGTGCTCTCACAGCTCGTGCTGAGGTCCACACTTCTCTTTTGACTGCTTTATCAACTAGGCTGTTGCTGCCCGCAGGCCTATGAGGTATATTCTGCTGGACATCAATAATGTAGAAAGGAACAGTCTTTTTTGACATTGCAAGCCAGCAAACAGACAGGCAGGCAGGGAAGCGGGTAAGCAAGCAAGCCAGCAAACAGACAGGTAGGCAGGGAAGCGGGTAAGCAGATAATGAAAAAATGTAGACATAAGTTCAGAAGCAAGCAGACTAACCGGGTAGGGAAGCAGGCAGGCAGACAGGTATGCATGCATGCCCTGAGGTGACCGCCACTCTGTGTATACAAGCACTGCCTCACCCACCTCTCCCTCTTTCCCTCTCACCTGATAGTAAGTAGGTACCGGGTGTTAGTCGACTGTTGTGGATCACATACTGTGGGAGAGGGTTCAGATAATAGTCATTATGGAGACTGGACATAATGCTGCTCGTGTAACTACAAGCTAAACAGGTACTCCCACAGCAGACTGGCGCCGGAGCTGAGGAACAAGAGCTGTGATCAAAGACCTACACCTGCCCACATTTCAGAAACTTTGTACAATACTTGTTCAGATCATCATATACGAAATTTTCCGGTACTTTTTTATATTATAAATGTTATACAATGCTGACAAGTTGATGTTCAACACTAAAATATCTTCATTGATGAAATGTTCCGCCTGAAGACCTCATCAGTCGAATACAGCGATGATTACAATACTTGAGACAGTTGAAGAAGTGGAGAGGAGATACTGAGGTGGTCAGTCCATCAGTCTTGATAGAAGGTGGTCAGTCCCATAGTGTGCAACATGGGCAGGGAGGACACAGACAGACTTTTTCACATAGGATGGACCAGGACGAAGACCACAGATGGAAGCACAACATTGATGAACCACTTAAACCAGCACTTTAAAGTGAGTGATGCAGTATTTTAACAATCTTAGCAGCCATATTGTTGAAGGTGACTCCATATATGACTTCTCAAGCAAATATTTCGGAACTTAATAACAAGAGGGGAAGGGAGGGGGTGGGTTAGGGACCTGTGTCTTCACCCACAGAAACTTACCTAATCATTATTATTATTATTATTATTATTATTATTATTAGTTTGACACTGTGAAAGGCGCACCAAGGAAACAGGTGACGCTGGTGAGGGTCCAGCCCGAGACCTGGGTTGCCACCAAGGTGCTGCTACAAGCATATTATTAACAGTTACTACTGATATTTAGAGATAGTTCAGAGAGTGACTTTGATTTACAATATTGGCAGGTGATCAGTAATGTACGTTTGGCAAATAAGCACAAATGCAGTTTAAAGGAACGTTTGTTGACGTTTCGTCAATTGTGTGGGCGAAAAGTCGTTAATAAAGGTTTCTCAAAAGTGCAATTATGTCTTTACCATGTGTGGATATATTACCGTGAAGGAAAGAAAGAAGGGGGAAGGGAGAGGGGTAAAAGGGGAAGAACGTTATTACATGAGAGGGGTGGAGGTATGATTACCAGCTGCTGCTGGTTCCTGTCTCCCCTAGGTTGGCCTCATGGTTCAGTCTCTTCTGCTGCTCCTAATTACTCCTAGTGTTCTGAGTACTATTCCTTGATAATATACTTGCCAACAATAATTATATAAAATTAATAATAATTACAATATCAATTGCATCTAATAATAATAATAATAATGAACACTGCAGGTGTTGCAGTTAACCCAGGCCAGGATTCCTCTTGTAATCACTACGTTAGTTAAGCTCATTTTTCACCTGCTTAACTCCCAAGGTTAGTTAGTCTGCAAGCATAAGTCTCTTGTTGCATTCTTGTACAATATTCACGAGAGAGAGAGAGAGAGAGAGATGACGACGATAAACACTGCACCATAAGCCAACTTAATAGAAATAATCCTCATATTTACCGTAAAAAGTGTAGTTGTAGGGATATATATGCTTAAAAAAGTGGCGTGCGGTTGTTACATAAGCATTTAGTTAGTCTAGAGATGGAAATAACTGTATGTGTGTGGGAAAGTTGATAGCCATAGCTGAGTGAATGGGCTGAGGGTAGCCAGGTGTTGGCTGAGGGTAGCCAGGTGTTGACTGAGGGTAGCCAGGTGTTGGCTGAGGGTAGCCAGGTGTTGGCTGAGGGTAGCCAGGTGTTGGCTGAGGGTAGCCAGGTGTTGACTGAGGGTAGCCAGGTGTTGGCTGAGGGTAGCCAGGTGTTGGCTGAGGGTAGCCAGGTGTTGGCTGAGGGTAGCCAGGTGTTGGCTGAGGGTAGCCAGGTGCTAGTTGAGGGTTGGCAAAGGGCTGGCTGAAGTATAAGGAAGGTTGGGTATCCTTGAGTTTGTAATAAAGAGGTTAAGGGCGGTGGGTGTTGGAAATAAAGGTGTGGGGGAGAGCTGGGCGCCTCCCAGGGTTCAGGGCCATGTTACGTCATGGTGTTTATGTAGGCGGTGTGGAGTTAGTGCATGCTGAGTGACCAGCCAGGCAGTCAGCATTGAGCATGCTGATAGACTCAGCTCTTAACACATGCGCGCTCAGCTCTGGACGCTTATCTCACATCATGCAGGCAGCTAACACAGACACTCAGCTCTAACACACTCGTATCTAATCCATATATCAAGTTTTAACATTTGATATATTTCGACACAACCCGTATTCCACAGTTTTTTAACCATTCGTGTGAAAATGTACACATGAAATAATTATGGACCAGCCAATAGCCACCCGCCTTTTTTAATTTAGTTATTGTCGGTTAATTTGACTGAAATATAGTTTAATCAACGTTAACCTAACCAAACCTGCCATAGCAGAGAACAAATTTTATTAAAATATTAAAACTTATTTGAAATTTTATGAATGAATTAAAGTTAATTCAGGTGAAAGTGGCTGCACTAATTGGGGAACATGTTCTCAGACATTATTCTTACCATTTTTTTCCTGGTAATTTTTCAGTTATATTGTGTAAGTTGGCCATAATCAGGATCTGTCTTTCACCACGGGCGCCTCAAGAGTGTCTGTATTATAGGGGGGGCTTCTTCTTGTTGGTGTTTTTAGGGCCACTGACAGCGTACGCCGTATTGAGCCCCTGATAGGAGGGGCTTAGTGGTGACGATATTCTTGTTTTGAAGCTCGTTATCATTATATTTTTATTTTTGGGTTTTGAGAGCTGATGTAAAAGCCTTTCCCTCCTCCCTCAATTAGCACCTCCACTGCCTCCGATTTTTTTTTAATGCTGGAAATGTCTACATTAAATACCGTATTAACGTTTTTTAATCCTGTTTTGGGTAGTGTAATTTAAAGCTATTCGGATGAAGCTAACTTGTCAACTTATCCTACTGTAAACAACTTATTACCACAATAACTTGCTAACCCAAGCCCCCCTCCCTCCCCAAAAAAATGATTCAGTCAAATAATTTTTGTGTATACCTGGAGGGCATTCCGGGGATCGACGTCCTCGTGGCCCGGTCTATGACCAGGCCTCCCGGTGGATCAGGGCCTGATCAACGAGGCTGTTACTGCTGACTGCACGTAGTCCAACGTACGAACCACAGCCCGGCTGATCAGGCACTGACTTTAGGTATCTGTCCAGCTCCCTCTTGAAGACAACCAGAGGTCTACTGGTAATGCCCCTTATGGTTGGTGGGAGGCTATTGAACAGTCTTGGGCCCCGGACACTTATTGTGTTTTCTCTTAGTGTACCAGTGGCGCCCCTACTCTTCACTGGGGGTACGTTGCACCGTCTGCCAAGTCTTTTGCTTTCGTATGGAGTGATTTCTGTGTGCATATTAGGGACCAGTCCCTCCAGAATCTTCCAGGTGTAGATTATGATATATCTCTCTCGCCTGCGCTCCAGTGAATATAAGTTTAGTGCTTCCAGGCGTTCCCAGTAGTTAAGGTGTTTGATGGAACTTATACGTGCAGTAAAGGTTCTCTGTACATTCTCTAGATCTGCAATTTCACCTGCCCTGAATGGGGATGTTAATGTACAGCAGTATTCTAGCCTAGAGAGAACAAGTGATTTAAAAAGGATCACCATTGGCTTAGCATCCCTTGTCTTGAATGTTCTCATTATCCATCCTATCAGTTTCCTCGCAGATGTGATAGTGGCATTGTTGTGGTCCTTGAAGGTGAGGTCTTCGGACATTACCACTCCCAGGTCCTTCACATTACTTTTCAGCTCTATTGTGTGATTAGAGTTTGTAATATACTCAGTCCTAGCTATTATTTCCTCCAGTTTTCCATAACGGAGTAGTTGGAATTTGTCTTCATTGAACATCATATTGTTCTCTGTTGCCCATTGGAAAACTTGGTTTATATCTTCTTGGAGTTTTGCCGTGTCCTCAATGGATGACACTCTCATGCAGATCCTAGTATCATCTTCAAAGGATGATACAGTGCTATGGTTCACATCTCTGTTTATGTCTGATATGAGAATGAGGAACAGGATAGGTGCGAGTACTGTGCCTTGTGGGACAGAGCTCTTCACTATGGCAGCATCCGATTTAACTCTGTTTACCACTACTCTTGTGTTCGATTGGTTAGGAAGTTGAAGATCCATCTGCCTACTTTGCCAGTTATCCCTTTAGCACACATTTTGTGTGCTATTGCACCATGATCGCACTTGTCAAAGGCTTTTGCAAAATCTGTGTATACTACATCTGCATTCTGCTTGTTTTCCAGAGCATCTAAGACCATATCATAGTGGTCTAGCAGTTGCGAGAGGCAGGAGCGACCTGCTCTGAACCATGTTGCCCTGGGTTGTGCAATTTTTGGGAGTCCAGGTGGTTTTCTATCCTGCTTCTTAGGACTCTTTCAAAGATTTTTATGATATGGGACGTTAAAGCTATTGGTCTATAGTTGTTGTGTGGGTAATGAGAGAGATATTAAGGGGTATCAAGTAAACTCACGGATGGATGGTGGAGTAGCTATATTATGTGAGAGAGGAACAGTAACCCCACCCCTGTCTGCTTGTAGGTCTATCGCGTAGTGAGGCCGATGCCTCTGCGTGGGCATACACATGCGCAGAGCCTCTGATTCAGCGGGTATTGTGACGTCATAGGATTCAAGGGATCTTACATCTAAAGGCTGGTCTTACATCATATACTACACAAGTATAGTACAATTAGTTCATACACTACACAAGTATAATACATATGGTATATAAGACAGCTCGGTTACACTACCGTATGTCGTCTCGACATACTAGACAACTCTATAGGCTGAACAGACAGGTGGTACTGGGTTGTCTTATATACCATATGTATTATACTTGTGTAGTATATAAGACATAGTTCTTAGCTACTGCTTTGCTGCCAAGGTACCCTTATGGAGTGGGGCTATATCCGTTGTTTTTAGTGACTGGAATAATAATAATAATAATAATATCTTTATTTCTACAAGTACATGTACAAGGTATACAGGCCTAGCTGACATAAATGACATACTACTATATAGAAAGCCGCTTGTTATGCAAAGCATTTCGGTCCTTGTCCCAGGATGCGACCCACACCAGTCGACTAACACCCAGGTACCCATTTTACTGATGGGTGAACATAGACAACAGGTGTAAAGAAACACGCCTAATGTTTCTACCCGAGCTGGGAATCGAACGCAGACCCTCGCCGTGTGAAGCCAGAGCTTTAGCGATCAGACCATGGGGCACCTGTGTCTAAGCTCCTTCTCCATAGCATACTTAGGTCGTGTGAGAGGGGTTTCTTGCTTTTCTTAATGAACACAGAGTTCCACGAGTCTGGGCCTGGGGCTGCGTGCATGGGCATGTCGTCGATGGCTTTCTCAAAGTCTAGAGGAGTTAGGGTTATGTCAGAAATTTGGCATACATGTGTGTGTAAAGTTTGGATTTATATTTTAATGTAATTCTGTTACACTTAGTTGCGCTTCAGTGCTTATACTTAACTAGAAATATAATCTTGGCGGTAATTTTGAACAATTAAGAATAATGTTTATGTGATTTTATATATTGAGAAGGTGCCATGTGTGAAGTGAGTTATTCTCAGTTCAACATTTGATCAGCTTGTATCTCGTGGAAGTTAAAATATAATACCTGAGCAAACACTAGGCTTGATTTACTAGAAAATGTTTCTATTAGTTAGTTCAGACTCTCAGGTAAGGACCCACTAGGGGCGAGGGGGAAGTTTCTATCCTGGGATCTTGATCACGATGGTGGTGGTGGTGGTTGAGGGAGTGGTGGTGGTGGTTGAGGGAGTGGTGGTGGTGGTTGAGGGAGTGGTGGTGGTGGTTGAGGGAGTGGTGGTGGTGGTTGAGGGAGTGGTGGTGGTGGTTGAGGGAGTGGTGGTGGTGATTGAGGGAGTGGTGGTGGTGGTTGAGGGAGTAGTGGTGGTGGTTGAGGGAGTAGTGGTGGTGTTAGGCGGGTTAGTGATGGAGAGAGCTTGGTTTTCTGTGGTGGCTGGCGCCGCCTGGGGTCACTGAGGTGGCTGTGGCAGATGTTATCACCTTCACTGCTGGTGGCAGATGTTATCACCTTCACTGCTGGTGGCAGATGTTATCACCTTCACTGCTGGTGGCAGATGTTATCACCTTCACTGCTGGTTGCAGATGTTGTCACCTTCACTGCTGGTGGCAGATGTCACACTGCTGGTGGCAGATGCCACTCTGCTGGTGGCAGGTGTCACCTTTACTGCTGGTGGCAGATATCACCTTCACGGCTGGTTTCAGATGTCACTCTGCAGGTGGCAGATGTCACTGCTGGTGGCAGATGTCACTGCTGGTGGCAGATGTCACCTTCACTGCTGGTGGCAGGTGCCACTCTCACTGGTGGAGGCAGATGTCACTGCTGGTGGCAGATATCACCTTTACTACTGGTGGCAGATGTCACTCCTGGTGGCAGGTGTCACCCTCACTGCTGGTGGCAAATGTCACTCTCACTGTTGGTGGCAGATGTCACCCTCACTGCTGGTGGCAGTTCCTACTTTGACTAGCAAATATAATAATTGTGTGAGTGTATATACGTATATATATATATATATATATATATATATATATATATATATATATATATATATATATATATATATATATATATTTTGAGTAGCTGGATGAGATTTTCGCATTATAATCAGTGACAAACATGTAACAATATGTACTAGACATGTATCTCTCACACCTCGTGTACTGTGTGTATGTATATATATATATATATATATATATATATATATATATATATATATATATATATAATAGCATACATTAACTCGCTTGTTAAAGAAAACATATGTTGTTTTTTAATGCAGCTGCAGGAAATGTTGATAGTGTTATGCTGTGTGACTCATTGTATTGTCTAGGAGTAGCGAGTAACAGCAGTGCCTAGCCTCGCCACCCTTGTGGGTTTAGCGTTTAGTTTTGTTTGAGCCTGGCCGCAAGAGGCAGGTGTCTCTTTGTTTTTACTGTTGTTAAGGACGTTTTCTTTATGCTTTGAAAATGCATGACTGTGTATGACAACGTGTTATATATGATTGTATACTGCCTTATGTTTTATGATAGTGACCAGGTAACGATCACTAGCAATAATTCACCTGGGTTCTGACGTTGTCTTTTCAGTTCTAAGTACTCGATCACGGGAATTGTCTCATGTCTAATTAACATGACAGTCAAAATGTACGTTAGGTAACTATGCATATAGATACCAACCAGGTTGATTCTGTGTTAATATGTTAGAGTAATGGTCTGACAGTTGTCTACTGGAAGTAAATGCTAACTTGTGCAGGGGAGGAGGCTGGTGGTGTCACATTGACTGAGGTACAGGGGAGGAGGCTGGTGGTGTCACATTGACTGAGGTACAGGGGAGGAGGCTGGTGGTGTCACATTGACTGAGGTACAGGGGAGGAGGCTGGTGGTGTCACATTGACTGAGGTACAGGGGAGGAGGCTGGTGGTGTCACATTGACTGAGGTACAGGGAGGAGGCTGGTGGTGTCACATTGACTGAGGTACAGGGGCGGAGGCTGGGGGTGTCACATTGACTGAGGTACAGAGGCGGAGGCTGGGGGTGTCACATTGACTGAGGTACAGGGGAGGAGGCTGGTGGTGTCACATTGACTGAGGTACAGGGGAGGAGGCTGGTGGTGTCACATTGACTGAGGTACAGGGGAGGAGGCTGGGGGTGTCACATTGACTGAGGTACAGGGGAGGAGGCTGGTGGTGTCACATTGACTGAGGTACAGGGGAGGAGGCTGGTGGTGTCACATCGACTGAGGTACAGGGGAGGAGGCTGGTGGTGCCACATTGACTGAGGTACAGGGGAGGAGGCTGGTGGTGCCACATTGACTGAGGTACAGGGGAGGAGGCTGGGGGTGTCACATTGACTGAGGTACAGGGAGGAGGCTGGTGGTGTCACATTGACTGAGGTACAGGGAGGAGGCTGGTGGTGTCACATTGACTGAGGTACAGGAGGGAGGCTGGTGGTGCACATTGACTGAGGTACAGGGGAGGAGGCTGGTGGTGCCACATTGACTGAGGTACAGGGGAGGAGGCTGGTGGTGCCACATTGACTGAGGTACAGGGGAGGAGGCTGGTGGTGTCACATTGACTGAGGTACAGGGGAGGAGGCTGGTGGTGCCACATTGACTGAGGTACAGGAGGAGGCTGGTGGTGCACATTGACTGAGGTACAGGGAGGAGGCTGGTGGTGTCACATCGACTGAGGTACAGGGGAGGAGGCTGGTGGTGTCACATTGACTGAGGTACAGGGGAGGAGGCTGGTGGTGTCACATCGACTGAGGTACAGGGGAGGAGGCTGGTGGTGTCACATTGACTGAGGTACAGGGGAGGAGGCTGGTGGTGTCACATTGACTGAGGTACAGGGAGGAGGCTGGTGGTGTCACATTGACTGAGGTACAGGGAGGAGGCTGGTGGTGTCACATCGACTGAGGTACAGGGAGGAGGCTGGTGGTGTCACATTGACTGAGGTACAGGGAGGAGGCTGGTGGTGTCACATTGACTGAGGTACAGGGAGGAGGCTGGTGGTGTCACATGACTGAGGTACAGGGAGGAGGCTGGTGGTGTCACATCGACTGAGGTACAGGGGAGGAGGCTGGTGGTGTCACATCGACTGAGGTACAGGGGAGGAGGCTGGTGGTGTCACATCGACTGAGGTACAGGGGAGGAGGCTGGTGGTGTCACATCGACTGAGGTACAGGGAGGAGGCTGGTGGTGTCACATTGACTAGGTACAGGGAGGAGGCTGGTGGTGTCACATGACTGAGGTACAGGAGGAGGCTGGTGGTGTCACATGACTGAGGTACAGGAGGAGGCTGGTGGTGTCACATTGACTGAGGTACAGGAGGAGGCTGGTGGTGTCACATTGACTGAGGTACAGGGAGGAGGCTGGGGGTGTCACATCGACTGAGGTACAGGGGAGGAGGCTGGTGGTGTCACATCGACTGAGGTACAGGGGAGGAGGCTGGTGGTGTCACATCGACTGAGGTACAGGGGAGGAGGCTGGTGGTGTCACATCGACTGAGGTACAGGGGAGGAGGCTGGTGGTGTCACATCGACTGAGGTACAGGGGAGGAGGCTGGTGGTGTCACATCGACTGATGTACAGGGGAGGAGGCTGGTGGTGTCACATCGACTGAGGTACAGGGGAGGAGGCTGGTGGTGTCACATCGACTGAGGTACGGCTTCTCGAATTAGAAAGAGAAAAAATTCTAGATGTAGATATCAGGAAAGACATGACCCGTGGAGAACATAGACACGACAACTTCAGCAGCACTGGAAGAATAAACAGGCAGATAATTATAGTTAACACAAAAATGTCTTGGAAAATACATGACTATGATTATTATAAATATTTAAGGTAGTAGGATGAGCCAGCAAAGTTAATATTGACCGACAAACGTGCCAGTGTGTCTGAGAGGCACCACTAAATAGTGCTAAAATTAAGTAAACTTTAAGCACTGTGTCAACTATACCATTAAGACAAAACGAGTTTTGGTATTGAGCGGGGGCCTGGTATTTCCTATCACCAAACCTGATCACGCGCCTGTCCTCTGTCACCAGCACTTGCCTGCCCGGTGCTTCTGTACCCTCACACCACCACCACCTGTACCCCTTCATCCTGGTTTTCCACACCATTTAATTTATAGGCTTACAACTGTTATCCTTCCCCAGCTTTATTTACAATAGTCTTCGTTCCCACTAGGTAAATATTACTGCCAGTGCCCACCAAGAGTTATGCCAGGTGAAAGATACCCCAACGAAGGTGCCATTCAGTGGGTATACGGAGGGGGATAAGAGAGGGAGGTTGGACGGAAAGGGGATGAGGGAGGGAGGTTGGATGGGAGGTATGAGAGAGGGAAGTTGGAAGGTAATAAGGATGGGAAAGGTTGTAGGATCACGAGATCCTGGAAGCTACCAGAGAGAGAGAGAGAGAGAGAGAGAGAGAGAGAGAGAGAGAGAGAGAGAGAGAGAGAGATGGGTTGGATATATCTTGAAGTCACATGCAGAATTTTGTTATTACCTTTGTTGAGAGTTTATTTATATATGTAAAGTATTATTATCATAACTTTAATTTCAAAGGCTGACCTAATGACACTTCACCGTCATCGTCAACTCATATATATATATATATATATATATATATATATATATATATATATATATATATATATATATATATATATAGAGGAGTTGACGATATACCTTATGTTAAAATAATAATAATAATAATATATCTTTGTTTGCTACAAGAACATGTACAAGGTATACAGGCCTAGCTGTTACTGCTGGCATGATACAATTCAGTGCACAGTTTGTACCTCATAAACCCAGTACAGTGATCATGTTATTTCTACAGTAAGTGTACCGGCTAGTAAATTTACTAGGTATCTTCCATTCTTTAGAGTGATTTTACTAACTAGGTTAAGGAAACGGAGAATCTTGGGAGATTCATATACAAGGTGCCATGATGACTGAATGGTGGGGTGACTGACTAACTGGGTGGCTAGATGGTTAGCTCAGTAGCTGACTAGATAGCTGGATCAATACCTAGTTTGATAACTAGCTAGCTGGATGATTGACTAGATGGCCGAATGACTCGCTGGTTAGATGGTTAGCTGGGTACCTGGATGGCTGACTAGATGACTGGCTGGATTACTGACTGACTAGCTGGCTGACTGACTGGCTGACTATCTGGCTGGAGGCTTTAAGGTGTGGACCCTCTGAAAATTAAAGCTGAGGCTGAGAGGAATCTGAAGACGCTGACGGAGGGACACATGAGATCCTGCAGCGGCTCCTCTTACAGTGTTGAGGCTCACCCTTCTTTCCTTCCTCCCTCCCTGCCATCCTTCCTGCATGTGCTACCTCCTTAGTTTGATCATATCTGTTACGCCCTTTGGTGGGTGTGTAATTTGATGGGAGATAGAGCAACTTAGGACCTCATTATTAGTTGACCGGGAATCATCGCCAGAGTATAAACATCAGCGTAATTAAAGTTTGTAAGGTTTACCTGTCATATTAAGTTTTTGGCAGTCTTGAAAACTTGCAGAAGGTTTCATCAGGTTGCCCTCTCGCACTACTGTGACAGGACGGTAGTACCATCTAGGGCTGTTCCCATCAGTGGCATTTCGGTAGTGTGCTTATAATTAGGAATGTTACGAGTCTCGCGTCTTTAATTTTGGTCCTAACTTAGGCTAGTCTGGATCTTGAGGCTGTCGAGTCCTGATACATATATATATATATATATATATATATATATATATATATATATATATATATATATATATATATATATATATATATATATATATATATATATAATGTATATATATATATATATATATATATATATATATATATATATATATATATATATATATATATATATAAAATAGGACTCATCCTTAATCCCTCAAAGTGTGAAATTATCACAACAAATCAGGAAATAATCAATGCGGTGCAAACAATCCTCCCAGAAGTCACTACTATAACTCCATCCAACAGTACCCTCCTGGGAGCACCGCTGGGTCACCACGCCATCGACACTGTCCTCAAGGACAAAGTGAATGACCTGAAAAGAATGGAGGAGAGAATAAGTGATCTTGATGCCCATGATGCCCTGTATCTCCTCACAAGGTGTCTTACTATGCCAAGACTCACTTACTTCTTGAGGTGCGCACCCTCTTTGAAAACCCAACACTTGACGAGTATGACGCACACCTGAGATCAACCTTCAAGAAGGCACTGAATCTGTCACTAGAGGATCAGCAATGGGAGCAGGCAACCCTCCCAGTGCGACTTGGAGGTATAGGGGTGCGCAAAGCAAGGCAGGTAGCGTTACCTGCATTTCTGTCATCGTGTTTGGCCTCCTGTGGATTAGTCAAGAGGATTGTCCCTGAACGTTTGAGAGGTGTGGTGGGAGCTCAAGACCCCAAGTTCATTGAAGCAGCAGTGCGGTGGGACATCATGGCAGACTCCTCCAGTAGACCAGCTCCTCCCAAAGAGCACAAACAGTCCCACTGGGACAAACCGATCATGGAAAAATTTCCAACACAATGCTCACCAACGCTTCAGGAAAGGACAAAGCTCGTCTCCTAGCGGTGAGGGCACCACACTCAGGAGATTTCCTTCTTGCTGTTCCCAATTCCTCTCTGGGCACTCGACTCGACCCACAGGCCATTCGGATTGGTGTTGCTCTTCGCCTAGCCGCCCCCATACTCACCGAACATAGGTGTATTTGCGGCAGGGCGACGGCTGATCAATTCGGACTTCATGGTCTAGTGTGTCACACATCAGAAGGGAAGTATGCTAGACATGAGGAGGTCAATGACATCATAAAGAGAAGCCTCGCCACAGCCCGTTGCCCAGCTCAACGGGAACCCCAAATGCAGAGGTCTGATGGAAGTCAAAAGCGTCCTGATGGAGCCACCATGCTACCCTGGAAGGATGGTAAGCAGATTGCTTGGGACTACACCTGTGCTGCCACATTGGCAGACACCTACCTGCCACACTCCTTAGCCGAAGGGGTGGAGCTGCCAGCCACAGGGAGATCCAGAAGACCCGCAAATATGAAGACCTTCCCTCTTGCTATAACTTCATCCCAATAGGGTCGGAGACCCATGGAGCATGGGGCAAGTGTGCTCTAAAGTTTCTCAAGGAGCTGGGTGGAAAACTCATCATAGAAACCAAGGACCACAGGGCGACCAGCTTCCTCTTTCAGAGACTCAGTGTTGCGATCCAGAGGGAAATACCTGCAGTATTCTGGGCAGCGGCCCACTGCCGGGGAGTTGGACGAAGTATTTGACATGTAGCTCTGAGTTGTTATCTATGTTGTTTTACTCCCCATTGTATTTTGTCTTGAAATAAAGTTTGTAAAAAAAAAAAGATGGGGTGGTAGGGAAGTGGAATATTCAAATGGCTTCAGAAAGAAATCTAAATATTCTTCCTTGAAGTCTTTTATCCACTTCTCCGAGGCAATGGGTCCCACAATTGACACCAGAGGTGGACCCCATCCTATATATATATATATATATATATATATATATATACTGTGCAGTACAGTGCTGTTAACAGAGTTACTTAAAATATAAGCAGCGAATACTGTGATACACCTTTTTTATTTTTATTATTGTTATTATTATTATTATTATTATGATTATTATTATTATTTTATTCACGGGGAAGCGGTAAATCCACAAGCGTCCTGCTTCCCCTGGGGAATGAGAAATAATCAGGTTCGACTCATGAAGAGGGAGGGTAGCTAAAATTCCTTGTATCAGCAGCTCTTCAGTGGCATCAATGAGCGCTTGCCATGCCCAGCATATAATACAGCAACAGCTGATCTGGGCCGGCAAGCTTTCTGCATTGTTTGGGTTGTTGCATGTGTTGCTTGGTGAAGCAACTCTCTTGTTTTGAAGTATGACACTAGCACCTGCAGCAGCCTCTTCTGAAGAATGATGATACAAGCAAACTGTTTATATGTTAAGTAATAGGTTTGTGGACAGCAACCATCCTGGGAGGTACTACCGTCCTATACTAAGGTTGGTAGACGGCAACCATCCTTGGAGGTGCTACTAACCTCTTGTAGTAGGTTGGTAGACAGCAACCATCCTCGGAGGTACTATCCTCTTGTAGTAGGTTGGTAGACAGCAACCATCCTCGGAGGTACTACCGTCCTATAGTAAGGTTGGTAGACGGCAACTATCCTAGGAGGTACTCTACCCTCTTGTAGTAGGTTGGTAGACAGCAACCATCCTCGGAGGTACTACCGTCCTATAGTAACGTTGGTAGACGGCAACCATCCTAGGAGGTACTCTACCCTCTTGTAGTAGGTTGGTAGACAGCAACCATCCTCGGAGGTACTACCGTCCTATAGTAACGTTGGTAGACGGCAACCATCCTAGGAGGTACTCTACCCTCTTGTAGTAGGTTGGTAGACAGCAACCATCCTCGGAGGTACTATCCTCTTGTAGTAGGTTGGTAGACAGCAACCATCCTCGGAGGTACTACCGTCCTATAGTAAGGTTGGTAGACGGCAACCATCCTAGGAGGTACTCTACCCTCTTGTAGTAGGTTTGTAGACAGCAACCATCCTCGGAGGTACTACCGTCCTATAGTAACGTTGGTAGACGGCAACCATCCTAGGAGGTACTCTACCCTCTTGTAGTAGGTTGGTAGACAGCAACCATCGTCGGAGGTACTATCCTCTTGTAGTAGGTTGGTAGACAGCAACCATCCCAGGAGGTACTACCCTCTTGTAGTAAGGTGTTGGTAGACAGCAACCATTCTAGGAGGTACTACCCTCTTGTAGTAAGGTTGGTAGATAACCATCCTGTGAGGTACTACCTTCCTGTAGTAGGTTGGTAGATAACAACCATCCTATGAGGCATTACCTTCCTGTAGTAGGTTGGTAGATAACAACTATCCTGGGAGGTACTACCTTCCTGTAGTAGGTTGGTAGATAACAACTATCCTGGGAGGTACTACCTTCCTGTAGTAGGTTGGTAGATAACAACTATCCTGGGAGGTACTACCTTCCTGTAGTAGCTTGTGTCTTCTACGTGCGGATTATTTGTGTATTGTATTTGTTTAGGCGGGAAACTTTAGAATTAACAACAGTTTTGTGAATTTAATTTTGTGTGTGACGAAGCTGTGTTTGTGAAGCGTCTTTGTTTTTAAGTGTATGACCTAATTAAAGTTTAATGAAAATAATTAAAGAATAACAGTTTTATAAAAAAAGTATAGCTAAATTTTGTAATGAATCGTGTGTTTTTTTTTTTCTTCCAAGTTATAACGTCACAATAGCCAAGAGTTAATTCCCAGTGTTATTAAGACCATGGGTTGCCCACACTAAAAACATACACCTACATATCAT
Source organism: Cherax destructor (assembly GCA_009830355.1). Lineage (NCBI taxonomy): Eukaryota > Metazoa > Arthropoda > Malacostraca > Decapoda > Parastacidae > Cherax > Cherax destructor. The sequence goes on along the minus strand of WNWK01001436.1, from coordinate 160,052 downwards.
CTTTCATACAACCTGCCTGATATACACACACTTTCTCTGGTGTATGCCCGGCAGGAATACTTAATTCCAAAATAATACACAACACAGTTTTTAAAGTCTGAATGCACTATTTTTTCTCTCTTGCCATTTCCGTTTATCATTTTTTTTTTACTTCTTAGTGTAGTTTATTGGTTAATAATTATCTTGTGTGGTATTTATGTCTTATTTCCTGTGTGTGTATTTGATTACTGGTTCCATTCGGTTGTAAGCCGAATGGAACCAGTAAGCCGAATGGAACCAGTAAGCCGAATGGAACCAGTAAGCCGAATGAAACCAGTAAGCCGAATGGAACCAGTAAGCCGAATGAAACCAGTAAGACGAATGGAACCAGTAAGCCGAATGGAACCAATAAGACGAATGGAACCAGTAAGACGAATGGAACCAGTAAGCCGAATGGAACCAGTAAGACGAATGGAACCAGTAAGACGAATGGAACCAGTAAGACGAATGGAACCAGTAAGCCGAATGGAACCAGTAAGACGAATGGAACCAGTAAGCCGAATGGAACCAGTAAGACGAATGGAACCAGTAAGACGAATGGAACCAGTAAGCCGAATTGAACCAATAAGCCGAATGGAACCAGTAAGCCGAATGGAACCACTTTTCAAATACAAGTCACCAACGGGTTTTAGTATTTTTTTTATGTTACTCAAAACTTGTATACCTGCATTGTTCTTCTACACTTAACTATATGAGAGTTGGTATTTAAAATACAAACTAATAACGTTTAACTTAGCTCAGTAATTAAGTAGAGTTCGTGCGTCTTGTATTACGCAACAACACGCACTCTACACGCGATCAATAGCTCAGCTGCAGTGCAACACAGTGCAACTGTACTTCTCTTTTTTACTGTGCTATTTCCACCACTGCCAGAGTCACTAGCACCTGAAGTTGGTTCTGGGGATATACGCATTAAGAACTTCTGGTATCTGTTATCCATTTGTGGTTCTGGGCGTCATCTTCCCGAGAACCAGGTCTCACACAAGGCCTCCTGGGTTGGAAAGGGAATGTTTCAGAATTAAGAAGTATTACGTAGCACGTAGGAAAGTAATGGTATGTGTATAATGAATGTAGGTAAAAGTTTGTAAGATTAATCTGTTATCGTACGTGTTCATGAGAGAAATGATCAGCAGTCCTGCCATTTCACACACTTGGGAGGAGGGTGTTACTTCCCAGGATGGTTGCTATCTACCAACCTACTACAGGAAGGTAGCACCTCCCAGGATGGTTGCTATCTACCAACCTACTACAGGAAGGTAGTACCTCCCAGGATGGTTGTTATCTACCAACCTACTACAGGAAGGTAGTACCTCCCAGGATGGTTGATATCTACCAACCTACTACAGGAAGGTAGTACCTCCCAGGATGGTTGCTATCTACCAACCTACTACAGGAAGGTAGCACCTCTCAGGATGGTTGATATCTACCAGCCTACTACAGGAAGGTAGTACCTCCCAGGATGGTTGATATCTACGAACCTACTACAAGAGGGTAGTACCTCCCAGGATGGTTGATATCTACGAACCTACTACAAGAGGGTAGTACCTCCCAGGATGGTTGCTGTCTACCAACATACTACAGGAAGGTAGCACCTCCCAGGATGGTTGCTATCTACCAACCTACTACAGAAAGGTAGCACCTTCCAGGATGGTTGCTATCTACCAACCTACTACAAGAAGGTAGTACCTCCCAGGATGGTTGCTATCTACCAACCTACTACAGGAAGGTAGTACCTCCCAGGATGGTTGTTATCTACCAACCTACTACAGGAAGGTAGTACCTCCCAGGATTGTTGCTATCTACCAACCTACTACAAGAAGGTAGTACCTCCCAGGATGGTTGTTATCTACCAACCTACTACGAGAAGGTAGTACCTCCCAGGATGGTTGTTATCTACCAACCTACTACAAGAAGGTAGTACCTCCCAGGATGGTTGCTATCTACCAACCTACTATAAGAAGGTAGTACCTCCCAGGATGGTTGATATCTACCAACATACTACAGGAAGGTAGTACCTCCCAGGATGGTTGCTATCTACCAACCTACTACAGGAAGGTAGTACCTCCCAGGATTGTTGCTATCTACCAACCTACTACAAGAAGGTAGTACCTCCCAGGATGGTTGCTATCTACCAACCTACTACAGGAAGTAGTACCTCCCAGGATGGTTGTTATCTACAACTACTACAGGAAGGTAGTACCTCCCAGGATTGTTGCTATCTACCAACCTACTACAGGAAGGTAGTACCTCCCAGGATGGTTGATATCTACCAACATACTACAGGAAGGTAGTACCTCCCAGGATGGTTGCTATCTACCAACCTACTACAGGAAGGTAGTACCTCCCAGGATGGTTGTTATCTACCAACCTACTACAAGAAGGTAGTACCTCCCAGGATGGTTGTTATCTACCAACCTACTACAAGAAGGTAGTACCTCCCAGGATGGTTGTTATCTACCAACCTACTACAAGAAGGTAGTACCTCCCAGAATGGTTGTTATCTACCAACCTACTACAAGAAGGTAGTACCTCCCAGGATGGTTGCTATCTACCAACCTACTACAAGAAGGTAGTACCTCCAGGATGGTTGTTATCTACCAACCTACTACAAGAAGGTAGTACCTCCCAGGATGGTTGTTATCTACCAACCTACTACAAGAAGGTAGTACCTCCCAGGATGGTTGCTATCTACCAACCTACTACAGGAAGGTAGTACCTCCCAGGATTGTTGCTATCTACCAACCTACTACAAGAAGGTAGTACCTCCCAGGATGGTTGCTATCTACCAACCTACTACAGGAAGGTAGTACCTCCCAGGATGGTTGTTATCTACCAACCTACTACAGGAAGGTAGTACCTCCCAGGATTGTTGCTATCTACCAACCTACTACAGGAAGGTAGTACCTCCCAGGATGGTTGATATTTACCAACATACTACAGGAAGGTAGTACCTCCCAGGATGGTTGTTATCTACCAACCTACTACAGGAAGGTAGTACCTCCCAGGATGGTTGCTATCTACCAACCTACTACAGGAAGGTAGTACCTCCCAGGATGGTTGTTATCTACCAACCTACTACAGGAAGGTAGTACCTCCCAGGATGGTTGTTATCTACCAACCTACTACAGGAAGGTAGTACCTCCCAGGATTGTTGCTATCTACCAACCTACTACAAGAAGGTAGTACCTCCCAGGATGGTTGCTATCTACCAACCTACTACAAGAAGGTAGTACCTCCCAGGATGGTTGATATCTACCAACATACTACAGGAAGGTAGTACCTCCCAGGATGGTTGCTATCTACCAACCTACTACAGGAAGGTAGTACCTCCCAGGATGGTTGTTATCTACCAACCTACTACAGGAAGGTAGTACCTCCCAGGATTGTTGCTATCTACCAACCTACTACAAGAAGGTAGTACCTCTTAGGATGGTTGTTATCTACCAACCTACTACAAGAAGGTAGTACCTCCCAGGATGGTTGTTATCTACCAACCTACTACAAGAAGGTAGTACCTCCCAGGATGGTTGCTATCTACCAACCTACTACAGGAAGGTAGTACCTCCCAGGATTGTTGCTATCTACCAACCTACTACAAGAAGGTAGTACCTCCCAGGATGGTTGCTATCTACCAACCTACTACAAGAAGGTAGTACCTCCCAGGATGGTTGATATCTACCAACATACTACAGGAAGGTAGTACCTCCCAGGATGGTTGCTATCTACCAACCTACTACAGGAAGGTAGTACCTCCCAGGATGGTTGATATCTACCAACCTACTACAGGAAGGTAGCACCTCCCAGGATGGTTGCTATCTACTAACCTACTACAGGAAGGTAGTACCTCCCAGGATTGTTGCTGTCTACCAACTACTACAGGAAGGTAGTACCTCCCAGGATGGTTGATATCTACCAACCTACTACAAGAAGGTAGTACCTCCCAGGATTGTTGCTGTCTACCAACCTACTACAAGAAGGTAGTACCTCCCAGGATGGTTGATATCTACCAACCTACTACAAGAAGGTAGTACCTCCCAGGATTGTTGCTGTCTACCAACCTACTACAAGAAGGTAGTACCTCCCAGGATGGTTGATATCTACCAACCTACTACAAGAAGGTAGTACCTCCCAGGATGGTTGATATCTACCAACCTACTACAGGAAGGTAGTACCTCCCAGGATGGTTGCTGTCTACCAATCTACTACAGGAAGGTAGTACCTCCCAGGATGGTTGATATCTACCAACCTACTACAGGAAGGTAGTACCTCCCAGGATTGTTGCTGTCTACCAACCTACTACAGGAAGGTAGTACCTCCCATGATGGTTGTTATCTACCAACCTATTACCTGATTCTTGTACTAAAGCTCCATAAATACTGATCCATGAAAAGTGAGAAATAATTTGTACACATCACTGAAACAGTGGCACATCCAACTTTTTTTTTTTTTTTTTTTTTTTGCCTTTCGTGTGAAAATGAAGGTTTGAGATTTTACAATACTCTCCGCTCTGCCAGACTTAATTCACCTTTGTTTTTTTTATTTCGATATTGCCGTGAAATATTAAAAAACTCAGAAAAGTTTGCTATAATGGCATTTTATTGCATATTTCGATGTTTTACAGCGGTTTAAAGGCTTATCTGACAAACCTTATTTCACGGAAATATAGGTTTAGTATACATTAACTTTAATCTAACTGAGAATAATACAGTATTTCAAAAAGATGAACCCAATTTCAAAGCAGACTGATTTGAAATTGGGTCCATTTTTTTTTATGTAGATTCTCCATTACTGTTTCTGAAAAAAAAATTCAAGTGGGTAGAAATGCAGGAAGGACAGTTCAGCAAATAATGCAACAGGAGAATAGTTCACAGCCAGTGATTAAGGCGGAAGAGGGTCTCCGATTAAGACTGAAATATAGAGATACTTTTACAGCTGTGTTTCAGTTTTGTGCGCAAGTTGTCTCGCTCTACACTTGTGTTTGAGTTTTACTGAGCAATCATATTCGCATTTTCTGATCAGTTACAATCACCTGTACAGGGACAACATTGACTGCCCTCCCTTGATGTCTATATCTTATTGTTTGACTTACCACCAAGACATTGTTTATGAATTACATCATCGTAATGAACATATATGCATTCATGATTGCGGAGCCATATTAAGGCGATTTACATACCTATATTTAATCATTCAGAATATACCAAGGAAGCTGGTAAATAGTACTTCTTCTACTACTAATAATAATACGTTCATCACCTTGAAGCTAGACTGTCCCAACTCACAGCTTCTCTTGGGTGACTGACCCTCAGGAAACTGGTTCAGGTAATTGTTGCTTCCCCTGCTTACCTTTGCACTTCCAGAGGCTGTGTGTATGTGTGTGTGTGTGTGTGTGTGTGTGTGTGTGTGTGTGTGTGTGTGTGTGTGTGTGTGTGTGTGTGTGTGCGTGTGTGTATACCTTCATATGTGTGCGCGCCCCCAGTTTCAAATGCCGCCATCCTCACAAGGCCACGACAGTCAAGGGTGTATATATATATACCACAAGTTTTTCTTTCTGTATACACACTCAGAGTTTACTTTAAGTCTTATTTTTAGTGGGTTTGCAGTGTACCTGATTATTTGTAACGAGATAGATTACGGCCCTAATGATCTTGACAATCGTTAAGTATTAAATCTAAATGTCCTCGATGAGGAAGGACGTGAACAAAGGTGTTTTATCACGTTATATTCTTCAAGATTATATTGGCTGTTCAGCGGTAGTCTTTAAGTGACCGCCCAGGAAAACAATCTTAAAAAAATAAAAAAATGGTCTCAACGTCTAGACCAGAGGCAGAGGAACGGAAGAAAAAAAGAGACGTAGTGTTTATGAACCCTGCAAATGATAGCTGTCTTCGCTAGTACACACGATATGTTATAAAATATTTCTAAGCTAATATACACTTGCGAGTTTAAATTTGTACTTATAGTTAACAGTTACATTATAATTCAGGGTTTTGGAGGCATGATTTATTTATAAATCTCTATCGCTTTCTTTCTTACACTGGTTCTGAAGAAAGAACTGCTAAGGTCCTTACAAGCGGTCTATATATTTGTGTGACCCCTCCTGATTGTGTTGTGAAGAACCTGTGGGTGTGCACCTTATTTTACTCGTCTATGTTGTGACCATCACATCAAATCCTTTATTTCTTTGTACATTACAGTGTGTAGTTTACATGTAATATTGTCATCACAAAGAAAGCCGCTAGCATGCTTCACCATTTCCGCACATCCTCCATACTCTTAATTTAGCGAGGTATACTTAGTATAGTTTTTCTTCTTATCTTTCGTTCCGTAATTTCGTTGTTTGGGAATCTTTGGACATTATGTATATTCGTGCACATTGATTTTGATGGAGGGTTCCTTCTGAGGTGTGTAACTACTTAATGTAGCTGTAGGATCGGGGTTAAGCTGATGGTGTCCCGTCTTTAGTGTTTAACTTACAGCAGCAAAGTTATTTCTAATTTCCAGTGATTGTAGCACTTATTGCTTCATGTTCTTTTATTGTTCCTCCTTTGTGTGTGTGTCAGGGTAGGGGTCGGCACTGTCATCCCAGGTTGTGGCACTTGCGGTGGTGGCTGCTGGCGCGGTGAGACTCGTGTTACCACATACACTCACATGATTATATTTCCTCATGCAACATTACCCAAAATGTTAATTTTATTGTTATTTTTTTAATTGGTACATGATTACAATAATACAGTCACAACGCACCTTGGATGTACTGGCGGTGTATAGCAATAAATGTCTACGATAATCCCGTCAGCGATAGCACAGGCTACATTAACACGCCACCTGTGACTGCGTCAAGTAATTAACTGAACTGTTAAGTGTAGCCTGAAACACATGGTTGAAGACGATGGTGGATAAATGATGTAGAATGCAGACACCTTGGAAAAGGAGACATAAATGAAGTATAAAGTCCACTATGTGGGCGAAACGTTATCAATAAAGGATCGCAGTATACTGCGTTTGTCTCCTTTTCCATGACGGGTAAAGTTACGGCGAGTTATCGATTATCTTACCAGATTAAAGATTCTCCATCATTTGTCAGAGTAACAACATGTTAAAGTTGACAAAACCTTCAAGTTATGTGTGGGAATAAAATGTTAAAGGGACATAAATAACTATTGTAACACTGTAATCTTATATACAGTATATAAGATTACTTTGTGTAGAATAATGAGTGTTAGAACAATTGTCTTGTAGGCCAGACTAAATATTGTGTTGTGGGCCAGACTAAATATTGTGTTGTGGGCCAGACTAAATATTGTGTTGTGGGCCAGACTAAATATTGTGTTGTGGGCCAGACTAAATATTGTGTTGTGGGCCAGACTAAATATTGTGTTGTGGGCCAGACTAAACATTGTGTTGTGCAGACTAAATATTGTGTTGTGGCCAGACTAAATATTGTGTTGTGGGCCAGACTAAATATTGTGTTGTGGGCCAGACTAAATATTGTGTTGTGGGCCAGACTAAACATTGTGTTGTGGGCCAGACTAAACATTGTGTTGTGGGCCAGACTAAACATTGTGTTGTAGGCCAGACTAAATATTGTGTTGTGGGCCAGACTAAATATTGTGTTGTGGGCCAGACTAAATATTGTGTTGTGGGCCAGACTAAACATTGTGTTGTGGGCCAGACTAAATATTGTGTTGTGGGCCAGACTAAACATTGTGTTGTGGGCCAGACTAAATATTGTGTTGTGGGCCAGACTAAATATTGTGTTGTGGGCCAGACTAAATAATGTGTTGTGGGCCACACTAAATATTGTGTTGTGGGCCAGACTAAATATTGTGTTGTAGGCCAGACTAAATATTGTGTTGTGGGCCAGACTAAATATTGTGTTGTGGGCCAGACTAAATATTGTGTTGTGGGCCAGACTAAATATTGTGTTGTGGGCCAGACTAAATATTGTGTTGTGGGCCAGACTAAATATTGTGTTGTGGGCCAGACTAAATATTGTGTTGTGGGCCAGACTAAATATTGTGTTGTGGGCCAGACTAAATATTGTGTTGTGGGCCAGACTAAACATTGTGTTGTGGGCCAGACTAAATATTGTGTTGTGGGCCAGACTAAATATTGTGTTGTGGGCCAGACTAAATATTGTGTTGTGGGCCAGACTAAATATTGTGTTGTGGGCCAGACTAAATATTGTGTTGTGGGCCAGACTAAATATTGTGTTGTGGGCCAGACTAAATATTGTGTTGTGGGCCAGACTAAATATTGTGTTGTGGGCCAGACTAAATATTGTGTTGTGGGCCAGACTAAATAATGTGTTGTGGGCCAGACTAAATATTGTGTTGTGGGCCAGACTAAATATTGTGTTGTGGGCCAAACTAAATATTGTGTTGTGGGCCAGACTAAATATTGTGTTGTGGGCCAGACTAAATATTGTGTTGTGGCCAGACTAAATATTGTGTTGTGGCCAGACTAAATATTGTGTTGTGGGCCAGACTAAATATTGTGTTGTGGGCCAGACTAAATATTGTGTTGTGGGCCAGACTAAATATTGTGTTGTGGACCAGACTAAATATTGTGTTGTGGGCCAGACTAAATATTGTGTTGTGGGCCAGACTAAATATTGTGTTGTGGGCCAGACTAAATATTGTGTTGTGGGCCAGACTAAACATTGTGTTGTGGGCCAGACTAAATATTGTGTTGTGAGCCAGAATAAATATTGTGTTGTGGGCCAGACTAAATATTGTGTTGTGGGCCAGACTAAATATTGTGTTGTGGGCCAGACTAAATATTGTGTTGTGGGCCAGACTAAATATTGTGTTGTGGGCCAGACTAAATATTGTGTTGTGGGCCAGACTAAATATTGTGTTGTGGGCCAGACTAAATATTGTGTTGTGGGCCAGACTAAATATTGTGTTGTGAGCCAGACTAAATATTGTGTTGTCAAAACAAAAATTTGAGACAATGATCTTAACATTGAAATGTTGTCCTATTAATAACTTAGTTCTCCATCTATAATGATTCGTTTATTTAAAATAACTGGCGTTACTTGATAACTGGTTCGTCCTCTTGAGGAGAAAAATGCCTCTCCGTTACTAGTTCATTGAGAGAACCAGAGGAAAGTGTGTAGTGATAACGGTGCAGGTATAGCATTTATTAAGAATATGGGTGTAGCAGGTATAGCATTTTTTAAGAATATGGGTGTAGCAGGTATAGCATTTTTTAAGAATATGGGTGTAGCAAGTATAGCATTTATTAAGAATATGGGTGTAGCTGTCATAGCATTTTTTAAGAATATGGGTGTAGCTGTCATAGCATTTTTTAAGAATATGGGTGTAGCAGGTATAGCATTTATTAAGAATATGGGTGTAGCTGTCATAGCATTTTTTAAGAATATGGGTGTAGCAGGTATAGCATTTTTTAAGAATATGGGTGTAGCAGGTATAGCATTTTAGAATATGGTATAGCAGTATAGCATTTTTAGAATATGGGTTAGCAGGTATAGCATTTTTAAGAATATGGGTGTAGCAGGTATAACATTTTTAAGAATATGGGTGTAGCTGGTATAGCATTTTTAAGAATATGGGTGTAGCAGGTATAGCATTTTTTAAGAATATGGGTGTAGCAGGTATAGCATTTTTAAGAATATGGGTATAGCAGGTATAGCATTTTTTAAGAATATGGGTGTAGCAGGTATAGCATTTTTTAAGAATATGGGTGTAGCTGGTATAGCATTTTTTAAGAATATGGGTGTAGCAGGTATAGCATTTTTTAAGAATATGGGTATAGCAGGTATAGCATTTTTAAGAATATGGGTGTAGCAGGTATAGCATTTTTAAGAATATGGGTGTAGCTGGTATAGCATTTTTAAGAATATGGGTGTAGCAGGTATAGCATTTTTAAGAATATGGGTGTAGCAGGTATAGCATTTTTAAGAATATGGGTGTAGCAGGTATAACATTTTTTAAGAATATGGGTGTAGCAGGTATAACATTTTTTAAGAATATGGGTGTAGCAGGTATAACATTTTTTAAGAATATGGGTGTAGCAAGTATAGCATTTTTTAAGAATATGGGTGTAGCAGGTATAACATTTTTTAAGAATATGGGTGTAGCAGGTATAGCATTTTTTAAGAATATGGGTGTAGCAGGTATAGCATTTTTTAAGAATATGGGTGTAGCAGGTATAACATTTTTTAAGAATATGGGTGTAGCAGGTATAGCATTTTTTAAGAATATGGGTGTAGCAGGTATAGCATTTTTAAGAATATGGGTGTAGCAGGTATAGCATTTTTAAGAATATGGGTGTAGCAGGTATAGCATTTTTAAGAATATGGGTGTAGCAGGTATAACATTTTTAAGAATATGGGTGTAGCAGGTATAGCATTTTTAAGAATATGGGTGTAGCAGGTATAGCATTTTTAAGAATATGGGTGTAGCAGGTATAGCATTTTTAAGAATATGGGTGTAGCAGGTATAGCATTTTTAAGAATATGGGTGTAGCAGGTATAGCATTTTTTAAGAATATGGGTGTAGCAGGTATAGCATTTTTTAAGAATATGGGTGTAGCAGGTATAGCATTTTTTTAAGAATATGGGTGTAGCAGGTATAGCATTAAGAATATGAGTAAAGCGTCCAGCAACTGGCCACTTACTCCCTCCAGCGTGGCAAATTATGAACCAGTTATCCAATTATTGTACGTTTTATTTATATAATTATTCGGTAGATAACCGGCAGAAGTTATCTATATCAAGATAATCTTGCTGCTTGCGACAGTGTAACCGGTTTCTTTACCACGTCCACTATCACACCATCCTGGCTGGCTAAAGCTCTCACCAGGTAAACTCCAGGTCACACGGCAAGGGTCCAGGTTCAATTCCTGGCGAGGGTGGAAACATTTAGCGTGTTTCCATACACCGGTTGTCCATGTTCACCCATCAGTAAAAGAGGTACCTGGGTGTTAGTGGACTGATGTGGGTCGCATCCTGGGACAAAACTAACCTAATTTGCCCGAAATGCTCAGTATAACAAGGGGCTTTCTGTATAGTAGAATGTCATTGATGTCAGCTAGGCCTGTATACCATGTACATGTACTTGTAGTAAATAAAGATATCCTCAAAGCCACTACCACCATCGTGGGTATACACGTGTTATTTACCTTCCTCTTCGTGGCCGCTTCGTTTTCTGTTCACCAGGAAGTTCCCACTCTCCAAGATCACTTATAATCAACGTTTTCTATACTGGACTTCTTTGTGAGACTTCTTTAATCATTGGTTATCTGGTCACTCTTTCCCTTGATTGTAACTTAGGACTTTAAGGTAGTCACCTCACGGGTTATGAGTATGTGTGTGTGTGTGTGTATGTATATAGAGAGGTATCATCTCCGTTCAAAGCAGGTGAAATCGCCGATCTAAAGAATGTACAGAGAACCTTTACTGCACATATAAGTTCCATCAAACACCTTAACTACTCGGAACGCTTGGAGGCACTTGACTTGTACTCGCTGGAACGCAGGCGAGAGAGATATATCATAATTTACACTTGGAAAATCGTAGAAGGAATGGTCCCTAATCTGCACACAGAAATCACTCCCTACAAAAGTAAAAGACTGGGCAGGCGGTGCAAAATACCCCCAATGAAAAGTAGGGGCGCCATTGGAACACTAAGAAAAAACACAATAAGTATCCGGGGCCCAAGACTGTTCAACAGCCTCCCAAGAGGCATAAGGGGAATTACCAATAGGCCCCTGGCTGCCTTCAAGAGGGAGCTGGACAGATACCTAAAGTCAGTGCCGGATCAGCCGGACTGTGGTTCGTACGTTGGACTACGTGCGGCCAGCAGTAACAGCTTGATTGATCAGGCCCTGATCCACCGGGAGGCCTGGTCGTGGACCGGGCCGTGGGGGCGTTGATCCCCGGAATACCCTCCAGGTAGACTCCAGGTAGGTAGACCACCTCTGGAACTGGATTGGGGACCCTCATCCTCAGAGAAAAGAATGGACTTACTACAGGAAAACTCCAGGTTCTCCCTGGAGCTGTTTGAATATTTTCTTCTACCACTCTCTATATTTTATGTGAACTTTTAAAGACAAAATGCATTGACAAAAATACAATAGGGAATAGAACATTTTTAAGAATATGGGTGTAGCAGGTATAGCATTTTTTAAGAATATGGGTGTAGCAGGTATAGCATTTTTTAAGAATATGGGTGTAGCAGGTATAGCATTTTTTAAGAATATGGGTGTAGCAGGTATAGCATTTTTTAAGAATATGGGTGTAGCAGGTATAGCATTTTTTAAGAATATGGGTGTAGCAGGTATAGCATTTTTTAAGAATATGGGTGTAGCTGGTATAGCATTTTTTAAGAATATGGGTTTAGCAGGTATAGCATTTTTTAAGAATATGGGTGTAGCTGGTATAGCATTTTTTAAGAATATGGGTGTAGCTGGTATAGCATTTTTTAAGAATATGGGTGTAGCAGGTATAGCATTTTTTAAGAATATGGGTGTAGCTGGTATAGCAATTTTTAAGAATATGGGTTTAGCAGGTATAGCATTTTTTAAGAATATGGGTGTAGCTGGTATAGCATTTTTTTAAGAACACACATATATATATATATATATATATATATATATATATATATATATATATATATATATATATATATATATATATATATATGGAAAAGTGCAGGTTTCATTGTTTATGAAATTAAAGTTTGTTTTAATCCCAATTATATGGATTAATTTATTCTTGACTGGTGGTGGATCAGGTAGCAGCAGCCTTCATGGCCATCTTGTGTAGAACTTCTCTACAAAATAAAGTCCCCCAAAAAGACAACGTTTATTTTATTTAAATATTTTGATTAATCGCCACATTTATAATTGACAATAAATTCAGAAGTAACAAGTATGCATTGTAAAAAGTTAAAAAAAAAAAAAAAGATGAGTGAAATGAATGAAGCTCTTGTTAAGAATGAAAGAAGAGGCCGAGAGAGAGAGAGAGAGAGAGAGAGAGAGAGAGAGAGACGTAAAGTGAAAGTGTGCAAAGTGTCGCAACAGGAGAGTGAAGAAGGTTAAGTTAGTTCATCTTAGATTACTTAGAGACTTAACTAAGTTTAGTGTAACCCACAACTCTATTCTTGCGTGCGTGTATGTGTATTTGTCTACTCACCTAGTTCTGGTTGCAGGGGTTAAGTCACAGCTCCTGGCCCCGCCTCTTCACTGGCCGCTACTAGGTCACTCTTCCTGCTCCACGAGCTTTGTCATACCTCTTCTTAAAGCTATGTAGGAATCCTGCCTCCACTACATCACTTCCCAGACTATTCCACTTCCTGACAACTCTGTGACTGAAGAAATACTTCCTAACATCCCTATGATTCATTCCTACAGTGCCCCCTTGTTGCTGTGTCCCATCTCTGGAACATCCTGTCTCTGTCCACCTTGTCAATTCCTCTCAGTATTTTATATGTCGTTATCATATCTCCCATATCTCTCCTGTCCTCCAGTGTCGTCAGGTCGATTTCCCTTAACTTCTCCCAGTAGGACATGCCCCTTAGATCCGGGACTAGTCTTGTTGCAAACCTTTGTACTTTCTCTAATTTCCTTACATGCTTGGCTAGGTATGGGTTCCAAACCGGTGCTGCATACTCCAATATAGGCTTGACGTATACGGTGTATAGGGTCCTCAGGAGATGTGCCCGGTGTTATACTCGCCCCAAGATCCTTTTCCTTGAGTGATGTTCGTAGTCTCTGGCTCCTTAGACTGTACTCCGTCTGCGGTCTTCTTTGCCTTTTCCCCAATCTTCATGACTTTGCACTTGGTGGGGTTGAACTCATGGAGCCAGTTGCTGGACCAGGCTTGCAGCTTGTCCAGATCCCTTTGTAGTTCTGCCTGGTCCTCGTCCGATTGAATTCTTCTCATCAACTTCACATCATCTGCAAACTGGGACACTTCTGAGACTATCCCTTCCGTCATGTCGTTTCACATATGCCAGAAACAGCACCGGTCCTAAGACTGACCCTTGTGGACCCCGCTCGTCACAGGCGCCCACTCTGACACCTAATAATAATATCTTTATTTACTACAAGTACTTGTGCATGGTATACAGGCCTGGCTGACATCAATCACATACTACTATATAGAAAGCCCCTTGTTACGCTGAGCATTTCGGGCAAATTAGGTCAGTGTCTCAGGATGCTACCCACACCAGTCGACTAACACCCAGGTACCCATTTTGCTGATGGGTGAACATAGACAACAGGTGTAAAGAAACACGCCCAATGTTTCTACCCGCACTGGGAATCGAACCCAGACCCTCGCAGTGTGAAGCGAGAGCTTTAGCCACCAGGCCACCAGAGCCCCTCTCTGGTAGTGTCTCTTACGTGTTGGTACATGAGGTTTTCCAGTGCCACTTCCATCATCTTAACCCTCTACGTTTCTGGGCCCCAATGTGGCTCCAAGTTCTCCCAGTCAATTTCTTTGTGATTGAAGTTACCCACAATCAGTAGTTTTGCCCTGCTTGCATGAGCCCTTCTGGCGACTTCAGCCAATGTGTCAACCATCGCTCTGTTACTCTCATACTCTTGCCTTGGACTCCTGCTGTTCTGTGGTGGGTTATACATCACTGCAATTACCACCTTGGGACCTCCAGACTGAAGTGTTCTTATTATGTAGTCTCTTGCTTCTCCCCTGCCTCCTCTCTCCAACTCATCAAAATCCCATTGGTTTTTGTTGAGCGGTGCCACCCTTCCACCCCCTCTGTTCCCTTTGTCTTTCCTCAGGATCTGATATCCTATTGGAAAGATGGCATCTGTTATTCCTGTGAGCTTTGTTTCGGCTAGAGCTATGATGTCCAGTGATGCCTCTTTGATTTTTTCATGCCACTCCCTCTTATTTATTATTCCATCAGCGTTGGTGTACCATACCTTCAGTTTCCTCTCCAACACTGTGTTCTGGGGGGTCTGTGGGGGTGGGGGCCCTGGTAGTGTGTGCTGTGGGATTCTACAGCATATTGTGGGGTGGGGGCTGTAAGTGTGGATTGTGGTTTGTGTTGGGATAGTGTGTTTGGCTGAGGGGTTCTGATGGTGGTTCTGTGTGTGCTTGCGCTTGTTGCTCTGCCCAACTCTGGTTGCCGTCTGCTGACTCTGTCCTCGTCTCTCTTCCTAGCCCCTTTCATTTCTGTGACTTCTCCTTCATCTGTTGTCGCTCTGTTCTTGTTTGGTCACGGTCTAGAAACATTCTCTTGTATGTTGATGATTCCTTCAGTCGTGGTTTCTCTTGCAGGATCCTGTTCTGCACCATTTCTGTCTTGAAAATCAGTTTGACTGGCCGATTTCTCCCCTTCAGGTGCCCTCTATTCTCTGAAAATTTACAATCTTAGTCATATCCTCCTCGCCTATTTCTTTGATGATGTTTTCAATCTCCTGTTTTTCTTTCTGCTATCTTTCATTATGTATCTTCCCTTAGCTCTCCTGAAGCCCATGAATAAACACTGTCTTCTCCATCTTCTCCTCCCATTGCCTTTCCCTCTGTGTCTCTGGGTCCCATTTGTACATAGTCATTGTCTCCCTTATTTTTTCCTGTAACTCTTGGTGGCACGGTCGTGCCTCTACATGGGACCTCCTCAGTCTGCTATCCCTGCTCCTAACAGCTCTTCCCCAACATTTCTCAGCCTTGCTTAGTGGACTGATAGGGCCTTAGTGTAAGTCTTGTCTCCTTCCTTTCCATTGGGCACCTCGTTTAATAGGGGTGTACCTGCTTCAGATGCCATGTCTCCTCTGGGCAATAGCCCTGTAACTCGCTTCAGGATATTTACCTCATATTCTAGGGCCTGTATCCTAGCTTCTGCAGCTTCAGCTTGTGACTCCCATTTCTTCTTCTCTGCCTTTATCCTTTTTTCCATTTTCACAGAAAGCTCATCTAGTTTGCTCTTCCACTCTTGTTCCATCCTTTTACATTGCTCTTCCATCCATTCTTCCTTACCAGGACCATCTTCCTCTGATCCCCTGAGCCTTCGACGTCCCTCTCAGCCCCCATTTCTGTATGGGTTAGGTTTTTGTAGTGTGTGTGTGTGTAAGACATGAAGAGAGTAATAGAGAGAGTGGTGGAGAGAAAGAGGGAGTGGTGGAGAGAAATAGGAGTAGAGGAAGAGAGAGAGAGAGGTGGGGAGAAAGAGGGATAAAGGAGGTGGGGGTAGGGAGTGGAAGTGGAGAGAAAGAGGGGTAGACGAAGAGAGAGAGAGGAAGAGGGATAAATTAGGTGGGGGGTGGGGAGTTGTAAGGGGGAGAGCGATGGGGAGGGGGACAGGGAGAGTGATGGGGAGGTGGAGAAAAGTGTGGGAAAGGGGCTAGAGGGAGAGAAAGGAGGGAGAGAGGAAGGAAGAGAGGGGGAATGGAGAAGAGAGGGAAGGAAGAGAAAAGGGGAGAGAGAAAGAGGTGTAGGGAAACTAATGGGTAGGTTACTATCAAGTCACAGTGAGGTATCAGTTGGCATGTGTGCTTGTATATATGTGTGTGCTTGTGTGAGGTTAGTTTCTTCCTAGAATACCTACTTCCTAGATTCCTAGCGTGTATGAGAGAGTGAGTGTGTGCCCGGAAAATAACTCTCCTTGCTTACTCCTCCTTAAGATAAGATAAGATAAGATTTCTTCGGATTTTTAACCCCGGAGGGTTAGCCACCCAGGATAACCCAAGAAAGTCAGTGCGTCATCGAGGACTGTCTGTCTTATTTCCATTGGGGTCCTTAATCTTGTCCCCCAGGATGCGACCCACACCAGTCGACTAACAACCCAGGTACCTATTTGCTGCTAGGTGAACATGACAACAGGTGTAAGGAAACACGTCGAAATGTTTCCACCCGCCGGGAATCGAACCCGGGCCCTCCGTGTGTGAAGCGAGAGCTCAAGCCACCAGACCACCGGGCCACCTGTCAATGATACTAAGTCTACTCTCTGCTTCTACAAGTGCCTGAAGCAACACGTGTGTGTGTACATGGGTAGTTGCGTGTGCACTTTCGTTTGTGTGTATACTGTTTGTATATGTGTGTGTGCGCGCGCGCGTGTGCACGATTCCTCCTGACTTGCTCAGTTTATTTATGAAAGGTTGGCCTCGACACACAAAGTGACGGTGGCTCTCTCTTCATGTTTATATCTAACATTTATTGTCATGATGTGAGTGTGAGTGCCACTACCACGTGAGTGTGAGTGCCACTACCTCGTGAGTAGTCTTCACTCTTGTGCACTTAGGCATTTTCTCTGATATCATCACTCAGCTTTATATTTTATTACCATTCTTACAATAATATTTCAGTGTGTTTTTAATCTTTACTGGAGTACGCAGGAAGACACATACTGATCATTTAATCTAGTCGACTTCCATAGTGGTGTACAGTTTGCTTTGTATCGTCACGATCTGCATTGTTGTCTCATTATACTCATTTGTTACTTGACAGATGGTTATTTCTGTACTGATTTGGCCAGCTGAGGATGACAACCGTCTACACACACACACATACACACACACATGCGGGGCCAGGAGCTGAGTCTCGACCCCTGCAACCACAATTAGGTGAGTACATATATATATATATATATATATATATATATATATATATATATATATATATATATATATATATATATATATGATGTATGTTCTTCATGAAAAGGTTATTTGTATCATGTATTCCCATGTTATGGTCGGCTGGATGAGGGGTTAAATTATTTAGTATTTTTACTGTGATAAAAGTAGACACAGGTAACGTGTCTGTCTCTACTTTAGCGGACGGAGTATCGAGCCTCCATCACTCCTTGTATTAAATCAATCATGCGTCTTTGTTAGCGAGGCTTCCTCTTCTCTCTCTCTATTTACTGTTTAACGTTGTGTTTTGGTCTTAAACTGATAATACTGCTCGGTGGTGGCGCTGATATAAGAGTGATATTGGTGGTAATTTTTATCTTGTTCGACACGTTCAGTTATGGAAACGCCCTTTTACGCGTGTTTTCAACTCCTGGATCAAAATGGCAAGCAGAGTAGCAGCTCCTTGCAAACTGTTGTCTTGTGACTCGAAGAACTTCGTGTATAGAGGAGACGTGTGTGTTTACCTATCCACTTCATCCCAGAACTAGTATCTCGGCCTCACTAGTGCGGCTAGTTTATCGCGTACACCATGCTCATCATATAAGCAGAAGCGCATAAAACGATCGGTTAGAGGTCACATTAAGTATCAGACCTCACTGAGTATAGTTTCACACATTTCGTATACCAGTATTACAGTTTCTTCATATACTGTAGGTTTGTCATCCCCAGTGTTATCTTTGCTGATTCAGCTTTATTTATTTATCCCGTACTTCTGTATATCCTTTTGCCTCTTAGTATTCGTACTGCAAATGCATGGAATATGTAGTAAGTGAAAAGAGTAGACGAGTTAGTTAAAAGAGTAAGAGACGAGTAGACTAGAAGAGAACTATTTTTGAGTAAAAATTCGTCTTGTACATGCATGTATGATGTCACTGTGGTTGTTTAATGTATTTTTATATTGTGTTGTAAAAGAAGTGAATGCTGGTGTGTTGGGGAAAGCTGGGGACTTAACATACAATAAATCTGCTGTAAAGTGGGAGGTGTAACAGTTGCTCTTTGCTGATGACACAGTTCCTTCTGGAGATTTAGAAGAGGAGTTGTAAAAGTTGGAGGAAGAGTGTGTAAAAGAAGAAAGTTGAAAGCGGACACACAAATAAAACACGGTGGTTGGAGCAAGACATCTAGGCAATGTAAGATTAAAAGTCAGTTTTGAAGGAGTATAGTTGAAGTAAATATACTCAAGTATTTTTGAGTGGTTGTGTCAGCAGATGGGTATATAAATGACGAAGTGAATCAAACAGTAGAAAGGAGACAATGATAGATGGAATGCTGGTCAGATGACAGTATGTGCAGAACAGATCTTTATTTACATCGCTCTAAGTACATGTAAACGCCATAGGTACCACCTCCAAAACTTTACTGGGGACCCTCATCCTCAGAGAAGACAATAAACGTACCTCAGGGAAAATTCAAGGTTCTCCCCGGAGCTGTTTGGATATTTTCTTCTACCACCCCCTATATTCTATATTAACTTTATTAATAGACAGAATATATATATATATATATATATATATATATATATATATATATATATATATATATATATATATATATATATATATATATATATATATATATATATATATATATATATATACACATATACCATCTTTGATGGCTATCCATCATCAGAGCCTAAAATATATCACAATAAAACTAAGGCACGCTTTAAAAAAAACATTTAAAATTCTGTCTACATCATAAATTGATTAATCCCGCTAAGATAATTTAAGACGTATGATTTACAACAAGCTTAAATTAAAATCTTTGTACATAGATAACGTATTTTAAAGATTATGCTAGAAATTTCAGTACCGAATTGAATAATTTAGATTGAAAAATTCAAACGAGAACGCTAGACATGTAATGCATAACACAACAACATAGTTTAAGTTCAAGTTTGATCTTAATTGTGAAATAAATACCAAATTATAGTTATATACAGTATATTGGTAACAACAGAAGCATAGTCAGGTAGCTTAGACCTGACGTTAGTATATTACAATCGACACTACCTAAAAACATGATCGCGGAACTTAATTAAAGCTCTTAATGAATAAAGTAATAAGAGCGTAATGCTTTGTAAATTTCTTAATGAAACAAACCAAAAACAATCTTTAATATTATAGAGACAAACAAGAATTCTAGGAGCTTTTTCTTCAGAAGAATGTATTTGATACAATTGTTGAAATCTGTCGTATATATCAGGGTTGCTGTGCAGTTCTTCAGTGGTAAGCTGAGGCAAATTATTAACAGTGATGAGCTGAATTGATTTTTCTTACTTATAACGCTCTGGCTTTTTAAAGTTTTGCCTTACTTTTATTATAATATATTTTAGATTCTGATGATGGAGGAAGAAAACATCTGACACGTCAATGAAGAAATTGCCTTATTTGGCAAGAAGAGCGTTGCTATTTAAGCCAAAATCGCAAGTTTTACCTATTCGGCACCACACACACACACACACGTTTGGAACCCACACCTGGTCAAGCACGTCAAGAAATTAGAGAAAGTGCAAAGGTTTGCAACAAGGCTAGTTCCAGAGCTAAGGGGAATGTCCTACGAAGAAAGGTTAAGAGAAATAGGCCTGACGATACTGGACGACAGGAGGGTTAGGGAAGACATGATAACGACATACAAAATACTGCGAGGAATAGATAAGTTGGACAGACAGGATGTTCCAGAGATGGGACACAGAAACAAGGGGTCACAGTTGGAAGTTGAAGACTCAGATGAGTCAAAGGGATGTTAGGAAGTATTTCTTCAGTCACAGAGTTGTCAGGAAGTGGAATAGTCTGGAAAGTGAGGTAGTGGAGGCAGGAACCATACATAGCTTTAATACGAGGTATGATAAAGCTCATGGAGCAGGAAGAGAGAGGACCTAGTAGCGATCAGTAAAGAGGCGGGGCCAGGAGCTGAGTCTTGACCCTTGCAACCACAAATAGGTGAGTACACATGTGTTGTGAGGGTTCTTGCGTAGATTTGGTAATATATTAAAGATGAGCTTGGTATGGTAGCGTTTAATTGAGGCGTTAGATATATGGGAGCCGAGAGCTGTACGGTTCGTATTTCTAACGGCTATACCATAGCTGTTAGAAATACGAACCGTACACACACACACACACACACACACACACACACATATATATCTTTTCTTTCAACACGTCGGCCGCTTCCCACCGAGGCAGGGTGGCCACCGAGGCGGGGTGGCCACCGAGGCAGGGTGGCCCAAAAGGAAAAACGAAAGTTTCTCTTTTTACATTTAGTAATATATATATAGGAGAAGGGGTTACTAGCCCCTTGCTCCTGGCATTTTAGTCGCCTCTTACGACACGCATGGCTTACGGAGGAAGAATTTTGTTCCACTTCCCCATGGAGGATATATATATATATATATATATATATATATATATATATATATATATATATATATATATATATATATATATATATATTGTGTAGATATATATGTCTCACTCCAGTACGTTGTTATGGTAGTGTGTACGTTTGGGACATAGTATTAACCTTTATTGAACTATGATTGTTGTCTCTGGCTTCTGCTATTGTTGTTGTTAGTGTTCTCACTCATTATAGTTCCTTGGGATTGTTTTACTGAAAAAAAATCTCAACAATTATCTGTCCTTGGGCTCATTTTATTGTAAATTTTCTCATCAATTATCATTAATAATTGAGCGTCATTGTATTTTTCACTGTCTTCTAAGGCTAAGTATGCCTTAACTTTGTAAGCATTCTAACTCCTTAAATTTACACGTAAATGCTTTATGGCTTGTCTCTACGAATAAAGTATTTACGAAGTCGAGTCATTATTATAAATTACTCTTAACTTTGTTGCATCAAGTTCTTATTTTAAAAAGACACATGAGCAATCACTAGGACACATTTATTAGAAAACGTTTCGGTCCTTGATCACTTCAAGGTCCCAGGACCTAAACGT
Source organism: Cherax destructor (assembly GCA_009830355.1). Lineage (NCBI taxonomy): Eukaryota > Metazoa > Arthropoda > Malacostraca > Decapoda > Parastacidae > Cherax > Cherax destructor. The sequence goes on along the minus strand of WNWK01001436.1, from coordinate 138,427 downwards.
TTTCAAATAAATGTCTTAGTGTTTGCTTACGTGTCTTTCTAAACCAACTTGTCGGTATTTATTACCCAGGTTTATACGACTTCCTTCTGTGTTGGCCTGGTCTGTATGACTAGGCTGCTGGTGTGGTCTGCACCTCAACCTCTCTTATACCTCCTGGTCTGTATGACTAGGCTGCTGGTGTGGTCTGCACCTCAACCTCTCTTATACCTCCTGGTCTGTATGACTAGGCTGCTGGTGTGGTCTGCACCTCAACCTCTCTTATACCTCCTGGTCTGTATGACTAGGCTGCTGGTGTGGTCTGCACCTCAACCTCTCTTATACCTCCTGGTCTGTATGACTAGGCTGCTGGTGTGGTCTGCACCTCAACCTCTCTTATACCTCCTGGTCTGTATGACTAGGCTGCTGGTGTGGTCTGCACCTCAACCTCTCTTATACCTCCTGGTCTGTATGACTAGGCTGCTGGTGTGGTCTGCACCTCAACCTCTCTTATACCTCCTGGTCTGTATGACTAGGCTGCTGGTGTGGTCTGCACCTCAACCTCTCTTATACCTCCTGGTCTGTATGACTAGGCTGCTGGTGTGGTCTGCACCTCAACCTCTCTTATACCTCCTGGTCTGTATGACTAGGCTGCTGGTGTGGTCTGCACCTCAACCTCTCTTATACCTCCTGGTCTGTATGACTAGGCTGCTGGTGTGGTCTGCACCTCAACCTCTCTTATACCTCCTAGTCTGTATGACTAGGCTGCTGGTGTGGTCTGCACCTCAACCTCTCTTATACCTCCTAGTCTGTATGACTAGGCTGCTGGTGTGGTCTGCACCTCAACCTCTCTTATACCTCCTAGTCTGTATGACTAGGCTGCTGGTGTGGTCTGCACCTCAACCTCTCTTATACCTCCTGGTCTGTATGACTAGGCTGCTGGTGTGGTCTGCACCTCAACCTCTCTTATACCTCCTGGTCTGTATGACTAGGCTGCTGGTGTGGTCTGCACCTCAACCTCTCTTATACCTCCTAGTCTGTATGACTAGGCTGCTGGTGTGGTCTGCACCTCAACCTCTCTTATACCTCCTAGTCTGTATGACTAGGCTGCTGGTGTGGTCTGCACCTCAACCTCTCTTATACCTCCTAGTCTGTATGACTAGGCTGCTGGTGTGGTCTGCACCTCAACCTCTCTTATACCTCCTGGTCTGTATGACTAGGCTGCTGGTGTGGTCTGCACCTCAACCTCTCTTATACCTCCTGGTCTGTATGACTAGGCTGCTGGTGTGGTCTGCACCTCAACCTCTCTTATACCTCCTGGTCTGTATGATTAGGCTGCTGGTGTGATCTGCACCTCAACCTCTCTTATACCTCCTAGTCTGTATGACTAGGCTGCTGGTGTGGTCTGCACCTCAACCTCTCTTATACCTCCTGGTCTGTATGACTAGGCTGCTGGTGTGGTCTGCACCTCAACCTCTCTTATACCTCCTGGTCTGTATGATTAGGCTGCTGGTGTGGTCTGCACCTCAACCTCTCTTATACCTCCTGGTCTGTATGACTAGGCTGCTGGTGTGGTCTGCACCTCAACCTCTCTTATACCTCCTGGTCTGTATGACTAGGCTGCTGGTGTGGTCTGCACCTCAACCTCTCTTATACCTCCTGGTCTGTATGACTAGGCTGCTGGTGTGGTCTGCACCTCAACCTCTCTTATACCTCGCACACACAATAACCTTAACATCCTCCTGTACTTTGTCTGGGAGTTAAAGGGCGAATATTTTAACCTCAAAAATATTAGTTTAAAGTAAATCTGTCAATGATATACCTTGAAAGACAGTCTCTTGCTGAGTATATCCTCATTATTCTCGTTCTGCTGACTCCACTTTATCCAGCTAACTGTTCGTAAACTAAATTACGCATATATACCTTCAGAATGTTTTCTCATTGTTGAGGTATATTTTCCTATCATAATATGTGGAGGTCTCTAATTTTATTTAAGTGAATTTCATTGCAAACCTAATGTTTTGGATTTAAGTCCTACTGGCAGCAAGAGTGAGTGCGGTACACCTGTTCTCAGTTAAAAAAAAAAATAATCCCTAAAATACGGGGTTAAAGTTAACTCAGTGCACAGCAAATAAGATAAGCACACTTAGAGCTAATTGTTTGGCAAATCCTGAGAGCTTTAATAATAGGATACTGGGAGGTGGTAGAGAGGATGAAGGGCTTTGTTTGATACTAATGTCGAGAGTTATGTGCCCTTTTTAACCTGTGAGCTGATTTGATATCGTGAGAAATTGTTCTAGAGTTAAAGAGGCACATTTGCCAGGGTTTATAAACCAGGTGTGGTGGTAATGCAATACCTCGCTGAGAAATGTATACCTGGTCGTTATATCTCCGCTGGTGGGCTAGTTTGTGCTGAATCACTGGGAAAAATACTCGCAAATCAATCTTTACCACATAGGGGTAACAATGGGACATGTACAAGGAAGTGTTTATGCTGAGAATTTATTGCAATCTGTGTGTCAGGGTTTAATTAAAGAAAACATGACTAGTTACTGAGTGGAATGCACCCATAAGGGCAACCAGGGGTTCTGCAGAAGTAGAGAGATGTATTATTCCAGAAATGTAATATAAAAAATGCTCGGGACATGAAAGTGTAATGAACACTTGTCAGTGGGAGATCGAAAATGTCATGTTATTTAACATACCACTTGAGGGATAGTTATAGGTGTAAGGTGCTACAGGATAAACACCTGCTAATAACACCCCCCTCTCCTCACCCTCCTTCTCGTGTTGCTTATCTATACTTGCCATGATAGGGAATACATTGTTCTATCAGTGGAAGCAGTCAGCGGCTTTGTTTTTATAATTCGTTAAGACACTTTTTACTGTGTTTATCGCATTCCAGGGAAGATTAAAGGGCAAAATATTATTACTGATAGTGATAAAATGTGTGTTCTGGCCTTCACTGTGAAGCGTACGACCTCTCATACACTAGCTGGTGCTGTACACGTACACACCTGTGCTGCTTCACTCTGCTTTGTGTACACACACACTGGGCTCCTTCACGTTGCTGTGTCACACACACCACACACACACACACACACACACACACACACACACACACACAGCAGGGAAGCCAAGGTGTGGGAGGAGAAAAAGAACAAAATGGAGACTGCAAGAATAGTGTTAGTGGCAGAGAAGCAGTTGCGAGCCTTCACAAATATTGAGTGACTTCCAGGTTAGTTGACTCTTGTGTACCCATATATCTACAATAACTGTTGCATACTGCGGGTGTAACTCGTCAGCACTGAATACTCTCTCTCCCTCAGTTGCACTGGTGTAAATAAATAACACTAATTACCTTATATAAAAATAACATGTAAACATGTGACACAGAATTACGGACATTTAAATAATGATAACAAACAAGTGGTTAAGTAGTAGTTTTTTGCATCAACAACGAGACTGACATTGTCTTCACTGTGTTCATTGTCTCGAATGTAACTGTATTCATTGTCTTGCGTGTATGTTCATTGTCTTGAACGCAACTGTGCGTTCATTTTTACGAGAGTAGCATTATCTTGGACGGGACCTCAGGGCAAGTATCTCAGGAACCATGATCATAACATTTTAAATGTGTTAGATAATTCTGCGCATTTTTTAGATAACAGAGCTGAATGATGACCAGTGTTATCTTCTCGTTGATGATATCATTGAGTAAAATGTGTGTGTGTGTAGGTGAGAGAGAGGGAGAGAGAATAAAAAGAATGAATGGGTCATCATGTGACTATGACCCACGTCAGGAAACATTTGTCCTGTTTCCTGACAAACCTAATACCTACCTACCACTGACGTGTACACAGTCAACATCCTTGCTGCTCTCCTGACGCCTCTGCTCACTCTCTGAATATGGAGTACGTATTATATTTACGTTTAATATTGCAGAGCATGAAAATAGGTTTTAGCAGAAGTATTAGAGTATAAAGTAAATTTTATCGCATATTAAGGCGTTATATAAATGAAAGGTAATTCCATGTTGGGTGTGGAGCAGCTAGGCGTCAGAGAGGGAGTGAGGGGAAGGTAAGTGGTGGTATGGATGTTGCAAACCTCACCTCACATGTAACTTGGTGGTATGGATGTTGCAAACCTCACCTCACATGTAACTTGGGGTATGGATGTTGCAAACCTCACCTCACATGTAACTTGGGGTATGGATCTTGCAAAACTCACCTCACATATAACTTGGGGTATGGATGTTGCAAACCTCACCTCACATGTAACTTGGGGTATGGATGTTGCAAACCTCACCTCACATGTAACTTGGGGTATGGATGTTGCAAAACTCACCTCACATGTAACTTGGACTCACAAAACACAAATAAACGAAAACACTTGTATATTTAATGGTTGCTAAGTACACGGACATAAATGCCTATTAGAGTTCGTGTCCCAAAAAGAAGTACAAACAAAATAGTAATAACGATGAAATACTGTACTATAAATATAGGAAATGTGAATATTTTCGCCTGGAAACTTTCCACAGCTCCCAGACAAATATTACTCTCATGTCTATATTTTTTTCCCCAAAGTACTTGCATGTCCTTAGGAGGGAGAACCGATGTTTTATTTTCTTCTTACTCTTCAACTGTTTCGTTTCCGAACGATAGTTTGAGAATGATTTTTGCATTAATTTTAACCTTTACAAATATTATTTGTGTTTATAAACCGATACGTTACATTGAAATTAATTACAGTTTGGAACATTGATATTCTTTCCTTTTTCGAACACATCTTTCATTCATTGGAAGTTGACGTAGGGGAGAGGGAAGGTCTTTATCTGTGCATCCTAGTGACAGTTGATAAACATAGCTTGTTGTACTAACCTAACTGCCCCTCCCCACACACACACACTTGTAGCAGATATTTTTCATTGTCTCAGTTTGAAGTGAAGCCACAGCCTACTTTAGGAGAGTCAGGTCTTTCTACAACCTATTACGCAGGGAAGGTGTCACTGCAACTCTGGCGTGCAAGCACCTTAGACTCCCTTCACATTGTTTACATTTTCACGTCTAAGAAAGTTACCGCGGGGTTAAAAGATTCTAGGAACATATACATCAGAAAGTGGATGGTAGTTATCACACTCATCCTGTGGATGGTAGTTATCACACTCATCCTGTGGATGGTAGTTATCACACTCATCCTGTGGATGGTAGTTATCACACTCATCCTGTGGATGGTAGTTATCACACTCATCCTGTGGATGGTAGTTATCACACTCATCCTGTGGATGGTAGTTATCACACTCATCCTGTGGATGGTAGTTATCACACTCATCCTGTGGATGGTAGTTATCACACTCATCCTGTGGATGGTAGTTATCACACTCATCCTGTGGATGGTAGTTATCACACTCATCCTGTGGATGGTAAATAACAAAAAAGGCACAATACCGTGACTGGAACAATACACACACAACCCGCACATATAAAAGAGAGGAGCTTACGACGACGTTTCGGCCCGACTTGGACCATTTACAAAGTCACACTAACACACAGAGACAGAGGAAGGGTATTTATAGGCAGGCAGACAGGGGAGGGTACAAGAGAGTAGTGGTAGTAGTGGTAGTAGTAAAGGTAGTAGTAAAGGTAGTAGAGTAGACAGTCATATGGGAAGGAGCACTGCTATGAGGCTAGCGACCCGGAGCGACAGGGAGCACAAAAATAGTGTTAGGCTTGCCGACACTAATAATGCTCTTTTCTGTCATGTCAGAGATCACAGTCATCCCATTGATTGGTCTTCTGCTAAAACTGTCTACCCTACGTCTAACTTTCATAGTCGCCGCCTGGTTGAATCCTCCCTTATACACAACTTTCCCTGTATGAATCTTAGCCCTGGCTTTGTCTCTGTTGATGCTTTCCCTCTCATTACATTGTTAAATGCTCTAAACTTCAGAACACCCGTGACTTAACCTGATTCCTTCCTGTCTTATCTTCCCCTTCTCCTTTTTCTCCTTGGGTTTTCCTTTCTTTCTGTTCTTTCTTTTGCCTTGTATTTTCCTTCATTTTTCGCTTTTCTTCCCTCTCGTACCCCTTGCGGGTCGCTAGCCTCATAGCAGTGCTCCTTCCCATATGACTGTCTACTCTACTACCTTTACTACTACCTTTACTACTACCACTACTACCACTACTCTCTTGTACCCTCCCTGTCTGCCTGCCTATAAATACCCTTCCTCTGTCTCTGTGTGTTAGTGTGACTTGTAAATGGTCCAAGTCGGGCGAAACGTCGTCGTAAGCTCCTCTCTTTATATGTGCGGGTTGTGTGTGGATGGTAGTTATCACACTCATCCTGTGGATGGTAGTTATCACACTCATCCTGTGGATGGTAGTTATCACACTCATCCTGTGGATGGTAGTTATCACACTCATCCTGTGGATGGTAGTTATCACACTCATCCTGTGGATGGTAGTTATCACACTCATCCTGTGGATGGTAGTTATCACACTCATCCTGTGGATGGTAGTTATCACACTCATCCTGTGGATGGTAGTTATCACACTCATCCTGTGGATGGTAGTTATCACACTCATCCTGTGGATGGTAGTTATCACACTCATCCTGTGGATGGTAGTTATCACACTCATCCTGTGGATGGTAGTTATCACACTCATCCTGTGGATGGTAGTTATCACACTCATCCTGTGGATGGTATCACCTCATAGCCATCACGTTGGCAGTAGTCACCTCATAGCCATCACGTTGGCAGTAGTCACCTCATAGACATCACGTTGGCAGTAGTCACCTCATAGACATCACGTTGGCAGTAGTCACCTCATAGACATCACGTTGGCAGTAGTCACCTCATAGACATCACGTTGGCAGTAGTCACCTCATAGACATCACGTTGGCAGTAGTGCTGATAGGCAGTGAAGTTATAATCATGGTCATTCTGTTGGACTATGCCGTGGTGACATCAGCTATGCCGTGGTGACATCAGCTATGCCGTGGTGACATCAGCTATGCCGTGGTGACATCAGCTATGCCGTGGTGACATCAGCTATGCCGTGGTGACATCAGCTATGCCGTGGTGACATCAGCTATGCCGTGGTGACATCAGCTATGCCGTGGTGACATCAGCTATTCCGTGGTGACATCAGCTATGAGCTGATATGTCAAAATATATAAATAATTATATATATAATGATTTAATCACTAATGATTATTATAGGTAGATTTTTAACTGTTATGCAACAATCATTGTCAAAGAATTTTATATATAGTGATAATTAATATTTTTAAATATTTGATATATATGGTGTAGTGGAATTGTGAAATACAGGAAGAACTTATAAGTTTAGACGATGTGTGTCGCTCTTACTAGTATTAAAATGGATAATTGTGAGTGAATTTTTGTGTTTATAATTCATGGTCACCAGTGTTGCCAGTCCTTGTATGTTTAGTGTGTTGTTATGGTAACACTACAGTGTTAGTTCTGCTCTGGCTAAATAACTGTAGTGATAAATTACCTGACATATTAAATTTTGTAATAAAATTTAAGCAATAGTGACATTACAACCTGGAAGATAATATAAAAAAAACATACAGCTAAAACCTGGATGATAATCAGAAAATAAAGAAAATATGTGGAGAGGGGCCATGACAGGCGCAAGGAAGTCTGTATAGCACAGATCCTGCAGGAGTGCTCCTGCACCAGCCTACCGCAAGTACAGCCTACCGCAAGTACAGCCTATCGCAAGTACAGCCTATCGCAAGTACAGCCTATCGCAACTACAGCCTATCGCAAGTAGGAGAACATTCCACATAATAAAAGACAATTCCTGCGACATTTTATGGAGGCCAAAATATCAGTTTCATCAGAGTGCATGAAAAATGTGCCAGCTCAAGTGTGCCACCAAGGAAGGTTGTTAATCATATATTGAGCAGAGTAGTGTCGTAGGAACATGTGTTACCTTGTACCCAAGTGACACTGGGAGCACTGAAACGTTATCTGCAGCAACAGTAGGCCAGTAGGCCTATCTCAAATCCGAAATTCATTTTGGAATTTATCATATATATATATATATATATATATATATATATATATATATATATATATATATATATATATATATATATATATATATATATATATATATATACATATATAATCTTAGGTGTGTTGTTTTGTTTGAGGAGCCACATCATGGTAGTGTTGTGTTACAGGCAGAGCCACATCATGGTAGTGTTGTGTTACAGGCAGAGCCACATCATGGTAGTGTTGTGTTACAGGCAGAGCCACATCATGGTAGTGTTGTGTTAGGCAGAGCCACATCATGTAGTGTTGTGTTACTTGAGAGCCACATCATGCTAATGTGTTGTGTTACTGGCAGAGCCACATCATGCTAGTGTGTTGTGTTACAGGCAGAGCCACATCATGCTAGTGTGTTGTGTTACAGGCAGAGCCACATCATGCTAGTGTGTTGTGTTACAGGCAGAGCCACATCATGCTGATGTGTTGTGTTACTGGCAGAGCCACATCATGCTGATGTGTTGTGTTACGGCAGAGCCACATCATGCTATGTGTTTTTACGGCAGAGCCATCATGCTAGGTGTTGTGTGGCAGAGCCACATCATGCTAGTGTGTTGTGTTACAGGCAGAGCCACATCATGCTAGTGTGTTGTGTTACAGGCAGAGCCACATCATGCTAGTGTGTTGTGTTACAGGCAGAGCCACATCATGGTAGTGTTGTGTTACAGGCAGAGCCACATCATGGTAGTGTGTTGTGTTACTGGCAGAGCCACATCATGCTAGCGTGTTGTTACTGGCAGAGCCACATCATGCTAGTGTTGTGTACAGGCAGAGCCACATCATGGTAGTGTTGTGTTACAGGCAGAGCCACATCATGGTAGTGTTGTGTTACAGGCAGAGCCACATCATGGTAGTGTTTGTGTTACAGGCAGAGCCACATCATGGTAGTGTTGTGTTACAGGCAGAGCCACATCATGCTAGTGTTGTGTTACAGGCAGAGCACATATGCTAGTGTGTTGTGTTACTGGCAGAGCCACATCATGGTAGTGTTGTGTTACAGGCAGAGCCACATCATGGTAGTGTTGTGTTACAGGCAGAGCCACATCATGGTAGTGTTGTGTTACATTCAGAGCCACATCATGCTAGTGTGTTGTGTTACAGGCAGAGCCACATCATGGTAGTGTTGTGTTACAGGCAGCCAATCATGGTAGTGTTGTGTTACAGGCAGCCACATCATGGTAGTGTTGTGTTACAGGCAGAGCCACATCATGGTAGTGTTGTGTTACAGGCAGAGCCACATCATGGTAGTGTTGTGTTACAGGCAGCCACATCATGGTAGTGTTGTGTTACAGGCAGCCACATCATGGTAGTGTTGTGTTACAGGCAGAGCCACATCATGGTAGTGTTGTGTTACAGGCAGAGCCACATCATGGTAGTGTTGTGTTACAGGCAAGCCACATCATGGTAGTGTTGTGTTACAGGCAGAGCCACATCATGGTAGTGTTGTGTTACAGGCAGAGCCACATCATGGTAGTGTTGTGTTACAGGCAGAGCCACATCAGGAGTGGTTTCAGCAGCCATCAGGTAGTGTATTGTATCACATCACTGGTAGTTGTGTTATCTGGCTTCACATCAGGAGTGTATTTCATTCCAGTCAGAGTGTACTGCTTCACATCATGAGTGTTGTGCTCATTCCTCAGGTCTTCATACACATCAGGAGTGGTATTGTCATACACATCAGGAGTGGTATTGTCATACACATCAGGAGTGGTATTGTCATACACATCAGGAGTGGTATTGTCATTCACATCAGGAGTGGTACTGTCATACACATCAGGAGTAGTACTGTCATACACATCAGGAGTGGTATTGTCATACACATCAGGAGTGGTATTGTCATACACATCAGGAGTGGTATTGTCATACACATCAGGAGTGGTATTGTCATACACATCAAGAGTGGTATTGTCATTCACATCAGGAGTGGTACTGTCATACACATCAAGAGTGGTATTGTCATACACATCAGGAGTGGTATTGTCATTCACATCAGGAGTGGTATTGTCATACACATCAGGAGTGGTATTGTCATACACATCAGGAGTGGTATTGTCATTCACATCAGGAGTGGTGCTGTCATACACATCAGGAGTGTACTGTCATACACATCAGGAGTGTACTGTCATACACATCAGGAGTGTACTGTCATACACATCAGGAGTGGTACTGTCATACACATCAGGAGTGTACTGTCATACACATCAGGAGTGTACTGTCATACACATCAGGAGTGGTACTGTCATACACATCAGGAGTGTACTGTCATACACATCAGGAGTGGTCCTGTCATACACATCAGGAGTGGTACTGTCATACACATCAGGAGTGGTACTGTCATACACATCAGAGTGGTCTGTCATACACATCAGGAGTGGTACTGTCATACACATCAGGAGTGGTCCTGTCATACACATCAGGAGTGGTACTGTCATACACATCAGGAGTGGTACTGTCATACACATCAGGAGTGGTACTGTCATACACATCAGGAGTGGTACTGTCATACACATCAGGAGTGTACTGTCATACACATCAGGAGTGTACTGTCATACACATCAGGAGTGTACTGTCATACACATCAGGAGTGGTACTGTCATACACATCAGAAGTGGTACTGTCATACACATCAGGAGTGGTACTGTCATACACATCAGGAGTGGTACTGTCATACACATCGGGAGTGGTACTGTCATACACATCAGGAGTGGTACTGTCATACACATCAGAGTGGTACTGTCATACACATCAGGAGTGGTACTGTCATACACATCAGAGTGGTACTGTCATACACATCAGGAGTGGTACTGTCATACACATCAGGAGTGTACTGTCATACACATCAGGAGTGTACTGTCATACACATCA
>WNWK01001436.1:0-122500 GCA_009830355.1 Cherax destructor | reverse complement strand
TAATGTCAGTTGTTTCTGCAGTAATGTCAGTTGTTTCTGCAGTAATGTCAGTTGTTTCTACAGTAATGTCAGTTGTTTCTGCAGTAATGTCAGTTGTTTCTGCAGTAATGTCAGTTGTTTCTGCAGTAATGTCAGTTGTTTCTGCAGTAATGTCAGTTGTTTCTTCAGTAATGTCAGTTGTTTCTTCAGTAATGTCAGTTGTTTCTGCAGTAATGTCAGTTGTTTCTGCAGTAATGTCAGTTGTTTCTGCAGTAATGTCAGTTGTTTCTGCAGTAATGTCAGTTGTTTCTGCAGTAATGTCAGTTGTTTCTGCAGTAATGTCAGTTGTTTCTACATGAGTTTTCTTCATCAACTTGTCGGTACTCTATGCCATTATTATAATTATTATTATACAGCCTAAATTCAGTTATTATTTAGCACCAGTGAAATATATTAATTTCGTGATGTTCAGACTGATTATCAAAATGTTCCTAAAACAGGTACACATTGAACTTACATTTTGATTGTTTAACAAAGTTTAACGTTGTTTTGTGAGACAGTATAACAAGTTTTACGTACTCGTGATAACAGCTCCTGAACACACTGCTTTCTCAGGCCTACTGTTGAGATCACTGGTGTCTAGTTCTGTTGAGATCACTGGTGTCTAGTTCTGTTGAGATCACTGGTGTCTAGTTCTGTTGAGATCAGTGGTGTCTAGTTCTGTTGAAATCACTGGTGTCTAGTTCTGTTGAGATCACTGGTGTCTAGTTCTGTTGAGATCAGTGGTGTCTAGTTCTGTTGAGATCAGTGGTGTCTAGTTCTGTTGAGATCAGTGGTGTCTAGTTCTGTTGAGATCAGTGGTGTCTAGTTCTGTTGAGATCACTGGTGTCTAGTTCTGTTGAGATCAGTGGTGTCTAGTTCTGTTGAGATCACTGGTGTCTAGTTCTGTTGAGATCACTGGTGTCTAGTTCTGTTGAGATCACTGGTGTCTAGTTCTGTTGAGATCACTGGTGTCTAGTTCTGTTGAGATCAGTGGTGTCTAGTTCTGTTGAGATCACTGGTGTCTAGTTCTGTTGAGATCAGTGGTGTCTAGTTCTGTTGAGATCACTGGTGTCTAGTTCTGTTGAGATCAGTGGTGTCTAGTTCTGTTGTGATCACTGGTGTCTAGTTCTGTTGAGATCAGTGGTGTCTAGTTCTGTTGAGATCAGTGGTGTCTAGTTCTGTTGAGATCAGTGGTGTCTAGTTCTGTTGAGATCACTGGTGTGTAGTTCTGTTGAGATCACTGGTGTCTAGTTCTGTTGAGATCAGTGGTGTCTAGTTCTGTTGAGATCACTGGTGTCTAGTACTGTTGAGATCAGTGGTGTCTAGTTCTGTTGAGATCAGTGGTGTCTAGTTCTGTTGAGATCACTGGTGTCTAGCTCTGTTGAGATCAGTGGTGTCTAGTTCTGTTGAGATCACTGGTGTCTAGTTCTGTTGAGATCACTGGTGTCTAGTTCTGTTGAGACCAGTGGTGTCTAGTTCTGTTGAGATCACTGGTGTCTAGTTCTGTTGAGACCAGTGGTGTCTACTTCTATTGAGATCACTGGTGTCTAGTTCTGTTGAGATCAGTGGTGTCTAGTTCTGTTGAGATCAGTGGTGTCTAGTTCTGTTGAGATCAGTGGTGTCTAGTTCTGTTGAGATCAGTGGTGTCTAGTTCTGTTGAGACCAGTGGTGTGTAGTTCTGTTGAGACCAGTGGTGTCTAGTTCTGTTGAGACCAGTGGTGTGTAGTTCTGTTGAGACCAGTGGTGTGTAGTTCTGTTGAGACCAGTGGTGTCTAGTTCTGTTGAGACCAGTGGTGTCTAGTTCTGTTGAGATCAGTGGTGTGTAGTTCTGTTGAGATCAGTGGTGTCTAGTTCTGTTGAGACCAGTGGTGTGTAGTTCTGTTGAGATCAGTGGTGTCTAGTTCTGTTGAGATCAGTGGTGTCTAGTTCTGTTGAGACCAGTGGTGTCTAGTTCTGTTGAGACCAGTGGTGTCTAGTTCTGTTTAGACCAGTGGTGTCTAGTTCTGTTGAGACCAGTGGTGTCTAGTTCTGTTTAGACCAGTGGTGTCTAGTTCTGTTGAGATCAGTGGTGTCTAGTTCTGTTGAGATCAGTGGTGTCTAGTTCTGTTGAGAACAGTGGTGTCTAGTTCTGTTGAGATCAGTGGTGTCTAGTTCTGTTGAGACCAGTGGTGTGTAGTTCTGTTGAGACCAGTGGTGTCTAGTTCTGTTGAGACCAGTGGTGTGTAGTTCTGTTGAGACCAGTGGTGTCTAGTTCTGTTGAGACCAGTGGTGTGTAGTTCTGTTGAGACCAGTTCAGTGAGACATGGTGTCTAGTTCTGTTGAGACAGGGTGTCTAGTTCTGTTGAGATTGGTTCTAGTTCTGTGAGCCAGTGGTGTCTAGTTCTTTGAGACAGTGGTGTCTAGTTCTGTTGAGACAGTGGTGTCTAGTTCTGTTGAGATCAGTGGTGTCTAGTTCTGTGAGATCAGTGGTGTCTAGTTCTGTTGAGACCAGTGGTGTCTAGTTCTGTTGAGACAGTGGTGTCTAGTTCTGTGAGACCAGTGGGTTAGTTCTGTGAACCAGTGGTGTCTAGTTCTGTTGAGACCAGTGTGTGTAGTTCTGTTGAGACCAGTGGTGTCTAGTTCTGTTGAGACAGTGGTGTTTCTGTTGAGACCAGTGGTGTCTGTTGAGTCAGTGGTGTCAGTTCTGTTGAGACCAGTGGTGTCTTTTGTGAGACCAGTGGTGTGTCTGTTGAGACCAGTGGTGTCTAGTTCTGTTGAGATCAGTGGTGTCTAGTTCTGTTGAGATCAGTGGTGTCTAGTTCTGTTGAGACAGTGGTGTCTAGTTCTGTTGGACAGGGTGTCTAGTTCTGTTGAGATCAGTGGTGTCTAGTTCTGTTGAGACCAGTGGTGTTAGTTCTGTTGAGACAGTGGTGTCTAGTTCTGTTGAGACCAGTGGTGTTAGTTCTGTTGAGATCAGTGGTGTCTAGTTCTGTTGAGACCAGTGGTGTGTAGTTCTGTTGAGATCAGTGGTGTGTAGTTCTGTTGAGACTAGTGGTGTCTAGTTCTGTTGAGACCAGTGGTGTGTAGTTCTGTTGAGATCAGTGGTGTGTAGTTCTGTTGAGACAGTGGTGTTAGTTCTGTTGAGACAGTGGTGTTAGTTCTGTTGAGATCAGTGGTGTGTAGTTCTGTTGAGACCAGTGGTGTGTAGTTCTGTTGAGACCAGTGGTGTGTAGTTCTGTTGAGACCCGTGGTGTCTAGTTCTGTTGAGATCAGTGGTGTCTAGTTCTGTTGAGACCAGTGGTGTCTAGTTCTGTTGAGATCAGTGGTGTCTAGTTCTGTTGAGACCAGTGGTGTGTAGTTCTGTTGAGATCAGTGGTGTCTAGTTCTGTTGAGACCAGTGGTGTGTAGTTCTGTTGAGACCAGTGGTGTCTAGTTCTGTTGAGACCAGTGGTGTCTAGTTCTTTTGAGATCAGTGGTGTGTAGTTCTGTTGAGACCAGTGGTGTGTAGTTCTGTTGAGACCAGTGGTGTGTAGTTCTGTTGAGACCAGTGGTGTCTAGTTCTGTTGACAGTAGTTTTGCCTACTCCTCTGAGACATCACTGTTATCAACGCACCATTGATAATTTAGACTTGCCTTACGTGTTTAACTGTCAGTAATGTAGGGCGACGTTAGATATATTTTTTAGTTATTTTAATTAATAAATGATTGTATAGGGAAGGTGTGTTATTATAGATGTTGTGAACATCTGTGGTGGTTGTGCATGATATATGAAAGTAATGGAACAGCTCTTCCCTCTGGAAAGAATGTTGGACATAAAACTGTTTGTCTACCCCCAGACTAGGATATGTTGCGTGGTGGGGGACGTGAGGGAGGCGGGGAAGACCTGGGGAGGAGGAGGGAAGGGGTAGATATGTGAACTACAGGTAGTGGGGATGGAGGTGAGAGGAATGGGAAAGATGTGAGATGGGTGAGGAGGGTGTGAGACAGGTGGGGAGGGTGTCAGACAGGTGGGGAAGGGTGTTAGACAAGTGGGGAGAGAGTTAGACAAGTGGGGAGGGTGTCAGACAGGTGGGGAGGGTGTTAGACAGGTGGGGAGGGTGTCAGACAGGTGGGGAGGGTGTCAGACAGGTGGGGAGGGTGCTACACAGGTGGGGAGGGTGTTAGACAGGTGGGGAGGGTGCAACACAGGTGGGGAGGGTGTTAGACAGGTGGGGAGGGTGTCAGACAGGTGGGGAGGGTGCTACACAGGTGGGGAGGGTGTCAGACAGGTGGGGAGGGTGCAACACAGGTGGGGAGGGTGCTACACAGGTGGGGAGGGTGCTACACGGGTGGGGAGGGTGTCAGACAGGTGGGGAGGGTGCTACACCGGTGGGGAGGGTGTCAGACAGGTGGGGAGGGTGTCAGACAGGTGGGGAGGGTGTCAGACAGGTGGGGAGGGTGGTACACAGGTGGGGAGGGTGTCAGACAGGTGGGGAGGGTGTCAGACAGGTGGGGAGGGTGTCCGACAGGTGGGGAGGGTGTTAGACAGGTGGGGAGGGTGTCAGACAGGTGGGGAGGGTGTCAGACAGGTGGGGAGTGTGTTAGACAGGTGGGGAGGGTGTCAGACAGGTGGGGAGGGTGTCAGACAGGTGGGGAGGGTGTCAGACAGGTGGGGAGGGTGTCAGACAGGTGGGGAGGGTGTCAGACAGGTGGGGAGGGTGTTAGACAGGTGGGGAGGGTGTCAGACAGGTGGGGAGGGTGTCAGACAGGTGGGGAGGGTGTCAGACAGGTGGGGAGGGTGCTACACAGGTGGGGAGGGTGCTACACAGGTGGGGAGGGTGCTACACAGGTGGGGAGGGTGCTACACAGGTGGGGAGGGTGCTACACAGGTGGGGAGGGTGCAACACAGGTGGGGAGGGTGCAACACAGGTGGGGAGGGTGCTACACAGGTGGGGAGGGTGCAACACAGGTGGGGAGGGTGTTAGACAGGTGGGGAGGGTGTCAGACAGGTGGGGAGGGTGTCAGACAGGTGGGGAGGGTGTCAGACAGGTGGGGAGGGTGTCAGACAGGTGGGGAGGGTGCTACACAGGTGGGGAGGGTGCTACACAGGTGGGGAGGGTGCTACACAGGTGGGGAGGGTGCAACACAGGTGGGGAGGGTGCAACACAGGTGGGGAGGGTGCTACACAGGTGGGGAGGGTGCTACACAGGTGGGGAGGGTGCAACACAGGTGGGGAGGGTGCAACACAGGTGGGGAGGGTGCAACACAGGTGGGGAGGGTGTGAGTTACATAGACCAGGTGAAGGAACAGTGTTAAGGGTGGTGGAGATGCAGCGGCACATTCTTGGTGCGGTGCCAGTAGCACCTCGCGGCACTCCAACCAAACCCACAACTTTGGAAGAGAGGAGTGGTGGTGGTGGTGGTGGTGGTGGGTGCGGTTGGGAGTGTGTTCATGTTGTGGAAGGCGTGAGTGGGCGTGTGGGCGTGACACATGGTACATCTCCCAGTGTGCCTCACACGAGCCTCTCCTGCAGAGGTAGACAGCAGGGCAAATTAGTTTCTTCGAAAGTCTTCCTTAGAGTACTGGCGGTGTGCTGTCACTCCAACTCTCCACCACCACCGACAATCACCATCATCACCACGGCAACTCATGCACTCCAACAATATAACAACACCGTCATCATCATTACCAACAACAACAACAGTCCTCATCATTACCATCGCCACTAACACTCCAACATCATCCCACAACCGCCAACACTCTTCAACATCACCACCACCACTATCACTGACAACTACAACAACAATAGCGTCACCACCAGTAACAACAATGGCAATACCACTGCCAGCAACAACATCACTAACAACAGTACACTTCCCAACCACCATTACCTACCAGTAGCAGCAGCAGCTGGACCACCACTACCTACCAGTAGCAGCAGCAGCTGGACCACCACTACCTACCAGTAGCAGCAGCAGCTGGACCACCACTACCTACCAGTAGCAGCAGCAGCTGGACCACCACTACCTACCAGTAGCAGCAGCAGCTGGACCACCACTACTTACCAGTAGCAGCAGCAGTTGGACCACCACTACCTACCAGTAGCAGCAGCAGCTGGACCACCACTACCTACCAGTAGCAGCAGCAGTTGGACCACCACTACCTACCAGTAGCAGCAGCAGCTGGATCACCACTACCTACCAGTAGCAGCAGCAGTTGGACCACCACTACCTACCAGTAGCAGCAGCAGCTGGACCACCACTACCTACCAGTAGCAGCAGCAGCTGGACCACCACTACCTACCAGTAGCAGCAGCAGCTGGACCACCACTACCTACCAGTAGCAGTAGCAGCTGGACCACCACTACCTACCAGTAGCAGCAGCAGCTGGACCACCACTACCTACCAGTAGCAGCAGCAGCTGGACCACCACTACCTACCAGTAGCAGCAGCAGCTGGACCACCACTACCTACCAGTAGCAGCAGCAGCTGGACCACCACTACCTACCAGTAGCAGCAGCAGCTGGACCACCACTACCTACCAGTATATATCAATAACAACATTGCGACTAGCCAAGGACTCGAACGCATGCAGCTTTGGCCCGCCTCATGGTGAGCAAAAACACATGACACTCTAACCCATAGGACCACGCAATCCTACAAGAATGACGCACCCAGCCAAGCTACGTGTTTTACCGTCATCCGAGGACATACGGTGGTGTGGGTGCCTCTGAGCTAATTTCATTTTACTCCCTGTTTGGTGTACTAGCCCAACGAGCAGTATTTTATATTATTGCAACCACGAACGAGTGGTATTGATCAACAACAACACTGCGACTAGCCAAGGACTCAAACCCATGCTGCTTTGGCCCGCCTCATGGTGAGCGAAAACACATGACGCTCTAACCCACAGGACCACGCAATCCTATTATCCAGGCGTGATATGACTTCATGATTATAATAATAACAATAACTAGGATTATACCCAGTGTCTGTTCTCGTCTGAAGAATTGTTTCAGTGTTTCAGTTTGTGTTATCTTTGTTGGCCACAGTGACAGAGCTCATGGTGCTCAGTTTGTTAGGGGTTAAAGCCTGGGCAACATACACGAGTCATTTTAATACGGGATCAATTTACCTGAACATTAACATTAAGAATATTTTATCATTCCGCTGAATACTTCACATTCACTGTCTAGGACATTATATGTTGACGTACTGTCGATATTTACGTGTGTTTTCTACACTGGGGTCTAATCTTACGGGTGTGTATTTTACTTATGTGGAATTCTAAGTATGTTAGACTCTTACGTTCAGAGCTCTATAGAGGACAGCTCATGAATTCAGTCAGCTCAGTTCAGCGTTCACAACATTCACAGCAGCAGCCAGACTAGCCAGCACAGGAGTTTGTTGATATAAGAAGTTCATTGTCTTAGCAGAGGTGAACGTTCAGCAGCCTCCCTGAGGTTGATGGAAGGGGTGGTGGCGGGGGTGGTGATGGTGATGGTGGCGGGGGTGGTGATGGTGATGGTGGCGGGGGTGGTGATGGTGATGGTGGCGGGGGTGATGATGGTGATGGTGGCATGAGTGGAGAAGTGAGTTGGGTGTTGAATGTTGACTTCCGATGGGTAGACCACAAGTCGTGGCCACCACTGCAGGAGTCGCTGCAGCCACAGAAGTCGCCATCGTCGTCGCCGCCGGGTGTTCATTCCAACTAGGCTGCTGTTTATTTTAGAATAGAACCAGTGGCGTTGACCTAAAATTTAACATGCAATAACAGGTATTTAGGTTAATGTTTAATAATTTTTTTTTTTTTTTTTTAGAAATATTTGGTTTTCCATTTTCGAATTTTTGGATTTTTTTTATAAAATATTTCAATATTTACTTTCTACATTAAATGAATGTTGAACAAATAGTCTGACATATTTTTTTTCAAAATTCAAAAGTACCGTTATACGAACCCAAGAGAAGCAGTCACTGTGAAAATACACACTTTACAAACAGTGCCAAGCCGCAAATTGGCCATAAAGCAACCTGCTGGAGAGGAGGAAGATAAGTCACCTTCATGTATTACTGTGAAGTATTGTTGGTTTGTAACAATACTGTCTCAAGAACCTTTTCTTCCTTAATTGAGGGTTCCCGTCACAGTACTCTGCAACGACACCCACTGAGTACATCAACAACTCCCTACACACACTTCAGTACCAGGTGATCTACAACACAGTCTCACATCAAAGTTCATGCCACTAATTTTCGATACTAGGCTCAGCTTTGCGATATTGTATGACTGGTTATTACATTTTGTTTGAGTTCTTTGTAAATTTCACTTGGGCAGTTTTTTGTAACTGATTATATTTCTGTAGTTTGGCAGGACTCTTGAGTAGTGTTTCACAAACTATCTTAGGAAATATATTTAAAATTGGTATGCCCTTTCCGTAGAGTAATGTTATATGCTGTTCATGTATTTTTGGTCGTCTGGTCAGTTGCTGTTCGTTTGTATATAAGTAATAATTTTTAGTGTATATTGCATATTGTCTTTTTTGGTAGAAATGGGTCGAAAATGCCATTACTAAAACGCTTAAAAAATTATATTAATTTGCCTTATGGACTGATTCTTTATAAAAAAATTCATACATTTTGGTCTATTGTAAATAATTATGAATTAAGAGAAAAAAATATATTTAGTTTATATTTATAATTCATATTATATACAATTGTTATAGTGATATAATATTTAATATAATTGATGTAATTGTATATAAATGGTTTAATGATTTTACTTTTTATTGATATTAGATTATAAATTATTGATTATAGTGGTGGTGAGTGTTTGTGTTGATTATAGTGATGGTGAGTGTTTGTGTTGATTATAGTGGTGGTGAGTGTTTGTGTTGATTATAGTGATGGTGAGTGTTTGTGTTGATTATAGTGATGGTGAGTGTTTGTGTTGATTATAGTGATGGTGAGTGTTTGTGTTGATTATAGTGATGGTGAGTGTTTGTGTTGATTATAGTGATGGTGAGTGTTTGTGTTGATTATAGTGATGGTGAGTGTTTGTGTTGATTATAGTGGTTGTGAGTGTTTGTGTTGATTATAGTGATGGTGAGTGTTTGTGTTGATTATAGTGGTGGTGAATGTGTTGATTATAGTGGTGTTGAGTGTTTGTGTTTATTATAGTGATGGTGAGTGTTTGTGTTGATTATGGTGGTGGTGAGTGTTTGTGTTGATTATAGTGGTGGTGAATGTTTGTGTTTATTATAGTGATGGTGAGTGTTTGTGTTGATTATAGTGGTGGTGAGTGTTTGTGTTTATTATAGTGATGGTGAGTGTTTGTGTTGATTATAGTGGTGGTGAGTGTTTGTGTTGATTATAGTATTATAGTGATGGTGAGTGTTTGTGTTGATTATGGTGGTGGTGAGTGTTTGTGTTTATTATAGTGATGGTGAGGTTTGTGTTGATTATAGTGGTGGTGAGTGTTTGTGTTTATTATAGTGATGGTGAGTGTTTGTGTTGATTATAGTGGTGGTGAGTGTTTGTGTTGATTATAGTGGTGGTGAGTGTTTGTGTTGATTATAGTGGTGGTGTTTGTGTTGATTATAGTATTATAGTGATGGTGAGTGTTTGTGTTGATTATAGTGGTGGTGAGTGTTTGTGTTTATTATAGTGATGTTTATTAAACAGTTGCCTGTGGTTAGTGGTATAGTTGTTAATGCAGAGAAAAGGAAGGATGGGTCTGTCATGGAGGACGGGAGTTGCTTGTACTAGTAACTGCGCACTGTTTTGGACCACCACTGCTCCCCCACCCCTCCACTGCTGTTCTACCCTGCTTCCCCTCCACATTCTCATCTTCCTGGTCTCATCTGGTTTTTCACTTCCTTTCTCTTTCCCCAAACGTTACCTTCTCCCCTCCGTTCTTTTTTTTTTCTCTTCACATATGTTCCCTTCCTGGACTCAGTTTTATGTGGTGTGTCTCTCATGGCTGCTGGTGTTCCACTTCCTTTAAACTGCTTTCCCTGCTTCCACTTGTATTCTGTCGTATTTCTTACAGTGTAGGTAACCACTACAGTATCGGTACCGGTATCGGCCGATATCGATACTTTTCATATATTTCTAAAATAGTGACTGTTGAATATATCATGTTTATAGGTATCCAGTATATATCCCGCGACATTAGATTAGGAAGCAATGATCATCTTACCAAACAACTGGAGATTCATTATCGCAATAACTCCGCAGATAGTTAATTAGTGTGAATAACACAAAATTAATATATTGTTTTTAAGGAAAGTATCATTGCTTTGCAACCCAAGATAGAAGGCCGTGCCTACAAAGCACATGTAAATATTGTCAGTTATTTCCTGGTGTGCTTCTTGGCTTTCGCGATATGCCGGGAGCGTGACTGCCTTCAGTGTGATACGCTTTAGTGTAGTGTTGCCCGCCCTGCTGAGTGTTTTAGAGTGACCTTGGTGATAACAAGATGTTTATCTCAGCGAATTTGTGGCTCCACTGTCCTCTTAGTTTGTGTCCACGAGGCTGTGGCTCCACTGTCCTCTTAGTTGTTTGTGTCCACGAGGCTGTGGCTCCACTGTCCTCTTAGTTTGTGTCCACGAGGCTGTGGCTCCACTGTCCTCTTAGTTTGTGTCCACGAGGCTGTGGCTCCACTGTCCTCTTAGTTGTTTGTGTCCACGAGGCTGTGGCTCCACTGTCCTCTTAGTTGTTTGTGTTCACGAGGCTGTGGCTCCGCTGTCCTCTCATACTATCTTAGGTGTTTGTGTCCACGAGGCTGTGACTCCGCTGTCCTCTTAGTTGTTTGTGTCCACGAGGCTGTGGCTCCGCTGTCCTCTCATACTATCTTAGGTGTTTGTGTCCACGAGGCTGTGGCTCCGCTGTCCTCTTAGTTGTTTGTGTCCACGAGGCTGTGGCTCCGCTGTCCTCTCATACTATCTTAGTTGTTTGTGTCCACGAGGCTGTGGCTCCGCTGTCCTCTTAGTTGTTTGTGTCCACGAGGCTGTGGCTCCGCTGTCCTCTCATACTATCTTAGTTGTTTGTGTCCACGAGGCTGTGGCTCCACTGTCCTCTTAGTTGTTTGTGTCCACGAGGCTGTGGCTCCGCTGTCCTTTTAGTTGTTTGTGTCCACGAGGCTGTGGCTCCGCTGTCCTCTCATACTATCTTAGTTGTTTGTGTCCACGAGGCTGTGGCTCCACTGTCCTCTTAGTTGTTTGTGTCCACGAGGCTGTGGCTCCGCTGTCCTCTTAGTTGTTTGTGTCCACGAGGCTGTGGCTCCGCTGTCCTCTCATACTATCTTAGTTGTTTGTGTCCACGAGGCTGTGGGTCCACTGTCCTCTTAGTTGTTTGTGTTCACGAGGCTGTGGCTCCACTGTCCTCTCATGCTATCTTAGTTGTTTGTGTCCACGAGGCTGTGGCTCCACTCTCCTCTCATATTATCTTAGTTTTTTGTCCTCACGAGGCTGTGGCTCTATCCTCTCGTGCTATTTTTTACCCCTCTCATTGGTACCTCCCCTCTCAACGTTTTTTTTGCCCCACTTGTTATGGTATCCTAGATTGCTGTGACCTCTTATCTTCCTATAAACGTTTCTTGTCCTCATGAACGTGCGTTGTTGTCTGCCATGTTGGTGTGGCCTTGTTAAGTGAGCACAAGTGTTAGTGTGTGAATCACAAGAGCATGTCACGCTGCTTGCTTCTTGAGTGTCATCTTACATCTGCGTCTACTGTTCCATCTTGGGATGTGCGCCACTTTCTCACCCTTAAATAGTGTTCGTCGGCAGTTTGAGGCACGGGGTGCTAGAACTAGCGCGTGGTGTGGCAGGAGTGTGTGGAACACGGGGCGTGTTTGTACCAAGGGGTGTGGAACACATGGTGTGGTACACAAGGTGTGGAACACGTGGTGTGGTACACAAGGTGTGGAACACGTGGTGTGGTACACAAGGTGTGGAACATGTGGTGTGGTACACAAGGTGTGGAACACGTGGTGTGGTACACAAGGTGTGGAACACGTGGTGTGGTACACAAGGTGTGGAACACGTGGTGTGGTACACAAGGTGTGGAACACGTGGTGTGGTACACAAGGTGTGGAACACGTGGTGTGGTACACAAGGTGTGGAACACGTGGTGTGGTACACAAGGTGTGGAACACGTGGTGTGGTACACAAGGTGTGGAACACGTGGTGTGGTACACAAGGTGTGGAACACGTGGTGTGGTACACAAGGTGTGGAACACGTGGTGTGGTACACAAGGTGTGGAACACGTGGTGTGGTACACAAGGTGTGGAACACGTGGTGTGGTACACAAGGTGTGGAACACGTGGTGTGGTACACAAGGTGTGGAACACGTGGTGTGGTACACAAGGTGTGGAACACGTGGTGTGCAGTAGGGGTGGAATGCTTAGTGAGTAGCAAGTGTGAAGCACTTGGTAGCCACGTGGGTGGTATTGACACCGCACTGAATGGCGTGGCTGTTCCCTCTGGAAGTCATACCATTATTGTGTTAGTGACCAGTGAGGAATGAGTGAGTCTGCTGGTGTGGCTGGTGGAGTGAGTAGGTCTGCTGGTGTGGCTGGTGGAGTGAGTGGGTCTGCTGGTGTGGCTGGTGGAGTGAGTGTGTTTGCTGGTGTGGCTGGTGGAGTGAGTAGGTCTGCTGGTGTGGCTGGTGGAGTGAGTGGGTTTGGTGGTGTTTCTGGTGGAGTGAGTGAATCTGCTGGTGTTTCTGGTGGAGTGAGTGAATCTGCTGGTGTTTCTGGTGGAGTGAGTGAATCTGCTGGTGTTTCTGGTGGAGTGAATGGGTCTGCTGGTGTTTCTGGTGAGGGAGTGAGTCAGTGACTCACCAGGACGTAGGTGATGTGGATGGTGAGTGAGTCACAACATAATGTTGTGGTGTTGGTGTGGTATTGAGGTGGTGGTTGTGGTGGTAGGTAGTGCTGGTGTAGTACTATGGTGAAGGGATGGTGGTGGTAGTGTAGGTTCCATACACCTTGTGTGGGTGTGAGGTAGTGTAGGGTGGCCACACTTGGCGTTCAACATGCAGCTGGAGACAGGAGTCACACTCTCTCAGGAGACCACAGCTCCGCCACCCACACCCTCTATCAACCTTCTCACAACATCTTTGTTCCTCCCTTTTTATTTTTTTTGCCATTCATTGTTGTTTAGACGATCATTGTAGATGTTGAGTGAAAACTTTGTAGCACTCGTACATTGAGTGACCACAACATCAGAGGTGATTAGTGAAGTGCAGTTGGTTTCCCTGTGCGATCCTCATGTCTCTTGCTTGGCTCCACGCTCAGTGCTTATAGCAAGCAACCCCTTGCTGCCATCCCTCCCTCACACCCCTACCCCTCCTAACATGCTCCCACATCTTAGTACTACCGCCACCACTCTCCCTTCCTCTCATACTCCCACACACCCTCCATTTTCCTCCACCAGGCACAGGGAAAAGTGTAGACAAGTTTCCCTGCAGCCTGGCTATGTGTGTGTGTGTGTGTGTGTTAGCCGACGGTTGTGCGTTGCATCCAAAGAAAAAAAAAGTTGCCATTCATGTGTTATAAACTCCATTCCTCCTGGAAGAAACTCCAGTCTTCCTGGAAGGAACTCCAGTTCTCCTGGAAGGAACTCCAGTCTTCCTGGAAGGAACTCCAGTTTTCCTGGAACTAACTCCAGAAGTATTTCTAATTCACTCAACCTTCCACTAGTTGGATATGAATGAGGAAGAACTTCATAGCGCCGATTGCTATGTTTATTGAGGCTAATTCCATGGGTACGTTTGAGAATAGGTTACACAAATATGTGGGTGGGAAGGACCTAGCAAATATGGTGCAGTATACCTGCTACAGTGTTCCTTAGAATTCTTCCTTCATTCTGATCTTCATCCGTTTCCTTCAACCAACACCACGGAGGCCACTCTCACCCCTCCTTCAATTCCCTCCGCTGGTTCCTCCACTCTGAACCCACCCCTTGTCCATCCATACTCATCACAAATTACAGCTGCCTCCTACATGGTCTCTCTAGCTCATGCATATCGCGTTCAATAAGCGCCGTAATGGCCACCACAACACACATTCTTTATTGTACATACTGCTTGATGTGTGGTGTTGATTCCACACTGCTTGATGTGTGGTGTTGATTCCACACTGCTTGATGTGTGGTGTTGATTCCACACTGCTTGATGTGTGGTGTTGATTCCACACTGCTTGATGTGTGGTGTTGATGCCACTGCTTGATGTGTGGTGTTGATGCCACTGCTTAATGTGTGGTGTTGATGCCACACTGCTTAATGTGTGGTGTTGATGCCACTGCTAGATGTGTGGTGTTGATGCCACTGCTTGATGTGTGGTGTTGATGCCACTGCTTGATGTGTGGTGTTGATGCCACTGCTTGATGTGTGGTGTTGATGCCACACTGCTAGATGTGTGGTGTTGATGCCACACTGCTTGATGTGTGGTGTTGATGCCACACTGATGTGTGGTGTTGATGCCACACTGCTTGATGTGTGGTGTTGATGCCACACTGCTAGATGTGTGGTGTTGATGCAACATTGCTAGATGTGTGGTGTTGATGCCACTGCTTAATGTGTGGTGTTGATGCCACTGCTTAATGTGTATTGTTGATGCCACTGCTTAATGTGTGGTGTTGATGCCACTGCTTAATGTGTGGTGTTGATGCCACTGCTTGATGTGTGGTGTTGATGCCACTGCTTGATGTGTGGTGTTGATGCCACACTGCTTGATGTGTGGTGTTGATGCCACTGCTTGATGTGTGGTGTTGATGCCACTGCTTGATGTGTGGTGTTGATGCCACACTGCTTGATGTGTGGTGTTGATGCCACTGCTATGTGTTTACACTGCTTGATGTGTGGTGTTGATGCCAACTGCTTGATGTGGTGTTGATGCACACTGCTTGATGTGTCGTGTTGATGCCACTGCTTATGTGTGGTGTGATGCCACTGCTTGATGTGTGGTGTGATGCCACTGCTTAGATGTGTGGTTGAATGCAACACTGCTTGATGTGTGGTGTGATGCACACTGCTGATGTGTGGTGTTGATGCCAACTGCTAGATGTGTGGTGTTGATGCCACACTGCTAGATGTGTGTGTTGATGCCACTGCTTATGTTGTGTGTTGATGCCACTGCTTATGTGTGGTGTTGATGCCACTGCTAATGTGTGGTGTTATGCCACACTGCTTGATGTGTGGGTTGATGCCACACTGCTAGATGTGTGGTTGATGCCACTGCTAGATGTGTGTGTTATGCCACACTGCTAGATGTGGGTGTTGATGCCACACTGCTTAATTGTGGTGTTGATGCTACTGCTTAATGTGTGGTGTTGATGCCACTGCTAGATGTGTGGTGTTATGCAACTGCTTGATGTGTGGTGTTGATGCCACACTGCTAGATGTGTGGTGTTGATGCCACACTGCTTGATGTGTGGTGTTGATGCAACACTGCTTGATGTGTGGTGTTGATGCAACACTGCTTGATGTGTGGTGTTGATGCCACTGCTTGATGTGTGGTGTTGATGCCACTGCTTGATGTGTGGTGTTGATGCAACACTGCTTGATGTGTGGTGTGATGCCACACTGCTTATGTGTGGTTGATGCCACTGCTTGATGTGTGTGTTGATGCCACTCGCTTGATGTGTGTGTTGATGCCACCTGCTTGATGTGTGGTGTTGATGCCACTGCTTGATGTGTGGTGTTGATGCCACACTGTTTAATGTGGTGTGATGCCACACTGCTGATGTGTGTGTTGATGCCACACTTAGATGTGAGTGTTGATGCCACACTGCTTGATGTGTGGTGTTGATGCCACACTGCTAGATGTGTGGTGTTGATGCACATGCTTGATGTGTGGTGTTGATGCACACTGCTAATGTGTGGTGTTGATGCACACTGCTAGATGTGTGGTGTTGATGCCACTGCTTATGTGTGGTGTTGATGCCACTGCTTAATGTGTGGTGTTGATGCCACTGCTGATGTGTGGTGTTGATGCCACTGCTTGATGTGTGGTGTTGATGCCACACTGCTTGATGTGTGGTGTTGATGCCACTGCTTGATGTGTGGTGTTGATGCCACTGCTTATGTGGTGTTGATGCAACACTGCTTGATGTGTGGTGTTGATGCCACTGCTTAATGTGTGGTGTTGATGCCACTGCTTGATGTGTGTGTTGATGCACACTGCTTATGTGGTGTTGATGCCACACTGCTTGATGTGTGGTGTTGATGCCACTGCTTGATGTTGGTGTTGATGCCACTGCTTGATGTGTGGTGTTGATGCCACACTGCTAGATGTGTGGTGTTGATGCACACTGCTTGATGTGTGGTGTTGATGCACACTGCTGATGTGTGGTGTTGATGCCACACTGCTAATGTGTGGTGTTGATGCACACTGCTTGATGTGTGTGTTGATGCACACTGCTTGATGTGTGGTGTTGATGCCACTGCTTGATGTGTGGTGTTGATGCCCCCTGCTAGATGTGTGGTGTTGATGCCACACTGCTTGATGTGTGGTGTTGATGCTACTGCTTAATGTGTGGTGTTGATGCCACACTGCTAGATGTGTGTGTTGATGCCACACTGCTAGATGTGTGGTGTTGATGCCACTGCTTAATGTGTGGTGTTGATGCCACTGCTTAATGTGTGGTGTTGATGCCACTGCTAGATGTGTGGTGTTAATGCCACACTGCTTGATGTGTGGTGTTGATGCCACACTGCTAGATGTGTGGTGTTGATGCCACTGCTTATGTGTGGTGTTGATGCCACTGCTTGATGTGTGTGTTGATGCACACTGCTTAATGTGTGGTGTTGATGCCACTGCTAGATGTGTGGTGTTGATGCCACACTGCTTGATGTGTGGTGTTGATGCCACACTGCTTAATGTGTGGTGTTGATGCCACACTGCTAGATGTGTGGTGTTGATGCCACACTGCTAGATGTGTGGTGTTGATGCCACACTGCTTGATGTGTGGTGTTGATGCCACACTGCTAGATGTGTGGTGTTGATGCCACACTGCTAGATGTGTGGTGTTGATGCCACACTGCTTGATGTGTGGTGTTGATGCCACACTGCTAGATGTGTGGTGTTGATGCCACACTGCTTGATGTGTGGTGTTGATGCCACACTGCTAGATGTGTGGTGTTGATGCCACACTGCTTAATGTGTGGTGTTGATGCCACACTGCTAGATGTGTGGTGTTGATGCCACACTGCTTGATGTGTGGTGTTGATGCCACACTGCTTAATGTGTGGTGTTGATGCCACACTGCTTGATGTGTGGTGTTGATGCCACACTGCTTGATGTGTGGTGTTGATGCCACACTGCTTGATGTGTGGTGTTGATGCCACACTGCTTGATGTGTGGTGTTGATGCCACACTGCTTGATGTGTGGTGTTGATGCCACACTGCTAGATGTGTGGTGTTGATGCCACACTGCTTGATGTGTGGTGTTGATGCCACACTGCTTGATGTGTGGTGTTGATGCCACACTGCTTGATGTGTGGTGTTGATGCCACACTGCTTGATGTGTGGTGTTGATGCCACTGCTTGATGTGTGGTGTTGATGCCACTGCTTGATGTGTGGTGTTGATGCCACACTGCTAGATGTGTGGTGAACAAATCAAATTCATTTCCATCAATTACAGAATGTAGATTCGTCTCTGGGAATGCATCTTTTTGTACATTCTAGATAAAACTTTATGTTAGAAGATTTTTCGGTAGACTAATACTAGTACTACTTACGAACTGCTTAGCTGAGGTATTTTGATATTGGAATATAAGGTGTAGTCTTAGTTGTGTGTGACATTTCTGCCTCGGTAATTTCTGTACATAAGAAAATATCTGGTAGCGTATTGTGGAAAAACTTCCCACTTTTTGGAAACTTTCTTTGATATTTGCTGGATGTGTTTATTTTTAAGTTCACTCTCAAGATTGTGCTAGTTATCTTTATGTTTAGGAAGATATGTGTAATTTTATTCTCAAACGTTAAGTAGTCTGTCTTCAGTATATTGAAGGTTAATTTATTCTTATCCATCTATGCCGATACTTTTTTTCAAGTTCAACATTGACTTTGTTGTTGAGGTCAGGCGGATCTGGATTTGAGATGATGAGGGTAGTATCATCCAGGAATAAACCATGTTTTAAGTTGTTGAGATAGTTTTGGCAGGTCATTGATGTAAATGAGAGAGGAAAGTAGTAGGACTCTGCCTTGCCAGCACTCCTGTCTTGGTGGCGTCAGTAGATCTCTGTAGGAGAGTGTTTGGCCCATAATGATGTACTTCAAGGAGATGGCTGTTGTGGTTTGTGGTCTGTTATATGAAAATATTAAAAACCTTTCTTAGATCAGCAAAGAGACCCATTGGTTATTCATTGTTTTCTAGGAATGTGTATATTGAATCAAACAGTATTTATTGCAGCATTTACATTTTTTTTAAGACCTGGCGGGGCTCAGAACTTTCTGCTTTGCTATGAATTCACAGATTTGCGTATGTATTATCTTTTAAACTTCTTATTAATAGCAAGTTACAAATTGACCTGTAGTTATTGACCTCTAATGGGTCTCCATATTTGTAGTTTGATGTAACCCTAACTAGTGTAAGTTTGTGTGGGAACTTTTTGATTTGAATAAATTTGTTAAACAGTTGGTGCTGGTACATGTAGTACAACTTTCTCCAATATGAGAGAAAATATATTAGCTTTATTTTTTTTAGCGAATCTATTACTGAGGTAATAGTTGATGGACATAAGGAGCTTAAGTAATTATTTGTGAGAACATCTCTAACTTGGGCTTAAAAGTTTGGGATGTTCTGGCAAGGTTTGATCCTCTAGTCGAGAAAATTTATTTGGTTTATTTACCGTTTCAGTGATTGGAGTGAGAGGTTCATTATGTTTATTATTATAACGTCTTTAGTTTTAGTCATCTTACAGGAACCTAATACACGAGATGGTCTTTTCTATTTTTTTACATCTCCTTTTGTTTAATTAAATCTGTTAACATGGAGTTTTTCCAAGGTTTTGTTGGTTTGTAGTGTTGCTGTTTATATTTTTATTGTCTTTGTATATTAAGCCCAGTCTGTATTTTTTTTTTCATAGTTATATTTTTTGTCACTGGCTCTAAGGATGCTGCTAGTTGACTATTAGTAATTTAGTCTCTTAGTTGTGATCTGTTCGGTTGTAGAGGCTTTGATTGTTTTGGTACAAATACTTGAACAAACGTTAATGTCTCTGCCAGTTAATGTTTCTGACTGATACATTAATGTTATTCACTGATGTCTCGTCTTTGAGTGCGAATGTGATTATATTTGATTCAAGTAGTAATTTTGAGATGGTGATTAGGAAGTTGAGATACTAATTGGTTGTTCTGTCGGTAATAATGCCTGCTTTTTGATATATTGTTCCAGATATGATCTGTTGATGAGGCAGTGGTTTCAGTAATTTTCGTAAGTTTGGTTAATGATGGTATTAATTAGGAACTATGCACGTTGTTGAGGAAGCTACCAACTTGTGGATCACAAGACAGCAGGAGCATACTCAAGTCTCCTGCTGTTATTAAATGTTCTCGTTTTAAATTGCCACAGATTAGGTCTTCAAGATTCTCTCCAAAGCTTCATTTATTGGTTTGAGGTGATTGACGAAGACTGCTCATATTATGATTGCGAACTTTAGGTTTCACGTTGTGAATTATGCAAATATGTATTCCCTGGACTCATCTCCAGTACAAATTGAATTATTACATTTCATCTTATTGGTGTAGATAATTGCGGTTGCAGCTCCCTTTGATCGCATGTAAGTTATACCTGTCTGTTGTGTCATGGTTTAGTTACGTTTCTCTAAAAATAGTGAAAGTTAGGTTAATGTGTAATAACAAGTAGTGCACGCATGTCAAGTTTTCGTATAGCTAATGATGTAAATAAAATTCTATCAGTAACGAGCCTGGCCCATGGCCGGGCTCCGGGTGTAGAAAAACTCTCGGAACTCATCAAAGGTTTATCAAAGGTAAATGTCTCCGTTAGTACTTTGCAAACAAGTGTTGTGCTCTTACATGACGTACAAGTGAAGGAGGTTTGGCAGGTCACTACTCTTCTCACTGTTAGGCAACCCTTTCTCTTGTAGTTGATAAAGACACACAGGCAGCATTTGTAAACTTTAAGACAACGTCTGATAATACTTAATAAACCTGCTGCACCTGCATCATCTTGTTTTAAATAAAGTTTACAGTTGCTGCTTGTGTCCATCAAGTACAACCCACACCATCAACTACAACCCACACCATCAACTACAACCCACACCATCAACTACAACCCACACCATCAACTACAACCCACACCATCAAATACAACCCACACCATCTACTACAACCAACACCATCAACTACAACCCATACCATCAACTACAACCCACACCATCAACTACAACCCACACCATCAAATACAACCCACACCATCAACTACAACCCACACCATCAACTACAACCCACACCATCAACTACAACCCACACCATCAACTACAACCCACACCAACAACTACAACCCACACCATCAACTACAACCCACACCATCAACTACAACCCACACCATCAACTACAACCCACACCATCAACTACAACCCACACCATCAACTACAACCCACACCATCAACTACAACCCACACCATCAACTACAACCCACACCATCAACTACAACCCACACCATCAAATACAACCCACACCATCTACTACAACCAACACCATCAACTACAACCCATACCATCAACTACAACCCACACCATCAACTACAACCCACACCATCAAATACAACCCACACCATCAACTACAACCCACACCATCAAATACAACCCACACCATCTACTACAACCAACACCATCAACTACAACCCATACCATCAACTACAACCCACACCATCAACTACAACCCACACCATCAAATACAACCCACACCATCAACTACAACCCACACCATCAACTACAACCCACACCATCAACTACAACCCACACCATCAACTACAACCCACACCAACAACTACAACCCACACCATCAACTACAACCCACACCATCAACTACAACCCACACCATCAACTACAACCCACACCATCAACTACAACCCACACCATCAACTACAACCCACACCATCAACTACAACCCACACCATCAACTACAACCCACACCATCAACTACAACCCACACCATCAACTACAACCCACACCATCAACTACAACCCACACCATCAACTACAACCCACACCATCAACTACAACCCACACCAACAACTACAACCCACACCATCAACTACAACCCACACCATCAACTACAACCACACCATCAACTACAACACACACCATCAACTACAACCCACACCATCAACTACAACCCACACCATCAACTACAACCCACACCATCAACTACAACCCACACCATCAACTACAACCCACACCATCAACTACAACCCACACCATCAACTACAACCCACACCATCAACTACAACCCACACCATCAACTACAACCCACACCATCAACTACAACCCACACCATCAACTACAACCCACACCATCAACTACAACCCACACCATCAACTACAACCCACACCATCAACTACAACCCACACCATCAACTACAACCCACACCATCAACTACAACCCACACCATCAACTACAACCCACACCATCAACTACAACCCACACCATCAACTACAACCCACACCATCTACTACAACAATCCTTGCTCTTGCTTTCCTGCCTGTCATTCATATCATTCAAATAACATAATATACTATATATTGACGTATGAACATAATGTAGGTGAAATATTTAGAACAGATTTCAGTAGAGTGCACTGCAGGTGGTGAAAACGCCCTGGGGTTCCTACAGGGTGTATTGATCCTGGTTTGACTCAGGTGATGGTACAGGGGCCACCAGCCTATCACTGCCCACCTACTTGATCTCTTTACTCATTCTATCTGATATATGTATTTCAAGTAAGCTCTCTTAGATTCGCATATTTAATTATTTATGGCTTTAAAAAATAATGTGCCGTTGCCCCACAAATTTGCCCCTGTAGGCAAAATCTCAAAACAGAATCTATAGGATTGTGTCAATTTAGAGATTTGCTTCTTCAAAAACTGTGTAATACCAACAAGTTGACAAATAAGACTCATGAGAAATAACTTGTCACAAAACGCACAGTTATTTCGAAGATTACATAGCTATAGTTTACGGTATTGCCTTATGCTTACCGTGTGCTGCTTCTGGTTGCAGACCAAACCTCCAGTCCGCCTTGCTGCTAACAGTCCATTGTATGCACCATAGCCCGGCTGATCACGAACTGATATGAGGAACCTGTCAAGTTCCCACTTCAAGACACTCAAAGGTTTATTGATAA
This sequence comes from Cherax destructor, assembly GCA_009830355.1. Lineage (NCBI taxonomy): Eukaryota > Metazoa > Arthropoda > Malacostraca > Decapoda > Parastacidae > Cherax > Cherax destructor. The sequence continues at coordinate 100,152 of WNWK01001436.1, read as the reverse complement.
TTATCTTTGTATGTGAAGGGAGGGCGTTGAAAAGTCTCGGGCCTCTTACACTTATCAAGTCCCTGCTTTATTTAAGGTACTTTGCACCATCTGACAAATCTCGTACTTTTATAAGGAGTGATTTCGGTGTGCAGGTTTGAGACCATTCCCTCCAGAATCTCCTGGGTATAAATTATGATGTACATTTCTCCTCTTCGGCCCAAGGAGTATAGTTCAAGGGACGTCAAGCGTTCCTAGTAGTTCAGATGTTAGATTGAATGTTGAAGAGCAGTGAAGATTTTCTGTACGTTTTCTAGGTCAGCAGTCTCGCCTGTTTTTTAAGTGGCTGTTGGTATACAGCAGTATTTTAACCTGGAGAGATTAAGTAACTTAAAGATTATCATCATTGGCTCAGCATCTCGTGTCTTGAAATTTCTGGTTTTCCAACCTATCATTTTCCTTGCGGTATCTGTAGCAGCATTGTTGTGATCCCTGAATGTGAGAACTGACATCATTACTCCTAAGTCTCTCACTTGGGGCTTTCGCTCTATTGAATGATTTGAGTTCTGTACTCCGTTTCAGTCTTTATTTATTTCATTCTTCTATAGCGGAGCAACTGTTGTCTTCATTGAACCTCATAATGCTGTCTGAGGCCCATAAGAAGAAATGATGTATGATGTCACTTTATCAGTTTTTTTCCAATGACTGACTTTTGCTCTTCGTTTTATTAACTGAGAAGGACAGACCTCAGTGCAAAAAAGAAGCCCTTCTTACCTCAGTTGAAATTTTCACCACCGCTGAGTCGTATATCCCTTCTAACCTGAGAGGTATGCCTATTTCTACCCAAGATGTATCTCCCTTCCAACCCTTAGATATATGTCCTCTTATGAGTTGAATATTTCTTCCCGAGTTACATATCTCAGTTGTATATCCCTAAATGGATTATAGTTTGTCAGATAGCAACATGTAGAGGTCCCTCGCTATGCACCAAGACAGCCAAGCGCATAATTAGTTACCTTTGAAGGCTTTACAGAGTTACCCTACTCTCGCAGCGATGCTCTGGGCTAAGTCAGTTTCTAGGTGATAAGACCAAGGGTGGCCAAATCGTCAGTAGCGATCTACCAGTAGATCGCAATAAAATTTCTAGTTCACAGAATAACCAATAAACCTAAAATGTTTTTACGCTAAAATTTATTAAAAAATGTATCTTTATTATATTATATACACGCGCTCGCGCAGAGAGAGAGAGAGAGAGAGAGAGAGAGAGAGAGAGAGAGAGAGAGAGGAGAGGGAGAGGAGAGGGAGGGAGGGAAGGGGAGGGGAATAACTCGACAGAACTTTTGGAGAGAGCTGGTCCCGTGTCAGTAAAATGTGGCTACCGCTGGTCTAGCCACCAGACTGGTATGAGGAGAGGTCATGCAGCACAAACCGTAGTTACCTCTTGAACACCAACAATTAAAAATATCTTAAGGTATTCATTAACATGTGAATTATTGTCACAAAAAAAACCAGTGTGGGTCATTCAGTGTTGCAATGGCGTGTGAGACCCGACCGTTAATTGGTCTGTATTTTGTGTCAGTCAAATGTGTCCTTCCTGAGGAAACGTTTCGTCCACCAGACTTTTTCATGTATTGATGAAGGCCCTGGTGGACGAAACGTCTTCTTAATATGTGCCATAAATTGCGCATTGTCCTTTATAGTTTAGCAATGGTTCTCTCCAGTAGGTAATAAGACCACCAACACGTGGTTTTCGGGGCGACAAGTCATGGAGTACCTTAGTGGCGCCACTATGTCGTTGCTTGCAGCTGACGCAACTAGTCAAGATGACCCTCAGCTCTTTAAACGTCAGTAGTTTGTCTTGCCTGATAAATTACAATTTACATTGTGAATTCAACAGATTATTTTTTTTTAATATAGTAGACACGAACAAGGTTTGGTATTATTAATGTCAACTAAAGATCCGGGCCTCCTGCTCTCCGCACCTTAAATACTGTAGCAGTCATCCCCACCCTTCCCTTATCTCTCACTTCGTCTTCCTGGGGAGGCGACTTTATAATTTGTTATCACTTCTAGTTAGCTATTCTAAAATACCAATTTGATAAAAATGAACATAAATTAATGCCTAATAGCTTTTGGCGTCGAGGATGCTTGTCTGAGTAAATGTTTGTTACTATCTTCCCAGATCCTCTCCCCTGCATTGCTTGCAGAACTGATAATAAATTACAGTGATGAGGAAAGAGTGTTATACGAGTTTCCACAATTTTCAATTGTCTTATAATGAAATTGTCGTAAATCTTGTTCCTGTAATTATAATATTGTTGTCATAACTTGCTATTGTAATAAATTACTTGCAGTATTCATGAACAATTCTTCATGTTTATTGTGTAAATATTGCGCTGGGGTTTGTGATGATAGTCCATGCCCAGCTAGAACCTAGCGGTTCTCTCGTTAGGATTTTGTTACCTGCTCCTGGAGCAGTGATTAACATGTGGATCGGGCCCCTGCCTCGAATCCAAGAAGAACTCTATATCTAAAATCTTAGTTTCACGTCGCTTAAAATTTGCCATGAACATGGGTGGTTGGCATAGTTTTTATGCTGTAAGTGTTCGAAGTGAGGCGTTTGTCATTTTTGACAGCGTAGCTACAACTTTGTTCTGTGATTGGAATTCTTATGTATCTGGTTATGAGACATGCGAGCCTAGTAATAACTGGTGTTGAAGCGGTGTATAATATGCGAGCTTAGTAATAATTGGTTATGAGGCAGTATATAATATACAAGCCTAGTAATAATTAGTTATGAGGCAGTGTGTAACATATGAACCTAGTAATAAATTGTTACGAGGCAGTGTATAAAATACGAACTTAGTAATAACTGGTTTTTAGGCAGTGTATAACATACGAACCTATTAATAACTAGTTATGAGGCAGTGTATAATACACGAACCAAAGTTTATAATAGGCGAGTATAACAAGACAAGACGTTATAAGAGAATGGAAATGTATTTAAATGTAAAAAAAAAAATGCATACTTTTGAAAGTTTGTTTTTGATGTTAAGAAAGATTTTTGTAATAGCAAAGAAAAAACAGAAAGCTAAGAAGTTGAATAATACAGTTACGAAATAATTAGCGTTAGGGCATTTACTGTTCCGGCATTGTGTGCACTGTGTGGTTGTCCTGGTCTTGTGTGGTTGTCCTGGTCTTGTGTGGTGGTCCTGGTCTTGTGTGGTTGTCCTGGTCTTGTGTGGTTGTCCTGGTCTTGTGTGGTTGTCCTGGTCTTGTGTGGTGGTCCTGGTCTTGTGTGGTGGTCCTGGTCTTGTGTGGTGGTCCTGGTCTTGTGTGGTTGTCCTGGTCTTGTGTGGTGGTGCTGGTCTTGTGTGGTGGTCCTGGTCTTGTGTGGTGGTGCTGGTCTTGTGTGGTGGTGCTGGTCTTGTGTGGTTGTCCTGGTCTTGTGTGGTGGTGCTGGTCTTGTGTGGTGGTGCTGGTCTTGTGTGGTGGTGCTGGTCTTAATGTAAGTGCATCTGGTTTGTTGGTGGTTTGAGTTTTGTTGGTGAGTTGGATATACAGTTACGAAACTGTGGGGTTGGCTTTGTGTTCCTGGCTTGTGTGCTCTGTGTGGTGTCCTGGTCTTGTGTGGTTGTCCTGGTCTTGTGTGGTTGTCCTGGTCTTGTGTGGTGGTCCTGGTCTTGTGTGGTTGTCCTGTGTCCTGTGTGGTTGTCCTGGTCTTGTGTGGTTGTCCTGGTCTTGTGTGGTTGTCTGGTCTTGTGTGGTTGTCCTGGTCTTGTGTGGTGTCCTGGTCTTGTGTGGTGGTCCTGGTCTTGTGTGGTGGTCCTGGTCTTGTGTGGTTGTCCTGGTCTTGTGTGGTGGTCCTGGTCTTGTGTGGTGTCTGGTCTTGTGTGGTCTTGGTGTCTGGTCTTGTGTGGTGTCCTGGTCTTGTGTGGTTGTCCTGGTCTTGTGTGGTTGTCCTGGTCTTTGTGTGTGTGGTGCCTGGTCTTGTGTGGTTGTCCTGGTCTTGTGTGGTTGTCCTGGTCTTGTGTGGTGGTCCTGGTCTTGTGTGGTGGTCCTGGTCTTGTGTGGTTGTCCTGGTCTTGTGTGGTGGTCCTGGTCTTGTGTGGTGTCCTGGTCTTGTGTGGTGGTCCTGGTCTTGTGTTGTCCTGGTCTTGTGTGGTGGTCCTGGTCTTGTGTGGTGGTCCTGGTCTTGTGTGGTGGTGCTGGTCTTGTGTGGTGGTCCTGGTCTTGTGTGGTGGTGCTGGTCTTGTGTGGTGGTGCTGGTCTTGTGTGGTGGTGCTGGTCTTGTGTGGTGGTGCTGGTCTTGTGTGGTGGTGCTGGTCTTGTGTGGTGGTCTGGTCTTGTGTGGTGGTGCTGGTCTTGTGTGGTGGTGCTGGTCTTGTGTGGTGGTCCTGGTCTTGTGTGGTGGTGCTGGTCTTGTGTGGTGGTCCTGGTCTTGTGTGGTGGTCCTGGTCTTGTGTGGTGGTGCTGGTCTTGTGTGGTGGTCCTGGTCTTGTGTGGTGGTGCTGGTCTTGTGTGGTGGTGCTGGTCTTGTGTGGTGGTGCTGGTCTTGTGTGGTGGTCCTGGTCTTGTGTGGTGGTCCTGGTCTTGTGTGGTGGTCTGGTCTTGTGTGGTGGTCCTGGTCTGTGTGGTCGGTGGTGCTGGTCTTGTGTGGTGTGCTGGTCTTGTGTGGTGTCTGGTCTTGTGTGGTGGTCCTGGTCTTGTGTGGTGGTCCTGGTCTTGTGTGGTGTCTGGTCTTGGTGTGGTGGTGCTGGTCTTGTGTGGTGGTCCTGGTCTTGTGTGGTGGTGCTGGTCTTGTGTGGTTGTCCTGGTCTTGTGTGGTGGTCCTGGTCTTGTGTGGTGGTGCTGGTCTTGTGTGGTGGTTGTCTGGGTCCTGTGTGGTGGTCCTGGTCTTGTGGTGGTCTGGTCTTGTGTGGTGGTCCTGGTCTTGTGTGGTGGTGCTGGTCTTGTGTGGTGGTCCTGGTCTTGTGTGGTGGTCCTGGTCTGTGTGGTGGTCCTGGTCTGTGTGGTGGTGCTGGTCTTGTGTGGTGGTGCTGGTCTTGTGTGGTGGTGCTGGTCTTGTGTGGTGGTGCTGGTCTTGTGTGGTGGTCCTGGTCTTGTGTGGTGGTCCTGGTCTTGTGTGGTGGTCCTGGTCTTGTGTGGTGGTCCTGGTCTTGTGTGGTGGTCCTGGTCTTGTGTGGTGGTGCTGGTCTTATGCGGTAGTAGTGTTGTGTGGTAGTGTCGACGACATATATGCAGGCTGAGCTTTATATATTGATCGTCTGCACCTCCCTCACTCTCTTTAGCAGCTCTCTATGTTGCATTGTTGTGCTGTGATGGTGGCACTCCTCCCCCTCCCCACTTGTAACCTGCCTTCTCTTTCTCTTTCCTCTTGTGATCTGCCCTCACACCCTAACCTGCTGTGACCTGCCCTCTCACTATAACCTGCTGTAGTGACTTGTATTTTCACTCAGACCTACTGCGACTTATATGCACATTGTTGCAAAAATAGATTTCTGGTTCAATGCGAAGAGTCGGGGCATGCCTGCTGAAGGCCGCGTAGACGGCTACTAACTATTGCAGGCAGAAGTGTCTGGAAAGAGAATGGAGTGGCGTTGTTAGGGAAGGCTGACTATGTTGATGGAATAAACACGATTTGTTTGGTTACACTTTCTTGAAAATGTGACCAAGTTAATAAACAATTGTGCTGTACAAAGCCTCAAACGTTAAAATTCACCATGAGAAGATTCTTCTATAAAGGCTTCTAATACGAAAATGTACATATGGGAAGGGGGGGGAGAATTTTAGTCATATTAATTGGTGTACAGTAAGAGAACCTGGTCTTACTTCTCCCTTTAGGTTATACGACATTGCTTGTTTAAAACAATTTCTGACTGGAGCAGCTAGAAGGAACATCTCTGGAACCAGTTATGAGAACATGATTGACCCAGTAATGGCAAACAATGAAATCTTGATCAAGTCTTGAGATGTTGCGAAAAGCGATCACAAGTCTGTTAGATTTGTATTGGAACAAATACAGAGATCGTTTACGGCTCACATTGAACCAGTAAAGCATCTAAATTACTGGGAACGCGGAGAGAAATACATGATAATATATACCCGGAAAGTACTCGAGGGGCTGGTCCCAAATCTGCACACTGCCATAACAACATACTGGAGAGATATGGGAAGAAGTGTAAAATAAACCCAGTGAGGAGCAGGGGTGCAGTGGGGACAATAAGGGAGCACTGTATCAACACCCGGGGTCCCAGACTATTCAACATCTTACCAGAAGATATCAGAAACACGGCTGGAACAAGTGAAGAAGCCTTCAAGAGGAAACTGGACAAGTATCTTCACCAGGTGCCAGATCAACCAGGCTGTGATGGATATGTGGGGCAGCGGGCCTCCAGCAGCAACAGCCTGGTTGACCAGGTAAGCACCAGACGAGTCTGGCCCATGGTAGGGCTCCGAGAGTAGTGAAACTCTCGAAACTCTTCAAGGATATATAACGGTAACGCAGTTAAGGTTCTAGATTTTAACTCGGCAGACTACACTGGATTAAGAGATCACCTAGTTAGAGTTGACTGCGGTAACCTGTTTAGGGATTATCACGAACGAGATCTGACTAACGCTAATGCAGAAAACGCTTAGTGTTTTATTTTCTAAAGCGCTGTAGTAGCTCCCTCCCCCCCAAAAAAAAAAAATAGAGGAAATAAAAAAATGCCGTAATTATTATAATCGTGGGGGAAGCACTAATCCCACTGGGTCATACAGCACTTGGGACTTAATGAAGTTTGATCCAAGGAAGGACAAGGTGCCAGATCAACCAAGCTGTGATATATATGTGGGGCAGGGAACCACCAGTAGCAACAGCCTTGTTGACCAGGCAAGCACCAGACGAGTCTGGCCCGTGGCCGGGCTCCAGGAATAGAAAGACTCGGAGCTCATCAAAGGTATATCAAAGAAAAAGTAGGAAGCTGGTATTCTCTAGATCAAGAGCCTTCACCAGCATCAGTGGAATATAAATTTAAATATCTCTTAAGTAAGAAGAACGGTATTCTGGGCTTTATCAGATGTTGAGAAGTGCCCCTTAGCTGCTCAATAAAAAAATTATACAAGAATAAAATTAAAACTGCAGGAGAATGTTTGGCCGTAAGTACGCAAAGTTCCTTCCAGATATTGAGCATTTAATGTTTGGGAGATACATGGCCACTTAAATCTAACTTAGAACCCATTTCCGATAATGGCAAAGAAATATGGTTTATTCTCTAGATATTTTTTTTTTTATTTTCATTTTTTTTGTGATTATCTGTGTTGTTACCATGTGATGGTATGTGAATAAACTTCAGTAGTAGTTTGACATTTATAAGGATTTTAACATTTCTTCACGTGTCCTTTACAATATTGTTGGTGATATTTCTGGAGGTTGGACTGGATAAGATCAAAATGAAACTGAGTCTATTCTTGCTTGCGTCTTTATTAATCATTGCTGAAGATGTGGAAGATAGCCTGTGTAATACCTATTTACAGAATGGATAGATAAGTGTATTGGCTTAAGATAAGGTAGGTAGCCTATTTGCTTGACTTCAGTGGGTAAATTGTTGAAATCGCTAATGAAAAATACAGTTCATTTTGAGGAACTCTGACCTGCACTACCACTGCGTTCTTCTCTCACTGTGACCTCCCCTCTTCCATTATGACCATCTCCTTTCAACTGTCTTATCGATTAGGTCACGTTTTTGAAGAGTTTGTTTCCTGTCTCCCTCCCTCCGTCCACCCCTACCGTCCCTAACCCGTACCTTGTTCTCTTCATCATGTTACTTTCCCTTCTACTTTCTCTGTCTGTTGTAACCTGTTCTTTCCTCCCCCCACCCCAACGCTGCAAGCTTACACCTCACACAGAGTTAACATGTAGCGGTCATTTGTTAATATGTTATCCTTTCATATTCGGACTAACATCCATTATTATTCTTCCGTAAATCATCTTCACTTGTGAACTCCCCCCTTAACTTTCTTCCTTTACTCGTGAACTTTCTCGATCATTTGGGAACTTCTACTATTATACAAGCGAAAAACAGAAGATAGTAATTAGCTTCTTTCATTCGTCTTTTTATTGAAAATCTTAGCGATTTTGAAATACCCTTCCATGGCCGCTCTCAGAGAGATAAAATAAATTGATAGATAGATAGATAGATAGATATATAGATAGATAGATAGTATAGATAGATAGATAGATAGATAGATAGAGAGAGAGAGAGAGAGAGAGAGAGAGAGAGAGAGAGAGAAAAATGTGCGTATGCAAGGAGCTAGGTTGACGAGTGTAAAGTGTACACTGGAGGTGGGAGAGCCGGGCTGACTGGGGTAGTTGGGATGGTTGGGGAGAGTAATCTTCCAGACACATGGTTCCAGACGCACATCTTCCCCACCCCGGGTCGTCTTCTTATGAAAGATCACATGTAATCAAGTATTGCCTGTTTATCTGTATAGTCTGCATAACAGGAAATATTTGGTTTAGTTGAAGTCACTTCAGACTGTGGTCTATAGCTAGACGTAAAATATTTGGATATTACCTACTTTAATATATATATATGTATATATAATATATATATATATATATATATATATATATATATATATATATATATATATATATATATATATATATATATATATATATATATATATATATATATATAAAGCAGATTCTTAGTGTGTTCTAACACTGAAAGATGGTGTGCGAAAGTCAATATGGACAAAACAAGAGAAGATTAGAGGGAAGGATGAGTCACGAGGCTCCTCTTTTTTAGCAGTGTGACATTTTAGGGAAAACTGAGGTTGGATTGTGGTGTTCCAGGCACGACTTCTTCATGTTGGAGGGACGTCGCTCTGCGCACCCTCACGCCAACTTCCCAACGCAATCCACTAAATGAATGGCTATGCGAAATGAACCCCCTGGATCAATATATAAAAGATATCCTTTATCTCTGATCCTTAATGTTTAGCTTGTTTAAATACTTTTATATGGGATTTAGTTGTTATTAACATGTGGTTTTCCGAATGTGATTTTTAATTTTTAGTCTCCGTTTTGTTTGTCTGCTAAACTAACTTATTTGTATTGCATGGCGTCATGGAACCCGAAGATCCGGTATGACGTCACATGCCGGCAGAAGATGCTAGAATGTCTCCCTAACACTGCATCTGATGATAGTACGAACTGTCACAGCTTATCTACACTGGTTATCACCAGATTAATATCTTTAGGACGTAAAAATAACAAGATAGAGGGTTGTCCTAGTTGAATAACATGTGAAATTGGTGGTGAAGAAAGGCGTGTTGGCAGCCCTGGAAGAGTGGTGTCTGGGAGGTCTGGCTGGCTGGGCGAGGCGAGGCGAGGCGAGCACCACACACTGGACGGCAGCCGTGGGCAACATGAGTCCTCCACACACCTCCTGCACCTGCCACAACATCCACAGCCGCTCCATCGCTGCTGCTGCTCCCCTCACGCCTCCCTCTGCTGCAGCAGCGCCTCTTACAGCGACAACTGAGAGCAGGAACAGCTAGCAAGTTTGGGAAATCTCCCACGGCTCACTAGTCCTTCTCTAGCTCCCCACTCCACGCTAAGCATTGTGGGAGCTGTCAATGGCGTGTTAAATGTTGATATTTTTTACTTTTAGATACAGACGCTATATAAACTGTGATTTTGTCTCCAAGTCGTCACACTGAACATTACAAGGCATAGTATTCCCTGGAAATACATAATTATTTCCACCCATCTGTGATCTGGTGCCAAAACCCCGTCAGTATTGCTGTGAAGTTGGTGTCGCTCACTAGGCAGCTCTATGTGCATGCTGCAGGAAGGAAGTACAGTTCTTAACTGTACTTGCTGGAAATATATACTATATATCAGCTGAGGGTGTGTGTGTGCGGTGCAAATGAGTGTTATATCTCGACCTTGGCCATAGTGGGCGGAATCAATAGTCGAGAACGCACCGGGCGGAGCTGCCTCACGTCTGGCGTGTGTTTTGGCCAATAGTATATTTCCTATTACATAGCCACCATGATGCACGTATTTATGAACAAAGTGCAGTAACTAGAGGCTGCTAGTCCAACTCGTGTATAACGTCCTTCACCTCTAACCATGAACCAGAACCAGTTTTTGGTGACAGTTTTGTATTGTGAATTGACCAATGCACATTCTGCTTGTAAAAAATGTCATCGAATTAGGCAGACCAGAGATATGTTAGATAAACTTACTGTTAGATTAGATAGTGAACAAATGTTGTTCTGCTAGTCCATGTTTTTCTGTGATAATACTTTAACACTCAACTGTGAAACGGGAACTAAGCTAAACTGAGAATCACAAACAATTGTGTATGACCACTATGTTATTTGGTGTGGAGACTAAAGTATTGCTGGCGACTCTGCCAAACCTGTGATGTAGAACAACCTACTTGGTAACGGTGGCGCATCCCTTACACCTGGCAACATTGCCTTCTACTTGAATATTATATGTACTAAAGGTGATTATAAGGCTTTGGATTTATATTACTATGATGTATTATTCTAATTGGAGGCGTTAATAATTGTTAAGCTGTTTTTAAAATTAATGTAATTGCAACATAAGTCAGTGACGTTTGTTAATGCCATGTGTTTTATCTTTTAGAGGGGTTAAAACCATTTATTTTAGTTTTATAAAGACAACATGGAAAAAGTAAGGTGGGTAGTCAGAACATGACATAAGGAAATTTTAGATAAATCGCCAAACAACACGGAGGAGGAGGTCAAGTGGGAGCACCACCACCCCGTGGAGTTGACTACCTCCACGTCAATACTGAGCACTGCACGCACCCTCTGACCCCACCATCCACCACCGCCAGAGTTTTCTGATCTGCGCAACTTATTGCAGCTAACCAACTTCGTGGTTTTTTTTTTTTTTGGGGGATGGAGGCGTAAATTCTCCGTGAGATGTTGAGGATCAGCTAACGCATTTCGTTATATCGTATATGCCATATGTATTGCGTGGGGAAAGTTGTGGTTATACAAGATGGAGAGTCAAGTGAGGGGAAGGTGAGGGCGCCACGTGGCGCCATTATCAGGTGAGGCAGGAAGGACAGCAGCATTCCCTCACCTTGGAATGTCTTCAGGAAACTAGTTGGGCCAATATATATATATATATATATATCTCAGATAAATACATAAAAACACGCACATACACAAAAACACACGCACATACACAAAAAACAGACATACACAAACACATAACACAAACACACACCGATTCGCTATTACAGGGATTATTTCATAGTTTCAGCTGCCAATCCCATCTCTTAAACTTATATGACTGACATTCGTGATTTATACTATGCTTCCCGACACTTAGAATACTTGCTCTTGAACATGTATATTGATCTTGCCTCAACCACTTCCTCATCCAGCTCATTCCACTTTTCTCCCCACGCACTACAACAATACGTTTTTAACTTCATTGTGACTTAAGTGTTTCCTCAGCGCTCACCTGTATTAACTGGTTTTCCTTATTTTCTCTTTTCCAGTAAGCTTTTATCAATTCCTCCTAAATTTTGCATGTAATAATCATGTTTCTCCTAGACTTTCTTCGCCAGTGTTGCCAAGTTCATTTCCTTCAGTATTTTCGCACTGCGTTTTCGGACTAGACTGATAACAGACCTCTGCAGTCTGCTCTGCTTTATCAAGTAGGGTCTCCACGCTAGGGCTACATTTTCTATGATGGACGTGACATACGTCGTGTATAAAGTCTCGAAGAAATTTTGGGGTTCCTGACTACTGTTCTGAAGTTTGCTAGACTTGCATATTCCGTTAAAGTTGTACAGAATATGTACCTCCGACGATATGTTTATGATGTTAACCCCTAGTTCCTTTACGTTTACTTGTGTTTGCAACCTCTGCATTTTAGGCTGAGTTATTTTACTAATCTTCCCATACCTTTACCAGTCTGCATGACATTGCACTTGTTTGGATTGATCTCCAGCAGCCACTCCTTGGGCCACATCTGTAATTTTGGTAAATATCCCTGGAGCTTGTTTCTTTCCTCTCTTGTTCTTCTCCCTTTCATTAATTTTGCATCATCAAAGACAAATTCGACCCATTCTGGTAGATAATTTGCAAATATTTTGAAAAGAAACCGTTCCAATATGGATTCTTGTGGGACCCCATTCGTCACTCGTTCATTCTGAGGTCTCATTCCTTACAGTTAAGCTTTGTATTTTGCCTTTCAGTTACTCCCTGATTCATTGGTACATTTTACTTTTAAATCATATACGTTCTTCAAGTTTGGATTTTAGTCTCTGGTAGGGTACCATGTTAATATTTTAATAATATTCATGACGAAGATACCCGCCTCTAATTGACTACCTCCTTTCTCTCTCCCTTTATGTATATATGGAATGCATTGGCCGTTTTCCAGTTGTTTGGCAGCTCCTCCATCTCTCTCAACTGCTAGTCTGTCCTGACTCAGGTAGCTTCCCCTCAATTTCTGTGAAGACCTTCCACAATCTGCTAAGCTTTTTCCATTTTTTTCTTCCTCTGCGAGTGCTCCTACATCTTTAAGACTTACCACTTTTTTTTTTACAGTCGTTTTACTTCTCATATGGCTCTAAAGTAACATTGTTTACATTTTGGCCTTTGATGCTAAATCATTTTTGAACTCAGATTTCTTTCGTAACCTCACATATTCGTTCCCGTTTCTGCTGTTTGGTACCATGCTTTTCTGCATGTCTTCTGTGCAGTCTTTTATTTTATCTTGTCTTCTCTGCGTTCTTGATTAAACCAAGGGTGGTTTTATTTTTCTTATTTCTTTCTCACGCTAGGTTGATTGTTTTTTTTCCAATTTGTGTCACTTGCCTTTACTTTTTTAATCATACTTTCATAGTCTCTTCTTCAGTTAATTGGTTTGATATTAGTCCATTTTCTTTCTCCAGACCTTGTTCCGCTAAATATACAAAACTTATGTTTGAATAATGGCTCTCACCTAGTAGCTCACCATAGTTGATTCTTATGTTGTATTCGTTTGGGACAACTCCCACTCTCATCATTTTTTTTTCTTACCTTTAGATGCCGTTAGAACCTTCTTCATTGTTGCATAATTATATTTTGCTTTGTTTCCAGTTTCCGTGGGCGTCTTAACTTAGTTTCCTAATAGTTGAAAGTCTCAAAATCAACCATTAGCTTTGGTTCTTGCTCTTTCTGCTACTGACTATAATAGGTCATTATCTCTTTACTCCTCTTTTGACGTACTGATATTATTCTGTATAAAAAAATACACCCATGTTTTAGCATTCCGTTGTTTGGTGAGGTGTGAAGAGGGTGTAAACCACTGCCACTTAATTATGTCCCTCTAGTCATTACTGATTATTATATAGTCTTTGAACTCTCCAGTGTTCAGATTTCCCAGTTCTTCAAATCAGCGAATTTGATCATCAGTATCACTCTCTGTTTTTTCTTTATTTTCTTTGTTTGATACTCTGGGAATATCACAACCCTTAATAATCTTGCGAGTTTCAACTCAGAAAATGTGTTTGCTTTACTTTTCTTATACTTTTTTTTATTAATTCCACTTCTTTGGACTCCATCTGCATTCTAGTACCACAGTTTGTTTTCATATTCAATTTTTGTTTTGTTTCATTTCGGGGGGATAGGGATAACGGATAAAGAGTCTCTGAAGAGGAGTTAGGAAGAATGGCGGATTGGGGGGGGAGAACCGGTAGAGAATTGGAAAAGCTGAGGGAGGGTAGTGGAGGTGGATCATTAAAGGGTGAGTGAAAATGGAGGATGGTGGTGGGTATTGGGATGTTTGTGTGCTCACTGCCGGCCTGCCGCGTGCATGCCACTAGAAACACTCAACATAAACTGACTATACAGTGTGTTAATTGTGTACCTGTGCGTATGTGTGATCTACGCCAAGTTAGATCATTCTGTAAATGCAAACATTGCAAGTTCACCTTAGATAGGTGGCGTGTTGGGTGGCATGAAGGCGGATGAAGCATGGACTTGATTCATCAAATGAGGGAGACTCAGTGAGAGGTTGAACCCCACTTAAACGAGCTCTCAACGCTGCCAGGCTCAAGTGTGTTTTTACTTCACCACACCTGCCTTGTTCTTGTTAGCTTCTTGTCTGGCTGCCAACCCACCCTCTCTCTTGTTCGTGTGCGTCGCTTTCTGCCTCACCACACTCATTTCTCTATTGGTTTATTTATCGGGGGAAAATCATCTGACACGGGTCTTTCGTGTCACTATGGTGCATTAAGGCAGCTGTGATCGCTTACTTACCTGGACTAGACTCGGTAGTCCGAGTGGACTCTTTATTTTCTTTTGAATTGATGGCATCGTGAGCTAAAATCAGATTATGGAGAAATACCGACTCGAGGAATTCAATAGCGAAATAGTATACAAATTTCAACCCATAACATTAACTTAGTGGATGGGTTCGTAAGTCTGGTATCGTCCGGGTTTTCAGTGAGTTCCTTGCCCGTCACAGGGAACCTTGTTACCAGATCAAACCTTCCTCAACGCCCGCTTATTAACTCCAAATTTAATTTATCTCAAAAGAGAGCCATGAGTGGACAGTATTAGGTTTTGATTATAATTGCACAAAATTTAAGTTGATTGAGAAACATTCAGTATACACTGGCTCCATGTAGGGAGGTGTGACCCACACCCTTACAATCCGGTCCTGATCTTTACACAAGTAGATATATTTCGGTTGCTTCGCCATCCGGTAAAAGTATCCACGTATCTCAGTAGCCCAGCTTCCTCTACCTCAGTGCACGGAAAAGGAATAGTGCAGAATGGTAAAAAAAATTAATGCATCAAAATATACAAATGTATACGCGTGTATAAATTTTTAATACCTGGTTATTAAAAATACGTGAAATTGTGATGTTGATCAAGAGAGGATCTTTATTAAAGTAAACTCATAGAAATTAATTTTTGGAATGAAAAAAAAATCGATACTAATCAAAGGTATGTGAAATTGATCAAAGAGTGGCTACACATGTCAGTTGCTCTGACCCTTCACATAGTAATAGTCGACCAGAGTTAGAAATTTGAAACCGATTGGACAAGGCATTCTGAAGTTATGAACATAGACCTAGGTATGATGACACTGTAGCTAATAGATGGACGGCTCTGGCATCATGCCGTGCAGTATTAAGGGTTCAGTCAACTCAGGAAATATAAAAAGGCGAGTATTCAATATTTTTTTTTACAGTTGTATTAGTTTTAAATTTATCTATAATTTCTGTTAAAAAGTTATTTTTTATTTTCTCAAGACAGTCAAATTTGATGAAAATTCCAACTATTCCAAGCTTTAAAAAATATTTGTTGTATTGACAAATTCACCCACACACAATCTAAGCTGAATGGGTACTATCCTATCCGTAAAATGCATCAGTCATTATATATTGAAGACATTCGGAAGAAGTAGATGCATATATTTTGATTGTGATAATTAAACAAATAAAAATTCATTATTTTACACATAAAAGGGTCAAATCTGCACATACACACTTGAATGTCACTTCGCCGTCGTCGAAGTAGAATGCCGCGTTTTTTTAAACGTTTGAAACTACGCCACTAAGAGTTTGGAAGTTATCTGAGTCATAAAAAAAAAAAACACGGTACAGGTGGGGATTGAACTCGCGGCAAGTGAGTAGTAAAACTCCAGGATGCTGGTGATGGGTTCAGTAACTTTGGTCAACTATATATACCAATTGTTCCTTGAATCTGGTCTTCGTTACTGTACACATACATTCAAAATTTGAATCCGATAGGATGAGTTCTCGAGTTAAGAACAATAAATAATTGAAAAGTTGTAAGAAAAAAAAAAAGGACAACTACTTAAAGGTTCCTTTTGGGGATACCTAATAATGTCCATGAATATTCATGACGTACCCCATTAGTATTCATTAGTTACCCAATTAATATTCATGAGGTGCCCTATTAATATTCATGAGGTGTCCTATTAATATCCATGAGGTGCCCTATTAATATCCATGAGGTGCCCTATTAATATCCATGAGGTGCCCTATTAATATTCATGAGGTGCCCTATTAATATCCATGAGGTGCCCTATTAATATTCATGAGGTGTCCTATTAATATCCATGAGGTGCCCTATTAATATCCATGAGGTGCCCTATTAATATTCATGAGGTGCCCTATTAATATCCATGAGGTGCCCTATTAATATTCATGAGGTGCCCTATTAATATTCATGAGGTGTCCTATTAATATTCATGAGGTGCCCTATTAATATCCATGAGGTGCCCTATTAATATTCATGAGGTGCCCTATTAATATTCATGAGGTACCCTATTAATATTCATGAGGTGCCCTATTAATATTCATGAGGTGCCCTATTAATATTCATGAGGTGCCCTATTAATATTCATGAGGTGCCCTATTAATATTCATGAGGTGCCCTATTAATATTCATGAGGTGCCCTATTAATATTCATGAGGTGCCCTATTAATATTCATGAGGTGCCCTATTAATATTCATGAGGTACCCTATTAATATTCATGAGGTGCCCTATTAATAGTCATGAGGTGCCCTATTAATATTCATGAGGTATCTAGACAAAATGTTCTCACTACCTCATATAGCTGTTGTAGTGTGGAAACCAAGTTCTTTTTTAAACTACTCTCCGGGAGTCTTCTGAAGATCCACGGCAGCTAGACTTCTGCTAGTTCTCGTCGTGTGCTCTGATCTTGTTATGAAGATTCTTGTAATCACACTGATGGTTAGGGTTTCGTTTTGTTCTACGGATGACCAATTTACCTCGTCATCTTTTACAGAGCCATTGGCGTGAGCCTCCCCCGCTCCCCCCGCCAGCAAATAAATAGTCAGAGTCTGAGATCCATACATCTTATCCACTTAACCAAAAAAATGACTTTTATTTACTTTAGTTATTAATTAAATACCTACTCCTGACTTTAATTCAAATATTTTCACTTATTCTAGATACCAGTGAGCTTTTCAGTAACGAACATGCAAAACAGCTGTTGGAGATTGGCAGTGATGATGGTGTTTGTTTCTCGTTCTATGATTGGTCAATTATCCATTATTGAAGGAAATTTTTTGACGCTGGTGAGGGGCTCTTGATCTAGGGAATTGGATCTGTGCTCCGGTTCCCTGAATTGAGCCTGAATGCCTTCCATCCCCCCATGCGCTGTATAATCCTATGGGTTTAGCGCTCCCCCATGATTATAATAATGAAGGGTAATTTTTCCCCTCCATTAACTCCAATCATTTTTTTTATAACGAATGGCTTAAGGATAGGTTTTCTTGGTTACCGGAAGTATTGACTCCAAGACTTGTCTTTACTAAGCTAACTAATGTTAACTACTGAGCTAAAGGAATGGGAAGAATTCCAACCATGGCAAGCCAGTCTTAAAACCAGCATTCTTGTACTCTATCCTTCTATCCTTGCTGGTCTAATAACAACTTTGAAGAGATTTGAGCTAGATCTTGTCACAGCCAAGTTGGTGTGAGATTCATTTGTAAAAAAAATGTATTTGTGGTCACAGTGGGGCCTGTAACTAACCTTAGTATGTATAGAAATAAAATTAGTTTTGACGAATCTTAAGAGGCCAGTATGGTACAGAGGTTTGAATTCTAGCCTATTAGTTTTAAAATTGGCGTATCATGGGATCGAACCTTGCCTCTTCCTTGAGTTGTTTACAGACGTGTTATTACAATCCTACTTTTATATCGCCTTGCAGTTCTTGAGCATGCTTAAATTCCTGGGTTTGTTTATATGTGCTCATTGGTTTGTGTTGCCCTAATTAAGTGTTGATTAGACAAAAGTGTAATGGACAGCATCTTATGAAGTATTCTTGTGTGTTGTAGGTTGGTCGAGAGCCTCCGAGGTAAACTGACGTGGCTGAGCGGCGAGGCAGCTTTCGTTGAGCACCTTCAGGCCCAGCTGGACGACGCCACCAGGGCGCTGCAGCTTGCTGCCACTGATATTGCCGCACTCGACCTCTACCACCACGACTACGCCGCCGTCCAGGACAAATTACAGGTACTGTCTTCTATACACTAGGTTTTAATGACCCATACACCTCATATTGCTTCCCTGCTTAGACTCGATATTAGATAGTCAAATGATTATTATTATTATTATTATTATTATTATTATTATTATTATTATTATTATAATCAAAAGGAAGCGCTAAACCTACCAGGGTCATACAGCGCTGCAGGGTAGGAATTGATGCAGGATCTAAGGATAAAAAGGGTGGAGATGACAATAAAGGTGAAGTTAAGAGGGGCTGTGGAGTGCTAAAGGAAGGATTATCAAAATTGATAGTCAAGTGAACGATGCTTCATATTTTGGACCGAGTATTATTAAATTTAGGGGAAGCACTAAACTCATAGAGGTATAGTGCCTGGGGAATGGGAGGTAAACAGATTTGTTCCAAGGAAAGGGAGAACATTTCCAATTCCTTGAATAGGGAACCCCTCATCAGCAAAAATATCCAAAAGGGTATTTTGGGTCGATACCATTGTATAATTTAAATATTATATGCTTAAGGGGGGGGGAAGAGAGTTGCTGCTTTGCTAATCACAGGTATATGGCAGTGTGTGTAAAAAATGGGGCTTCTTTTGTCCTCTCTTGTTGAGACTAAATGACTCACATTCAGCGACTTTTTTGAACATAATAATAGTAATAATAATGCTGATGGGGAGGGAAGAGACGGGAAGACTTGGCATATGTCCAGTCTGCCTCGGTAGTGAGAGGTAGCGGGTCGTGAATAACATGGGGGAGGTGGCCCTCTCCCAGGTTAACCATCCCACCCGCGGCCCGGGTGAGCTAGGGCATCTAAGCTATATCTGGATCACTGGCGGAGAAACATGGCACATGCCCCTGGCAGCTGCACTGCCCTTGGCCTCCTGGGGCTCTGACGCCGTTGCTGGTCCCTTCGGGAGTTGCATCATCCCTCGTCACACACACACACTTAATCCCCTCAGAAGCAAGCACCACTAACTAACTCGACCCCTCACTCAACTATATATCTAATGGTTCAGGCAAATTGGAACATTATAAATACAATTAGGTAACGCCACGTGCTTCTCTCTGCACTCACTCCCCCATCGTGTCATTTCTCCCCCCCTCCCGCACCACCATTTTTTCCCACTGAGGTGGCAAGAGTCCAGGCTTCCTATGTAGCCAGTCAGAGTTGTGAACTCTTGTGAAGAGGACACAAGGGACATTTTCCTGGCGATATGAGTAGCACACACACTCACTATATTGGAGCCAGTGAATGGACTGTGGCAGTGATCCCGTATATTAGACCATCAATCACTTCATGAGGGCGCCAACCTACGAATTTGCACCTCACTAACCAGATCTCCAATAACTGAAAAAGTGATAGATATTGTGATATGTATTAGTGTAAGATATAAGTGTATATATATAAAAAGAAATACAGCATCAGGAATCTTGTTCTCGTACAGAGTATTGGACTGCGCGTCAGTCAGGCAGCCAGTGAAGCCAGACACCTCATCAACAAAACAAAGAGTCACTACATATCTGAAGGTCGATCTTTACCGCAAGAAATTGCAAGTCAGGTAAATAATGTAATTTTTACTTGTGGTTAATACATTGCACTTAGGTAATGGTGTGTGTGTGTGTGTGTGTGTGTGTGTGTTCATTTTTTTTGGGGGGGAGGGGGCTTGTCGGAACATCCATCTCCTTCCTCAGCGTACAACAGTTAGATGAGCAAGTAACGTGTGCAGCATTTTGGTATCTATCTGTATTGACGAGACGCTTCACTTGCTCAGCAGGCTTCTTCAGTGGAAATATAGAGGATACATCAGCATTCGTAGAGATATAGATCGGAGTTGATCATTCCTCAGCCTGGAGGAACTGATCACCTGAAACCCTTATTTACTAATCACCTCATATCTGCATCTCTACAGCTTCTCTTGTCTCCTCTGCATTTCGACTGAAGAAGTCCATTAAGATACCAAACTGTTGGTATTGTATATCATTCATATAATGTAAAACAGTTGTTACGAAAATTCTTGAAAAAGTTACGTAAGTTAAGCTGTATTTAATTATGATTTTTTTTAACCTAATATGGGTTGGTTTTAATGCAAAATTTGCATACAGAATATTTGTATAACTTTGTTACATTGAACGGGGAGGGAAGGTGGGTCAGTATTCACCAAATTTGAAGGTAACGCTGACAAGTATGTGAACAAAGACATAAGTATATACAGAACCGATCTTTATTTGGGCAGCGTTTTTTTCTGGAGATTTTTCCGTTATTATTTGAAAAAAAAAGCTTTAGTTGAGTAAAACTGTTCAGATAAATATTTATATTTTCTGTTAAATCTGTTTTGGCTTATATATAAAATTATGTGTATTGTTTGTATTTTGTGACTAATGTGACGATTGTGTTTTTCTTCCGCTACCCCTTGTCAGCTGTCAAACTTAGAATTAGAAGCGGAGAGCGCGGTAGCAAAAATGGAGGATGAGCACCAGGAAGCGAAGCGGGCGCGAACCATCCGCTTCGAGTACAACCGCGATGTTGAGTCAGTGCAAGCGTGGATTCAGTCTGCAGAGTCGAAGGTGCAGGACAAGAGCGTAGACCCTCACAAGCTCAAGGAGTTCCTGCAGGAGATTCACTGTGAGATCGGAAGCGTGACAGACCAGCTGGAGCGCGTGACGCGTCATGGCCATATGATATGCCAGCGCACCAGCAACCAGAACGAGAGGGAGCTGGTGGCCAACACTGTTACCTCACTTACCGAACAGCTTCAACAGGTCAGAAACTGGCTGGAGGATAAGAAAGCTCAGGTGGGCGATTCGCTCGAGTCCTGGCAGTTGTTCATCCAGCTATATAACGCCTTACGCAGTTGGGTAGAGAGGCAGCGGAACTTCTTGTCGGATCCTCTTAAGTTTGCCACCTTACCTGAAGCTCGCGCCAAGCTGCAGGAATATGCGGTAAGCATTATGTACTTCATATTTTGTTGTATTAAGTATGCTTCGATACATTTCATATCAGTATTGTTTTTACCACTTGTATAAATTTCTTTAAAATTTATGATCACCTAAACATGAATATATATGTGCTGTTGCAGGCTGCCGTAAAAGATTGTAAGTGGGCCAACAAGCAGGTCTCCGAAATGACCGCAGAATTAGCCAAAATTGGTCAGTGTTCTGACGTTGGCCCACTGACAGATAAGCAAGCGGAGATGGAACAGGAAAAGGCTGATGTAGAGAGCAGCTTAAAGGAAGTGATGGCATTACTTCAAGAAATGGCCGAGGAATGGGAGCAGTGTGAGCGCAAGTCTAAAGATGTGGCTGGATGGATTGAGAAGACGCGACAGTCGCTAGATAACCCACAGAACAAGAAGCGCTCACTGCGTGACCAGTTGGCCGCTCGGGAGAAGGCGCTGGCCGACGTCACCATCCAGAAGACCAAACTAGTTATGGCCATGGAGAAGCTGCAGGTACACTTCCGTGACCGTATGTGTGCCGAAGCACAGGTCTCCCACGAAAACGAGCAATTACAGTTGCGCTTGGAGGAGCTGCAGGCGGCCGTCAAGGAAGACTGTAGGACGCTGGAGACTTGCGTTCACCAAATGGACGCATATCAACAGGTAAGTCTTGTGCCTGACAATAACACTGGCTACGCTTTACTATCACTTCATGAATTCAATTACTCAAGAGGATAAGTCGTAGCCCACCACAAGGTCTGTGAACATATTCTAATTGAAGCGTCTTGATTGACGTGTTGCAGGAGATCCAGCGGCTGCGGCAACAAATGGTAGGGGTAGAGCAGCAGCTGCGGCTGGTGTCTAGTCCTACCTACAGCCCACGTGATCGCGACAAGGCAGTGGCCGAACAGAACGTAAGTGCCACCTCTTGTTGCCTCCTGACCATTGGTGGTTAACTAACAGAACTGCCAGATCTATCTTTTAGGAGCTCATGTGTGGTCGTAACCTACTCACAACTTATTCTAAACGTGTATATGTTTATTTGCAATAAATATTTTTTTTTCATTTACTCTTCAAAGTAACAACTGTGTAACCACGCTGTCCTGGTAGTTCCACCAATAGATCTATTTGCATTTTGCAACTTGTAGTATTTTGTCATCTGCACTGTTCTGCACTGTCACTCGCTCAGTGAAGAGCAGCTGATGTGATGTTCAAGTAATGCTAATGTAAAGTAACTTAACCATGTATTAGTCGATAGAAATGTAGTTATAAGGAAAAAAATAATCACTTGGTGTATATAAGTATTAAAATAATATTTTTTTTAGTAGCAATTAAGGGAATAGTATTCAAGAGTAATATCTAGTTACAAGGTGGCTGCTTTCCATTTCTGGTTTCCTGGGTACTGAAGGAATCCCCTGTCGTAAGTGACAGGGAATCATGCAGTAAACTACGGTGCTCAATAATGACTATGTTCCACCACCTTTGTATCTGACAACCCTCCCCCCCTCCCTCCCTCCATCCTCCCCCCTTTCTCTCATTCTCTCACTTTCTTTATCTCATTCTCTTTCACTTTCTTTAATTTTCTCACTTTTTTTTATCTCATTCTCTGACTTTCTTTAATTCTCTCTCTCTCTCTCTCTGTCTCTCTCTCTCTCTCTCTCTGCCCGTTTGTGTGTAATCTGGGTCGCCTGGTCTGGCCTGCCGCTCCCTCTGGACACGCTGCTACCCATCCTCACATATCACGTGTCATGTCATGTCATATAGCATACACAATGTGTCATGTATCATATACCATATGACATGCATCATACACCATGTGACATATATCATGCATTATGTGACAGATATGCATCATACACTATTATACACCAAGTGTCATATATCATGCATGTGTTACATACCATCATAAGAACATAAGAAAGGAGGAACACGTCAGCAGGGCTACTGGCCCATACTGGGCAGGTCTTTTTCAAACCCAACCCATGCATGCATCATTCACCATGTTATGTGGTATACACAATTTGTCATACACCACGTTTACTGTTGTACACTGTGTCACGTGTCATCCACTATGTCATATATCATCCATCGTGTTATACACTATATTATACATTGTGTTATACAACTCTTACCTGACGTGTCATACATTATAATACAAGTCTTGTTTCCTGAATGGTTAATGCACACACACACACACACACACACAGCTTTAAGAAGAGGTATGATAAAGCTCATAGCGCAGGGAGAGTGACCCAGTAGAGGCCAGTGAAGAGGCGGGGCCAGGAGTTATGAATCGACCCCTGTAACCACAGCTAGGTGAGTACACACACATAAACACAATCTCACCCTGACATACGCATGTTCATACCCTTACACATGCTCACACCCTGACACCTACACATGCTCACACCTTGACACCCACATGCTCACACCCTGACATCCACATGCTCACACCCTGACATCCACATGCTCACACCCTGACACCCACATGCTCACACCCTGACACCCACATGCTCACATCCTGTCACACATACGCTCACCCTGCCACCCACATGCCCACACCCTGACACCCACATGCTCACATCCTGACACACACATGCTCACACACTGACACACACACATGCTCACACCCTGACACACACACATGCTCACACCCTGACACACATATGCTCACACCCTGACACACACACACACATGCTCACACCCTACACACACACACACACACACACACACACATGCTCACACCTAACACACACACACACACACACACACATGCTCACACCTAACACACAGCTCACACCTTGACACACACATGCTCACACACCTGACACACACATGCTCACACCCTGACACACACACACACACATGCTCATAACCCGAAAACACACACACACACACAATGCTCACACCCTGACACACTTTCTCACACCCTGACACACACATGCTCACACCCTGACACACACACATGCTCACACCCTGACACACACATGCTCACAACCTGACACACACATGCTCACACCCTGACACACACACAGGCTCACACCCTGACACACACACATGCTCACACCCTGACACACACACATGCTCACACCCTGATACACACACATGCTCACACCCTGACACACACACACATGCTCACACTGACACAATCTCACACCCTGACATATCCACATGTAGACAGGCATGTGCCTGCACGCATGCATGTGTGCGCACACTCACACACACACACAGAGGAGCTATAAATCGACCCCTGCAACCACAAATAGGTAAGTACATACACGCACACACACACACACACACACACACACACACACAGTGAAGAGGCGGGGCCAGAAGCTATGACTTGACACCTGCAACCACAAATAGGTGAGTACACACACACACACACACATATACACATACACATTAGAGAAAGTGCAAAGGTTTGCAACAAGGTTAGTTCCAGAGCTAAGGGGAATGTCCTACGAAGAAAGGTTAAGGGAAATAGGCCTGACGACACTGGAGGACAGGAGGGTTAGGGGAGACATGATAACGACATACAAATATTGGGAGGAATAGATAAGGTGGACAGAGACAGGATTTTCCAGAGATGGGACACAGAAACAAGGGGTCACAATTGGAAGTTGATGACTCAAATGAGTCAAAGGGATGTTAGGAAGTATTTCTTCAGTCACAGAGTTGTCAGGAAATGGAATATTCTGGAAAGTGAGGTAGTGGAGGCAGGAACCATACATAGCTTTATGACGAAGCATGATAAAGCTCATGGAGCAGGGAGAGAGAGGACCTAGTAGCGATCAGTGAAGAGGCGGGGCCAGGAGCTGAGTCTCGACCCCTGCAACCACAACTAGGTGACTACACACACACACACACAGGAGCTATGATTCGACCCCTGCAACCACAAATAGGTGACTACACACACACACACGTTGTAAGTAGTGTCTCATATTTTGCTTCCTACACAGGGAATCTTGAGTCATACAATAGATTACATACAGCAAGACACACATGGCTTCACTGGCATCGCACTACTATACACTAATTATAATTTTACATTGTGCATGTCATTCATCATACGTGGTCAGTGTCATGTATCACATATGCATCATAGAAAACATGATACACTATGCCATTGAATACACTACAATGAGCATTCATTATTTGACATTTTCAAGCAGTGTATATGCCATGCTGCATTTTAGCCCTCTTTCAATACATAATGAGAACATTATGTTGTGGAGTATATAAAACATGCAGCACTACAGCCACCATTTGAGTCAGTAACAACATGTCATGTAGTAAGACATCATTTGATACATTCAAACATTACAATGCAATACATATACTAAGCAACACATTGCATCCAACACTTGCTGTTCCATGCATTGCATCTCTTATCATGCAACATTAACAATCATTTTGAAATCACAATCACAATACATGTGACAAGCAGTTAATGTATGACACAAGAAGTATGCACAACAGATGTAGGATGGATGGCATGCTCCCTTCCAGTGGGTGGCTGGCCTCGGGGGCCTGTCACATTGTAAATCGTTCGTGGTTCCGCTATATCGTTCATGTTCTCTTCAAGTAATATTTCTGTACTAGTTGTTGATTAACCTGCTTTTTTAGCTGTAGTTTTGATTTTTTAACCCACTCTTTTAATAAAAAATATTCTGTACTTTTTATATATGCTGAATTATTAATTATGAATATTATCACATATGGTTGAATCAGTTTAGCCAGCATTCAGAACACTAATTAATAAGGTGAAGGATAAAATTAACCAGGCACATAAGAATTGCTCCCTCACATAACAGGTAATTTATGATAAAAAAGCTCTCTGGGTGTAGGTTTCTGAAACATTGGCACTCGATATCCACTCACAGGCCTGCCGAGAGAGGATCAAAGCCATTCAGTGCAAGATAAGTGCGCGGAATGAGCGTGTCAAACTTCTTAACCAACGGGGCACTCCTGACACTGCGCCACTTGACACCTAGTAGGACGCCTGCCTCTCTCTCCCATACCATCCACCATCCTAACCTCTATTGTCCTTTTCTGTGGTGCTTCCCTCTTCCAGTTAGGGAACGGGGAAATGAAACGCAGCCTTAATATACATTCCATTTGCCAATCTGGCTCTGTCATATCTAGCATACAGTTTGCCCCTTTCATCCAATCCTTTTTAACACATTTGTAAACATTGTTTTATGCAATGCTTGTGTGTCTCCAATCCACTCACAATGCCACTCTTCTTTGCCGGGACTGCATACCACAGGTGCTCCAAGGCCAGTATGAATCTCACCAACGACTCATTGTCGAGCTCACCGAACGAATCTACCAGATTGACCCCAGTGCGGTGATTCCGACCGAGCTAACACTAGACACGACCGAAACGAGCATTCTTACTTCTTCACCTGATACACCCTCCGAGGAAGAGGCCCAGGTCTCACCCATGCAACCCAGGACTGTCCTCAACGATTCCATCAGCCAAGACGTCCAGGTGGTGATTACTCAGGAACTGCCAATAAGTGAAAGTGATGTCTTGGATTCTGAAGTGAAGACTTTAATTGGAGTGGAGTTGAAAAACGTCCCGCAACAATCACGCACTGTACTCGCTGCCCCAGAGACTGGATTACAACTGACTTGGGCAGATGTAGCTGCAGGAAGGAAGAGTCCAAATATCGTTTGCCAAACATATGCAACAGAAATAAATGTTCCTCAGGTTGCATCAACTCAGCAGGTTGTTACTCAGGTTGTAACAAGTCAGGTGTCATCATCATTACCTGCAACGCCAACTCTGGTTTCCGAACCAGTAAGAGAAGACATCATTACCATTGAAATGCCAAGTGAATCCCCTGCCAAAGAAAAATGTACAATTGTAACTAGTCTGGCACAGGGAGCTGCTTGTGAGGAACGGCAAGTTCGTGATCGTAGAAACCGTCAGCAGCAGTTTGCAAAAGCCCAAAAGTCACAGAGCTTCGAGCAAGATGCCAAGACATCACGACGTGTGCAACAACGAGATCGTCGCTACCGTAAAAAGCAACCAATGGAGCAACAGCCTGAGCAGCAGAACCCAGCAGAGCCGCAGGAAGAAGTGTATTATGATGCACCAAGTCGCAGAAACAGTCAGAGGAGTAGTCCTAGGAGTTCTTATACCAAGTCTAAACAGAGTCCTCAAGAAAGTCCGAAAGATACACCAATGGTGACCCCTAAAACAAGTCCAACAGAGAGTCCAAAGTCAAGTCCACAAGCACAGCGTCGAGAACATGAGAATATATTGAAATCAGAAATACCAGAACAGCCTCGGGCTGCTGTTGAAGATGTAAAATCTCAAAGAGCTATTCCTACCACCATGTGGGATGGCAAGACTACATATGCTCAAATTTTAAAAGGAAGGCATGAGATGAAAGCAAGACATGAGAGGGAGCATGATGTAGAGGAGGCAGCTATGATGTCAGAGTTACAAACTCAACCTGAAGTACAAGAGGTCACTATTATAGAGGTTTCTAGTCAGATTGCTGAATCAGCTGTACAAACCATAACATCTAATGTGATCACATCAAGTAGTGAATGTGAGAGCTTAGAATATGTTGATATCCCTCAGCAGGAACGTGTTATGCCTGAAGATAATTTATCTGTTACTGAAGAAGTAGAGTCACAACCTGTAACTCAGCAGGTGGAAGAGGAGCCTGTTGTGGTTATGCCACAATACCCTGGCTACATAGAAGAACCTACTTTCTTATCTGAAGGTGTTGAAATATCTCAGGCCTCTGAGCCTCCTTATCAACAAGCAGTCACAGCATCCATGTTTCAGCATGGGTTCTCTGTGGATGTGCAAACTGTTCAGAGTCCTATGCAAACAATAGAAAACTCTATGCAGGACATCGTTATGAACAATAACATGGATACCATGAATTTCTACCAGGGAATGAGTCAGTTTCCAGTTACACCAAGTTATATTCCTGAGGGTTTTGGGGTGCAGCCTTATGGACAAGAAAATGACTACCAACAGACAAATGAAGCCAGTAATGAGTTTCCAAGTGTCACCTTAGAGCAGTCACCTGAAGAAACGCCTATGATAAGTATGATCACAACCCAGCCTACTGTAACTCCGCCTATGATGACCCCTCCAGAGACTCCAGAGCAGTATCAAGAGGA
Organism: Cherax destructor; assembly: GCA_009830355.1. Lineage (NCBI taxonomy): Eukaryota > Metazoa > Arthropoda > Malacostraca > Decapoda > Parastacidae > Cherax > Cherax destructor. The sequence continues at coordinate 72,042 of WNWK01001436.1, read as the reverse complement.
TGAGGAAGAGATGGAAACAGATGATGTAGCAGAAGTTCCCTCTATGGTATTCGAACCATCCTTTGCTGAAGAAACCAGTGAGGCCCAAATAACTATTGAGCCAAGGCAGCCAAGTTCCAGTGAAGCAGCTGAAGCTCCTGTGGCACTTGAGTCTGCAGATAAGTCTAAGCTATCATATGCTCAAATTTTAGCAATGGGCCTTAAAGCTGCCCCTTCAGCTGTTGTCACTCACACTTATGGAGCATTTAAGTCAGTTATGTCATATGTTAAGGGACCAACTCAGCCTGAAAAAATGGCACATATTGAACATAATGTTGAGCATGTAGAAGCACCCATCAAACCAAAAATTGAACAACAAACAATTGCAGCACAAGTGACGACACACGATTACGACAGATCTAGAGGTAAGAAGAGATCCTATGAACCAAAAATTGAAGTAACAATGGTCAAAGATTCAGAAGAATTGAAGAAAATGGAAGAACAGCAACGAACAGAACACTATATTCCTGGTCTTCTTTTTAAAGAAGGGTCAGACAGACGCTCAAGGTCCAAGAGTGCTAGAAGAAAGAAAGGAGAAGCCCCTGCAGACATTATTGAGGCTCTCAAAGATAAGGAAGAGACAAATGTAGAACTTGTGAAGGAAGTGATCAAGAAGGAAGAGAAACCTACCAGGGCAAAGCAATCTAAGCTTGATAATTCTGCAGTAACTTCGGTATCAATTCAAGAAATCAAAATTCAAACTAGTCGCAGCACTCAGAAAAAAGAGATGATAGTACCAGAGCCCTTAAATGTAAATCTCTCACAAACAACTGATGAAAAGGAACTAAAGAAAGACCAGGAAGTTATCACAAAGAAAAGTGATAGTGTGACAAGCACTTCTGTTATAGAAAGCACTCAGCCATATGATTTAAAATCTCATGATAGTGAAGATAAGCGCAAGAAAAAGAAAAAACGCAATAGATCAAATCCTAAAGATCAAGAAGATGATTTGGAAAAAGCTTTGAGAGAAATTGAAGAGATGGAAAAAAGTGGTAAAATTCAACCACCCCCAACTCCCAAATTGGCACCCATAGATGATGACAAACCAAAAAGACGGGGCTCAAAGAAGACCAGAAAGACAGAACAACCATCATTACTAAAAACTTCTGAACATTCTTCATGTGATACTACAAATCAACAAAAAGTTGAGCCAGTAGCAAAACCTGAGAAGGCAGAAAAGAAACTTCAGAAATCTAAAGTTGCTGAGCAAGATAAGGAAATCTACTCAACAGGAAAGACTTCTGAATCTGAAAAACATAAAATAGACTGCAAAAAATCAAAAGGTGTGAGTTTCAACAAGGATGAAAATGAAACGCAAAAACAAGTGCATCCTGGTGAGACTGTGGTGGAAGAAATGCAGGTCCATATGGAGGAGCAAAGTATATCTGCCTGTGCAGTTAGACATCACCATACTGTAGAACCTGTAGTTGTATCAGTACCTGAGCAAGTGGCAGTGTCTTCTAACAAACCCTTTAATGATGTACCTACTGACCCTATACTTGATCCTCTACCTGACTTACCCACACAAGCCCCTGTAACTCCTGTAGATACTAATATCGTATCTCCAGTAGAGTCCTCTGTTTTTCCTTCTGAAACCATTCAAGAGGGTGCCAGCTTAATGAACGATGAAGATATTGCATCGGAAGAGGACAAGAATGCTTCAGCACAGTGTCCTGTGGACTATAAGGAAATTGTTCCTTCAGAGATGCCATTTACACCGTCACCGTTTCCAGACCAAATTAGCAAGAGTATGGAATGTATAGAAGGTGGAATTTCTCTCAGTAATGAGAACATGCAAGATGTGTGTGAGGAAGTTGCATCAATTTCTGCTGAGATTTCACAGTACCATAAACAAGGTTTCTCTCAAGAAATTCTTCCACATAAAATACCACCCTCTGAACTTTCAGTACCAGTTCATGAGGAAGGAAGCTGTACTCTTCATGACATAGACAGAGCTGGATTGGAGAAAAAACATTTAGTCAAAATAGAAATTGATAAAACTACTTTAACAAAAGAGAAAGGGTTTCCTAAACATAATTATGATAAAGAAGATGCACAGGCTCCAGATAGAACTCATGAAAGTAAATCCAAGATTTTTGAAGAGAAAAGTGGTGAAATGATAAATAAGAAGATAAGTGATGAAGTGGTAGAAGTTCCACAAGATATCACTGAAGAAATGCTGCAAGGTTTGTCTACAGATTCTGTGATTACTGAGACAATCACAGAACCTGAGGTGACCACTATTCATAAAATCATTAGAAGGCAAATAATTAAGAAGATAATCATGATCGATGGTAAACCAGTAGAGATTGAGGAAGTAGTAGAAGAACCAGAAGAAGTTACTGACGAAATGCTCCAAGGTCTGCCAACTGACTCGGTGATTACTAAGATAATCACAGAACCTGAGGTGACCACTATTCAAAAAATTGTTAGAAGGAGAATAGTTAAAAGGACAATTACAGTTGATGGTAAACCAGTAGAAACTGAAGAAGTAGTAGAGGATCCAGAAGAAGTTACTGATGAAATGCTCCAAGGTCTGCCAGCTGAGTCTGTGATTGCTGAAACAGTTGCAGTACCAGAAGCAGCAAGTCGTAGAATCATTAGGAGAAGAATGATAAAGAAAGTAGTTATGGTTGATGGCAAACCATGCAAAACAGAAGAAGTGGTAGAAGAACCAGAAGAAGTTTCTGAGGAAATGTTGGAAAGCTTGCCAAGGGATTCTGTGATTACCGAGTCACTCACAGACCCAGAAGCATTAACAACCCGTGCAGTCATTAGAAAACGGAAAATAAAAGTTTTGATGGTTGATGGTGACCCAGAAATAAGTGAAGAAACAAAAAAGCCTGTAAATCTTGCAGATGAAAAATTGAGAGGAAGAAACATTCTAGACTCAATGACAGGTGAGTCTCGTGTAGACCTAGATGATCTTAATCAAAGCAAGTATGAACAAGGTATGGTCTCAAACCTTTTAGAGAGCTCTGGTGTTGTTCCAGATCCTGTACAGGAAGAAATTGTTAATTCATCAATGACCTTTGCTAGAAAGCGTAGAGTAATTCACAAAAGAATTATCAAAATTATTGTCATGGTTGATGGTAAACCAGTAGAAACTGAAGAAATAATAGAAGAACCAGAGGAGATTACTGAGGAAGTGATTGAAGGCCATCCTTCTGAGTCCATGATTACTGAGACAGTCACAGAACCTGAGGTGACCACTATTCATAAAATCATTAGGAGGAAAATAATTAAGAAGATTATTATAATTGATGGTAAGCCAGTAGAAACGGAGGAAATTGTAGAAGAACCAGAAGAGATTACTGAGGAAGTGATTGAAGGCCATCCTTCTGAGTCTGTGATTACTGAGACAGTCACAAAGCCTGAGGTGACCACTATTCATAAAATCATTAGGAGGAAAATCATTAAGAAGATTATTATAATTGATGGTAAACCAGTAGAAACAGAGGAAATCATAGAAGAACCAGAAGAAATTACTGAGGAAGTGATTGAAGGCCATCCTTCTGAGTCTGTGATTACTGAGACAGTCACAAAGCCTGAGGTGACCACTATTCATAAAATAATTAGGAGGAAAATAATTAGGAAGATTATTATAATTGATGGTAAACCAGTAGAAACAGAGGAAATTGTAGAAGAACCAGAAGAGATTACTGAAGAAGTGATTGAAGGCCATCCTTCTGAGTCTGTGATTACTGAGACAGTCACAAAGCCTGAGGTGACCACTATTCATAAAATCATTAGGAGGAAAATAATTAAGAAGATTATTATAATTGATGGTAAACCAGTAGAAACAGAGGAAATTGTAGAAGAACCAGAAGAGATTACTGAGGAATTGTTACAAGGTCTGCCAGCTGACTCCATAATTTGTGAGGCAGTCACAGAGCCTGAGGTGACCACTACTCACAACATCACCAGAAAAAGAATAATAAAGAAGATTATTATGATTGATGGTATACCAATAGAGACTGAGGAAGTAGTGGAAGACCCTGAAGATATTTGGATGGCAGCCAGTACAAAGAGTAATCAGAATGATGTGTCAAATGAAGTAGTGGTGCCTGAACCTAAATGTCTATCTGTCGAGGATAGTGCCTTATCTTCGAGTGAAGACATAGAGAACATAGTTAATAGGAATGTGATGACTGAAGGAAAACATGTTGCAATAGATTTATTTACTCATGAGCAAGATGAAACAATGGAAAAAATCCCCTCTGCACATATAGAGAAGATGCATATAAGTGACACTACACATGAGGATGTATTATCAGCAAAACCCACCTTTGCTTTGCCTTTGCCAGACCATGCTAATGACTGGATGGAATTAATAGAGGGAGGGGGCTTTACACTTGAAGATGAAGATGTGTCAATATGTTCTACTTCTTTACAAAGTGAGGGATCTGGAATGGTTCCAAAAGGTATCCCAGAAGAAACATTAAAAGAGAAAGAAACACAAGAAATTGTGTCTGTGACATCTGGTACTATCATTACTAGTGTTGAAAATACTGTTCGTTGTTCCTCTGATGATATTGAAGAGATTGATGCCCATTCTCTTGAAAAAGTTGATACTAAACCTGCATTTGGGTTAATATTGCCTGATCATGCCAATGATTGGTTAGAAATCCTTGAGGAAGGAGGCTTCACGCTTGAAGATGAAGATGAATCTGCTCAAGCACCAACCCTGTCTGAGACAGCCTCAGGTGTTTTCATTTCCAGGCTAGCTACAGAAACTAAGGAACTTTCCCAAAAGATTGAGTCCCCTGAGCATGCTAATGACTGGATGGAAATTAACAAGGAAGGTAGCTTTAACCTGAATTATATAGAGGAACATAAAGGAATTACCTCTCAGATCTCCCCAGAAGTTACAACTAATATGGCTATCAGTCCAGGAAAAGAAGTGAGTAATGAAAGTCAACCAGCTTGTGATCATAAACTGGAAATTACCTCAGCTAATTCTGAAAAGGAAATAGAACAGCAAATTAAGCAAGAGCTAGAAACTTGCAAGAAACGGGAATCATCCAAACCATTTGGCCTTCCTCTTCCTGATCATGCAGATGACTGGCTACAGATAATAGAGGAAGGTGGGTTCACACTTGATGATGAAGATGAGGAACCCATTATTGAGAAATCTGATCAACCATTTGAGCATGGCACAGACATTTACCCCACCACAACCACCATTATAAGTGAAAATGTAGATTCAGTTCCTGTTTCTCAAGTGATGCAGCCTGTCTTTGGGCTCCCAATTCCTGATCATGCTAATGATTTCATGGAAATAATTGAAAGTGGAGGTTTTACTCTTGATTCAGAATCTGAGGAGGAAAATCCCTTGGAAATAACTGTGGAAAGTTCAGCAGCTGCAATGAAGACTGAGGTAACCTTAGAAATGGATGTTAATACCAAATCATACTCAGCAATCATGAAACCTGAAAACTTTGTAAATATAAATCCAACTGACATTTCTAAAGAGAATATGAGTCAAGTAGGAGTACAAGAGAGAAGTGAACCTGAAAATGTTAACCTGGTTAATTTAGAAACCGAATCACAGAAGCCAAAGCCACAGGATGGTGAAACATTATTTTCTTATGCAACTGCTTTGGCACATGGCAAATCTGTTGTCACAAAGGAACCTGAAGAAGAGCCCAAGAAGCCTTATCATCATCGGGTTCCAGTTACATATTTAGAAGAAGAACATGTAAAAGAGTCTCCCCATGCAGAACGAAAGAAAGACTCTGATGGCTTTGAGGAAATTCTCTCTAAGAAGAAGCGACGTCGCAAGAAGATGGGCAGTGAATCAGAACAAGAGATGAACTCCACTGAGCATGTAGGAGTTGAAGATTTTGCCAAGATTGAAAATGAAGTAACTGTAAGTCAACCACAACCTGAATCTGGAAAAGTATCTAAAAAATATATTTCAGAGAGGGTAAGTGAAGATACCAAGAAGGAAAACATTGAAATGCCTTCTGAGGAAATTACTAATAAGAATACAAAAGAAGTAAAATCCAATAATGAACCAGGTATTCAAATAAAGCAGTCTGAGAAACCTGATAAACTTGAGAAAAAGAGGAAGAAGAAAAAAGCCAAGGCAAAAGAAGACGATGATGAGATTGAAATTTCAATAATTGAAAAAGAAAAGACCTCAAACAAGGAAAAGAGAGGAAATGTTGAGGTGACCAGTGTTGTTGAGACAGATTTTGCAAATGTGATAATGGAGACATCAATGGAGCAAGTGGAGCCTGAGACCTCAGCAAAGGAGAAGAGTGATTCTGTTCCTGAAATTATGGAACAGACTACAGAATCAGATATTGCTGTGGTGGAGCTTCACATAAATGAACCTGTTGAAACTAAAATGCCATTAACCAAAGCCATTTTGCCAGATGAAGTGGAAGTTTCCAAACCACCATTGGTAGGAGATTCTGATGGCTTTATGACCTCCTTGCTCTCAGTTAATCCGGTGAGCCCTCGGCCAACCAGTCCTCATATACCCATTGATGATCCCAATGATATTATTCTGACTCCTCAATGGATGCGACAGAGACCAATAACTCGCACTTCAAGTACAGAGGAAAAAATTAAAACTCCACTTGAAGAGCGAAAACAACTGTTTAAGACCAAAAGTGCACCTCTTGAGGGTACTTCCTTTGCTGTCACTGATTCAGGTTATGAACGAACCTTAAGTGGCACTATTCCTAGCATGGCACAGAGTAGACTCTTGCAATCTATGGAAGAAGATTCCTTGAAGACTTCTGTAAGTATGCTTCCATTGGTACCTGGGGAAGAATATTACAAGAATAAGAAGAAGAGGCCAAAGAAAGGCAAGGGTAAAAAAAGTGATGATGATAAAGATGGTGAAACTAAGGATAGACATATTGATAATATAGATGCATCAAAAGAACTAGATGAGTTAGAATCAAAGGAAGCATCATATTTACCAAAGACAGATAATCAGGAGCTTCAGGAAGATGCATCTGACTTCACGCAGAGTAAAGATGAGAGTGATGTAGAAAAAGAGAACGAACTTTCAGCTTCAGAAATTAATATCCAAGAAGACTCTTTGGTGAAAGAAAGTGAAATTCATAAACAAATAGAAGAGGAAATTTCGAATATAAGTACTGATGGAAAAGAACATCATGTTGAAACCACTGAGGTGGTAGCTACCATTCACTCCAAGTTACAAGAGGAAGATACGTCCTTAAAAGAGGAAATTCAGCAGGAACCTTTGAAAGAGTATGAAGTTGTTCATCACCCGAATGAAGAAATGGCAGTGGAAAATACAGAACCCCAAGAAATGATTTCATCAGAAACTGATAGCTACATTAAATTTGAAAATGAAATTGACCAAAATGAATTTTGCATGGAATCCTTCGTGTTGGAGGAGGAGAAGGTTGAAAAACAAGAGGAACCAACTGACAGGAATGAGCCACTAGGATTACAAAAAGTTGTGCCAAATATTGAAGAAGCTCTTCATGAAGCTATGACATCTGAATTAGTTGCTCCTAGTGGAGACTCACCTGTTTTAGAGTTAACAGACTGCAAGCCTGAGTTTGCTTTACCTTTGCCTAAACATGTGAATGACTGGATGGATATTATTAAAGAAGGTGGATTTACTCTTGAAGATGAAGATGATCATCTTGTTGAAGCTGCTTCAACTGAAGATATTCCCTCAGATCAGGCAACTGTAACTGTAGAGAACTGTTCCCTTATTACAACAACTACTGAAGATAAGTCACTAGACTCATTAGAAGGCACACCAGAAGAAAGTAAGATCAGTGTGCCTTCTGATACGGATCCTGGGGTTGGCACCTGTCATGAGCCTCAGTCAGATGATGATTCTGGAGTTAGTTTTGCAGGAGTATCAGAATATTCAGAAACTCTAGAGCCCTATCAATCAAAAACATACGCAAGTATTCTCATTCATACCCCTGCTGTTGTTGTAGAAAAACCACCTGAAGCACCTAAAAAACCATATGTTTTCCATAACCCTACTGTTGTGCAAAAGGAAGAAACTACTAAAGAGAGTGCAAAGTCAGCTGCTGAGGTAGATGAAGAAGGGTTCACAGAATTTTTGTCCAAGAGGGAAAGGTACAGGAGAACAACTCACAGCACATCTGCTGTTACAGATGAAATTGAGCACGCAGTAAAAGCTGTTGTGGAAGAAGGCAGCAAAAAAGAGACCATGAAAATTACAAAGGAAGATATAATGCAGGTGATGAGTGCAGATATAGAGGAGATAGAAAGTGAAGGTGAAAGCAGTTTTCTAGAAGTGCTAAGGCCTAAAAGAAGTAAATCAAAACAAAGATCAAGATCAAAGAGGTCATCTAAAATAACAGATTCAGAACAAGAAATAGATCAGATAGTGGCAGCAATTGAAAGGGGAGAAACACCTCCAAAACCAAAAGATATAATAGAGTATGAGCATAAACTCTTTGCTGCCTTTTACCTTGGTTCTGAATTATGGTATGATGTGTTTGGTATCCGTGATGCAGAAACACATTACCATAAGTATCTTTTTAATAAATCTAACAGGGAAATTAATCCAAGTAATCTTTCTTCTGTTGTTGACTCGGAAGAAAATAAAGACCAGCTAAGCACGGTACAATTGGCATCTCATGTCACTGAAGAAAATCAGTTATCACAAGGGACAAAAGCTCAAACCATTGAAGTTGTTCCAAAGAATTTAGAGGTGATACCTATAGCTGTAGATGTGATATCAGCAACAAAAGTCCCTGAGTCAGAGGTAACTGAAGTGACCTCTCTTCCAGTAGAATCTGTATCTGAAACTTTAGAAATCACTCCAGCATTAAGACAGACTTCATATACAGAGGAAGAAATTATTCCAAAGCCAATATTAGATTCAGTCCTTCCTCTTGAAGAGGCTTTCCCGGTTCATTTGCTACCTGCTGATCTTGAGTCTACAAAATATGACATGAAAACTATTGTGGAATCTGAAACCAGATATTATGAGTATCTTGCAAAGCAACAAATTGCATTCTCTCATGCAGATGACAATAAAAGTGATTCAGATAGAAAACTGATCACTGAAGTAAATGATTCTTCACTCACAAAACATCAGGATGTGGAAACTAGCAAAACTGTAATAGATACAAGTCAGATAACTAAAGATGAAACTGTAATACTCAAGAGTCCTGTAAAGGAGAATATTGTGATAGATGAGAGTGATGTACTTGAAGATAAAATTGTGATGGATGAGAGTAGAGTGGATGAAGCAGTAATAGCAAAACCATCCTTAGTGGTCAATACATGTATACATAAGAACAAGTCTATGTCATTGATTGAGGAGGCAGAAGCACACCATACAGAGCATTTGATGCAGACAGATATACTTGATAAGAGTGGAGATAATATATGGTTTTCTGAGGAACTTCCACAACACACATCAGCAACATCTGAAGGTGTCCTGCACCACGAAATGGCCAATTATAACATGTCAGAGATTCTACGGGCTGAGAAACAGTACCAAGAGTACATGGTACAGTTGAAAAAACCAACAGAAACTGACAACAACATTGATCTTCCTGAAACAAAGCCACAACAAAAATTAGTAACAATTGAAGATGCAATGCAACCTAAAAAGACTTCTGATAATGTTTCAGAAATTCTTCCAACTGAGTCACAGTATCAAGAGATCGTGGTGCAGCCAGGAAAGCTAACTGAATCTGAAGTCAACGTTGATCTTCCAGGAACAGAGTCACAACAGACACAAGTAACAACTAAAGATGTACTGGAACCTGAAGAGACTTCTGATACTGTTTCAGAAATTCTTCCAACTGCAACAAAGTACCAGGAGGTCTTAGCACAGTCAGAAAAGCCAACAGAAACTGACAACAATGGTATTCCAGAAGTGCATTCACAGCAAACATCAGCAGCAATAGAGGTATTGCAACATGAAAAGATCACTTATAATGTTTCAGAAATAATTCAAGCTGAAACACAGTACCAAGAGTACTTGGTGAAAGCAGAAAAGTCAGCCGAGAACAAAAACAGCAATGGTCTTCTTGAAGCAGAGCCACAACAGTTACCAGTAACAACTGAAGACAACATTAGTGTTCTTGAAGCAGAGCCACAGCAGTTACCAGTAACAGCTGAAGACAACATTAGTGTTCTTGAAGCAGAGCCACAACAGTTACCAGTAACAACTGAAGACAACATTAGTGTTCTTGAAGCAGAGCCTCAACAGATACCAGTAACATCTAAAGAAAACATTAGTGTTCTTGAAGCAGAGCAACAACAGTTATCAGTAACAACTGAAGACAGTGTTTGTGTTCTTGAAGCAGAGCAACAACAGTTACCAGTAACAACTGAAGACAAGAGTAATGTTCTTGAAGCGGAGCCACGACAGTTACCGGTAACAGCTGAAGAGAACATTGGTGTTCTTGAAGCAGAGCCAGTTCGGATACCAGTAACAGCTGAAGACAACATTAGTGTTCTTGAAGCAGAGCCAAAACAGATACCAGTAACAGCAGAAGACAACATTAGTGTTCTTGAAGCAGAACCACAACAGATACCAGTAACAGCTGAAGAGAACATTGGTGTTCTTGAAGCAGAACCACAACAGATACCAGTAACAGCTGAAGACAACGTTAGTGTTCTTGAAGCAGAGCCACAACAGATACCAGTAACAGCTGAAGACAACATTAGTGTTCTTGAAGCAGAACTACAACAGATACCAGTAACAGCTGAAGACAACATTAGTGTTCTTGAAGCAGAGCCTCAACAGATACCAGTAACATCTGAAGAAAACATTAGTGTTCTTGAAGCAGAGCAACAACAGTTACCAGTAACAATTGAAGACAATGTTAGTGTTCTCGAAGCAGAGCAACAACAGTTAATAGTAACAACTGAAGACAAGAGTAATGTTCTTGAAGCAGAGCCACAACAGTTACCGGTAACAGCTGAAGAGAACATTGGTGTTCTTGAAGCAGAGCCACAGCAGATACCAGTAACAGCTGAAGACAACATTAGTGTTTTTGAAGCAGAGCCACAGCAGTTACCAGTAACAGCTGAAGATAACATTAGTGTTCTTGAAGCAGAACCACAACAGATACCAGTAACAGCTGAAGAGAACATTGGTGTTCTTGAAGCAGAACCACAACAGATACCAGTAACAGCTGAAGACAACATTAGTGTTCTTGAAGCAGAGCCACAACAGATACCAGTAACAGCTGAAGACAACATTAGTGTTCTTGAAGCAGAACTACAACAGATACCAGTAACAGCTGAAGACAACATTAGTGTTCTTGAAGCAGAGCCACAACAGATACCAGTAACAGCTGAAGACAACATTAGTGTTCTTGAAGCAGAGCCACAACATACACCAGTGTCAGCTACTGATATGCTGCAGTCTGAAATGGTTACTGATAATATTTCAGAAATTGTCCAAGTACAATCAGAAAACTTTGCAAAAACTGAAGACAATATTGGTTTGTTTGAAACAGATACAAAACAGACATCAGTAGCAACTGGAGATGTACTGCAACTGGAAAAAGTTATTGACAGTATTGTAGAAAATCTTGAAGCTGAAACACAGCATCATGAGCATTTGATGCAGGGAGGAAAGTCAGTGGATAGGGAAGATAATATTGGCACAGCTGAAATGCAAGTACAGCAAACATCATCTACAGGTGAAAAGACATTGCTGCCAGGAATGAATACCTATAATGTTGCAGAAATCCTGAAGGCTGAGACACAGTATCAAGAGTCTTTGGCACAATCAGAAAAATCAGTTGAGACTGAGGGAACGACTACTTATAATGTTGCTGAAATACTGCAGGCTGAGACACAGTATCAAGAATCATTGGCACAGTTGGAAAAATCAGTTGAGACTGAGGGAATGACTACTTATAATGTTGCTGAAATACTTCAGGCTGAGACACAGTATCAAGAATCATTGGCACAGTCGGAAAAATCAGTTGAGACTGAAGACATCGGTTTTATGCCTAAACTTTACCCACCACAGTCATCGTTAACATCAAAAGAGTTATTGCAACCTGAAAAGACCACTTACAATATTGCAGAAATCCTTCATGCAGAGACAGAGTACCAAGAGTCCTTGGCACAGTCAGAAAAGTCTGCTGAGACTGAAGACAGTGATGTTATGCCTGAACTTCATCCACAACAGACATCAGCAATAACTAATTATATGATACATCCTGAAAAGTTCACCTATAACATTCCAGAAATATTTGAAGCTGAGGCACAGTTCCAGGAGTACTTGGTACAATCAAAAAATATAATTGAAACAGAGCCACAACAGTTACCAGTAGTAACTACAGATATATTGCAAGCAGACAAGTCAGCAGAGGCTGAAGACAACATTGGTCTGCCTGAAGCAGAGCCACACCAATTACCAGTAACACCTACAGATGTATTGCAAGCAGACAAGCCAGCAGAGACTGAAGACAATATTGGTCTGCCTGAAGCAGAGCCACAACAGTTACCAGTAACAACTACAGATGTATTGCAAGCAGACAAGCCAGCAGAGACTGAAGACAACATTGGTCTACCTGAAGCAGAGCCACAGTACACTCTGATAACACCCGAAGATACGCTGGAACCTGAGAAGACCAGTTATGACATAATGATTTCACAGAAAGTTACAGATGCACTACAAGATAAAAATGTTGTTGACATACCAAAAATTCTGCAGACAGAAACAAAGTACCAAGAGTCCTTGGTTCAGTCAGAAATGATAGCTATGAATTCTGGGCATCCTGAAGTAGATTCACAAATACCAGCTCCACCTATAGATGCTTTAAAGAGTAAAGAACAAACACCTAACATGCAGGACATTAAACAAGATGAAGCAAAGTATCAAGAACATTCAATACAGATGCAACAAGTCTGTGAAAATACTAGCCTGTCACAAGAACTGCACATCACAAAAAAAGATTCAAGACAAGGTGTTCCCATTTCTTCAGCTCTAATAACTTTTGAGACATCCTCAGTAATGAGTTATGACATGCCTTCAATCCAGATGGCTGAGACGAAATATCAGGAATACTTAGCACAAGCTGAGGATAGATCTTCATGGGCTAATGTTGTTGCTCATGGTAAGCCAATGGTTATAAAGCAAGAGGAAAAGGCACCTCAGGATGATAGATCCTTTATACTGTACCAAACCAAGACAGTCAAGGTTGTAGTTACAGATAAAGAAGTTTCTAAACCATTGGTACCTCAGTCAAAAGATGAAGAAGGATTTACTGAATTTTTGTCAAAACAAGAACGACGCCGTCGACTGCGTTCATCTTGCTCTGAAGAGCCTGAAGATGTTATAAAGGATATTGTGCCTTATGTACCAAGAATAGAGTTGCCTGAAGTAGAAATTGTAGAAGAAACAGAACCAGCAGAATTGCAAGGAAATAAAGAGGATCATTCAGAAACAGAATTAGTTAATGAAGAAAGTATGGTTGAAACAGTTGAAATAACAGTGAGATCTAAGAGACGTTCAGATAGTCACCGAAAAAGTCAGCATCACCGTATATCAGAAATGGAAAAGGAAGTGAATGAAATTCTCCGCCAGATGGGTCGTGAAGAAATATTGCAAAAATATGCTATCCACGAATCTGTCTGGAATGATAAGTGGTTAGCAGAAGAGAGTGAGCGGAAGTATCATGAAATGTTAGCTAAGATTTCTGATAAAGTCTTGGAGCCATTACTTGCAAATCACATAGAAACTCAAGAAACTGTTTATGAGCATCAGAATTCACACCAATTAGATGTGTTAGGAAGACTGACAAAAGAAGAGTGCGTTGTTCCCAGCCTTGTAACAACTCCCAACACCTTGTGTGCCTCTCCTCCAGTGTCTGTTCATGTTACTAGTAATTACCCCATTCATGAACTAACCTCATCTTTCTCATATGACATTGCTGCAATTAACGATGCTGAAACCAGATATTATGAATGCCATGCACAGTTTGTTCATAATCCCAGTGAAGAAAAGGATTCAAGAGAAGAAACTGGAATTAGTGAAGATGAAGCAGAATTTATAGATCAGAATAATAAAATATTTGAAAGTTCTTTACTACAGGAACCTTCTCATGATACCACATTGACACCAACTGAAGTAAGCCAACAAACATTGTTAATAAGTAATAACTTTATTAGCGAAACAGAGAGATATGAACACACTGCTAGCCAGGAGCCTGAAGCAGATTGTAAGGAATATTTACTCAAGTCAGATAAGTTGGAACATTTAAAAGATGAGGTAGTCATATCACCAGAAGCTATAGTAAATACTCAAACTGAATTAAATATGGAATCTTTGACACCTATGCCTTCTGATACTTCAACAGTAATGAGTTATGATGTGACTGCTATTCAGAAGGCTCAGAGCGATGATCAGGAATATATTGCAGAAATTGAGGATGCTGCTTCTTGGGCTAATGTTGTGGCTCATGGAAGGACAGTAATCAAGAAACAAGAGCAAGAGACACCCACAGATGACAAATCCTTCATCCTGTATCATACCAAAACAGTCAAGGTTGTAGTCCCAGATGAAGAAGCTTCCAAACCACAGGTGCCTTTGTCAACAGATGAGGAAGGTTTCACTGAATATGTGTCTAAACAAGAGCGTCGTCGTCGATTACGGTCATCATGTTCTGAAGAACCCGATGACAGTGTGAAAGATATTGTGCCTTATGTACCAAGAATAGAGTTACCAGAAGTTGAAATTGTAAGAGAATCAGAAGACCTCACATCAGAGTCACATCCTTTAACAGAGGAAGAAGACACAGAAATTAAAAAGGAGGAATACGTACATAAAAAACCTGAGCAGATCCGTAAATTCATCAGGGAAAAGCATCATAAACGTAACCGTTCTCGGATTTCTGAAGCAGAGCAGGAAGTGAATGAAATTCTTCGTCAAATGGACCGTGAAGAAGTTCTTCGCAAGAACGCCTCTCATGATTTCTTCGTGTGTAACCAGTGGATGTACAACGATGCAGAGAAGAGCTACTTTGAAATGTTAGCCAAGCTCAAGAAAGCTAATGTCGATCTGGTGAGTGAACTTTTGGAGAAGGGTGATGATGATGATAGAAATGATGACAGTGATGCCTCTGGCTCATCTCATGGGCCTCCACCAACTTATGACAATAAAGGTGGTTGCCCAGTGAGAACGTACCAGACTGAAGTCATGCAGGCTGACCTCCCACATGGTTTAGCAAACTGGACTGATGAGAGCACATATCTTTCTTTAACCCCCAATCTCCTAGACCAAGTCACTATTACTAGTTCCCCAAGCACTAATATGACCCATACTCAACTGACTGACAGACTGACTATGACACCGACAGGAGACTCCACTAGTAATACTACTATGACTGTAATCAGCGAGAAGGCAGCTTTCCTGCAGGCCCCTTGTCAAGCCAATACAACACTCGCCCAGCACAGAGAGCAAAAGGTGTGATGCCTTCAGCACTGCACGCGCGTGTGTGTTTTTTTGTCCCTCTCCCTTCTTAGAATTTGATCTTGATAATTCCTCTAGGTGAAATGTAGGGAAATTTGATTTGTTATTGAAGTTTTTGTCTAACAGGCTTGAATTTAAAATCTTTATCAGTATTATAGATCCCATTTTATTAATGAAGTCCCTTTGTTTTGTATGCAGTAGAATAAACATCATAGAATTACATAGCATCTTTGTCTTCAGTGGTAGTTGTAGTTAATAGTAACCTGCTCACTAGTGTACAGAGTTGGGCTTGGTGTTCCCAGGGCTACATTACCAAGTTCACTTTAGTTTTTTAGAAATATCCTGAAAACCCTGTGGACTTGAAACATTGGAGAGCTCATTGTAGAATTGCACCTCTTCTTAAATGTATATTCCTTTCAGTGAAAAGAGTTGGGAATATTTTTATCATTTAGCCAGAGAAGGGGATTTCAGGATGAACAATGAAATTTTAATTTTTGATGCACAGCAGCACTGTACATAACAATGGACCTTGTAGCTTGTGTGTGATCATAGGTGTTGACTGTAAACTTTTTTAAGTATTCGATAGTATTTGCATGTTTTATATTAAACCATTTTGATGTATAAACTTTTATTTGAAAATTATTTATGTACACACACACACACACACACACACACACTGTACATGCATACATGTATATATATATACAGTGGACCCCCGAGTAACGAACAGCCCGGAAATCGTACAATTATGTAAGTATAATATTGTAAGTCCTTGTGGAAGTGTATTTTTGGGGGTCTGAAATAGACTAACCTACGTGACATTATTCGTTCGGTAATGGCACTTGAGCAGGCTTCTGGAACGAAGTTTTTTTGTTATTCGGGGGTCCACTGTATATATACGTATATGCAAAACAACCACGAGGGAAGCAGAATGACAGCTCTAGGCCTTTCGTGTTGCAATCAACACATCATCAGGAGCTTGCAAAATTGCAGAAAAGAGGAGGATGTCCCACCAAGTACGTTTCCAGAGGACTGTTTTCACTCCACTGAAGACGGTCCTCTGGGAGCCGTACTTGCTGGGACATCATCTCTTTCTGCACATTTGAAGCTCTGATGTGTTGATGCACACGAAAGTCTAGCTGTCATTCTGCTCCCCCATGGTTGTTTTGCATCATACGTATGGTTTGCGTATTTGCATATTGTTATATATATATATATATTATATATATATATATATATATATATATATATATATATATATATATATATAATTATATATATATATATTTTATATATATATATATTTATATCTTATATATAATAAAAATATATATAATATATATATATATAAAATATATATATATATATATATATATATATATATATATATATATATATATATATATATATATATATATATATATATATATATATATATATATATATATATATATATATATATATATATATATATATATATATATATATATATATATATATATATATATATATGCGAGGGTCTTGGCAAGAGGTGTTGGGCTAAAAGATAAAGAAGCAAATACAAAGTGGGAGTTGTCACAGTTGCTTTTTGCTGATGACACTGTGCTTTGGGAGATTCTGAAGAGAAGCTGCAGAGGTTGGTGGATGAATTTGGTAGGGTGTGTAAAAGAAGAAAATTGAAAGTGAATATAGGAAAGAGTAAGGTGATGAGGATAACAAAAAGAATAGGTGACGAAAGATTGGATATCAGATTGGAGGGAGAGAGTATGGAGGAGGTGAATGTATTCAGATATTTGGGAGTGGACATGTCGGCGGATGGGTCTATGAAGGATGAGGTGAATCATAGAATTGATGAGGGAAAAGGGTGAGTGGAGCACTTCGGAGTCTGTGGAGACAAAGAACCTTGTCCATGGAAGTAAAGAGGGAATGTATGAGAGTATAGTTATACCAACGCTCTTATATGGGTGTGAAGCATGGGTGATGAATGTTGCAACGAGGAGAAGGCTGGAGGCAGTGGAGATGTCATGTCTGAGGTCAATGTGTGGTGTGAATATAATGCAGAGAATTCGGAGTTTGGAAATTAGGAGGAGGTGCGGGATTACCAAAACGATTGTTCAGAGAGCTGAGGAGGGGTTGTTGAGGTGGTTTGGACATGTAGAGAGAATGGAACGAGACAGAGTGACTTCAGAGTGTATAAATCTGTAGTGGAGGAAGGCGGGGTAGGGGTCGGCCTAGGAAAGGTTGGAGGGAGGGGTAAAGGAAGTTTGTGTGCGAGGGTTGGACTTCCAGCAAGCATGTGGGCTATTTGATAGAGTGAATGGAGGCTATGTTTAAATGACGTCTTGGACAAATAACAAGGGATCGAACGGAGGCGACTTGATTCTGGATGAGAGCCGCACTCTAGAGGTGTTAATGTTGCAGTTTTATAACTGTAGTGTAGCACCCTTCAAGACATGATGGAGTGAATGATGATAGTTTCTTTGACCGCTTGATATCATTTATAAAAAAATAATAAAAAATATATATATATATATATATATATATATATATATATATATATATATATATATAATATATATATATATATATAAATATATATATGCATATATATATATATATATATATATATATATATATATATATATATATATATATATATATATATATATATATATATATATATATATATATATATATATATATATATATATATATGCCCATTGATAGGTAAACCTTGCGATTATGGCTTAAATAGCAACGCTCACCTTGCCATATAAGACAAGTGAAAATTTGTGTATGCAATAAATTCGCAAAATCATTCTGAACATAACGAAAAAATATATTTCATTGTGTTTGTTTATTATTAAATTAATGTTAACGTATCTAAAATATATATAGTTGGGTTAGGCTAAATTAAATTGCGCTTGTTGTAATAAGGTTAGGTAGGTTTTCAAAGTTTCTCTTGGTACAAAATTATAAATTCTTACATTAACATAAATGAAAAATATATCTTTAAACGTATAAGAGAAAATTTTAGAAAGGACTTAATTTTAGATGAGTTCTTGCTAATTGACCAGTTTTACCTAATCGGCACGACATATATATATATATATATATATATATATATATATATATTATATATATATATATATATATATATATATATATATATATATATATATATATATATATATATATATATATATATATATATATATATATATATATATATATATATATATATATATATATATATATATATATATATATATATATATATGATATATATATATATATATATATATATATATATATATATATATATATATATATATATATATATATATATATATACATATATATATATATATATATATATTATATATATATATATATATGCATATATATATATATATATATATATATATGCATATATATATATATATATTGTGTGTGTGTGTGTGTGTGTGTATATGCAGAACAAACCACATGGGGATGGAAATCTATAGCTCTAGATCTTTTGCACTCATGCATCATCAGGAGCTATCCAGTGTTGCAAGACAGCAGCAGATAGGATGGGAAATTCTCTGACTCAAGGCAGAAGGTATCAGTGTCATGAGCTGCCATTGATACCTTATGCCTTGCCTCAGAGAATTTCTACTCCTATCTGTTGCTGTCTTGCAGTATTGCATAGCTCCTGACAATGCACGAGAGTGCGAAAGATCGAGAGCTAAAGATTTCCATTCCCGTGTGGCTCATTCTGCATTGTTAAGTTTGCCTGTTTGTGACTGTATTGCAATATATATGGAATAGGTAGTAAGTTACTGAATGCTGTAAAGCGTTTTTATGAGGATAGTGAGGCTCAGGTTAGGGTGTGTACGAAAGAGAGAGATTACTTCCCGGTAAAAGTAGGTCTTAGACAGGGATGTGTAATGTCACCATGGTTGTTTAATATATTTATAGATGGGGTTGTAAAAGAAGTAAATGCTAGGGTGTTGGTGAGAGGGGTGGGATTAAATTATGGGGAATCAAATGCAAAATGGGAGTTGACACAGTTACTTTTTGCTGATGATACTGTGCTTATGGGAGATTCTAAAGAAAAGTTTCAAAGGTTAGTGAACGAGTTTGGGAGGGTGTGTAAAGGTAGAAAGTTGGAAGGAGGGAGTATGGAATAAGTGAATGTTTTCAGATATTTGGGAGTTGACTTGTCAGCGGATGGGTTTATGAGGGACGAGGTTAACCATAGAATTGATGAAGGAAAAAAGGTGAGTGGTACGTTGAGGTATCTGTGAAGACAAATATCGTTATCCATGGAGGCAAAGAAGGGAATGCACGAAAGTATAGTGGTACCAACATTCTTATATGGGTGTGAAGCATGGGTTGCAAATGCTGCAGTGAGGAGGTGGCTGGAGGCAGTGGAGATGTCCTGTCTAAGGGCAATGTGTGGTGTAAATATTATGCAGAAAATTAGGTGTGGAGTTACTAAAGCATTTGTCAGAGGGCTGAAGAGGGGTTGTTGAGGTGGTTTGGTCATTTAGAGAGAATGGATCAAAGTAGAATGACTTGGAGAGCGTATAAATCTGTAGGGGAAGGAAGGCAGGGTAGGGGTCGTCCTCGAAAAGGTTGGAGGGAGGGGATAAAGGAGGTTTTGTGGGCGAGGGGTTTGGACTTCCAGCAAGCATGTGTGAGTGTGTTAGATAGGAGTGAATGGAGACAAATGTTTTTTGGGACCTGACGAGCTGTTGGAGTGTGAGCAGGGTAATATTTTGTGAAGGGATTCAGGGAAACCAGTTAATTGATTCAGTTGGACTTGAGTCCTGGAAATGGGAAGTACAATGCCTGCACTTTAAAGGAGGGGTCTGGGATAGTGACAGCTGGGAGGGACTATTCTCAGCTGTCGTATCTGAGAGCCTCTGCAAAGACAGTGATTATGTATGAGTGTGGTGAAAGTGTTGAATGGTGATGAAAGTATTTTCTTTTTGGGGATTTTCTTTCTTTTTGGGTCACCCTGCCTCGGTGGGAGACGGCCGACTTGTTGGAAAAAAAAAAAAACATATATACATGCACACACACACACACGCACACAAGGCCAGGAGCTGAGTCTCGACCCCTGCAACCACAATTAGGTGAGCACACCTATACAGTACATACATGCACATATAAATACATGCAAAAACATACATACATATAAATTCACTTAAGTCCCTTGCTCTGTGTTAGCAATACTGTAATTAAAAAACTTACCATATGTTTAAAAAAAATACATAGAATGAGGCAGTTTGAAGAATGGTGGTAGAATTCTTAATAAAATATTTACCATCCTATTTTCTCTACATATCAGTTATGCTATTTATCTTTGTATTAATATTGACACTTGTGGGTTTAGTGCTTATTCAGATTCTGATTTACAATAATGTATGAAATGAAAAAAAGTGGCAAAGGTTTTTCTAGTTTTTGGATTTATCAGCAATTCTAGAAACAGTTCAAAGCCGTGAACTCCAGATAAGAATATCAGTGGATGTGTGTGTGCATGTGCATGTGTGTGTGTGTGTGTGTCATGTGCATGTGTGTGTGTGTAGTGTGTGCCAACATAGTATAAATACAGTGGTTTGACCTCGGATTATATAGTACAGCTCCCAACTCGAACAATTATGTAAGTGTATTTTTAAGTGCTTTGTAATGTATGTTTGGGGGTCTGAAACGGACTAATATATATATATATATATATATAATAATATTGGATAATATATATATATATATATATATATATATTTTATATATATATATTATATATATATATATATACATACATACATACATACATACATACATACATACATACATACATACATACATACATACAGTATACAGTATACAGTCAACCTTCCATTTTCGTGCTTAACCCTTTCAGGGTTTCGCCGTACTAGTACGGCTTATGTGCCAGGGTTTTCGTCGTACTAGTACGCCTAAATTCTAGCGCCCTCAAATCAAGTGGAAACAAGCTGGTAGGCCTAGATGTGAGAGAATGGGTCTGTGCAGTCAGTATGCGCAGTATAAAAAAAATCCTGCACCACACAGTGCATAATGAGAAAAAAAACTCTGACCGTGTTTTTGGTTTAAAACAGCGACTTTGCAGTCTATTTTCGTATAGTACAGTCAACCCCCGGTTATAGACGGCGTCAGAGATCGTCCAAATCGGTGTTAGACAGGTTTTTTAATGAGAATTTTGGCTCGGTAATAGACAAGCCGCTCGGAGTCAGCGATTTGTCCCGGACGCGTACATGTGGCCCGTGGCCCAGTTGGGCGCCCAGGCACTCAGTGTGCTATTGTTTACAAGGTAGCGACCACCACCCACGCATTCATACCAGTATATTGTCATTATTCCACTGTTTTTAGTGCTTGCAACTGCTAAATAAGCCACCATGGGCCCCAAGAAAGCTCATAGTGCCAAGCCTGTGGTAAAGAGTGTAGCAGGGAGTGTAGCATTCATGCAGGGAGTGTAGCATTCATGCAGGGAGTGTAGCATTCATGCAGGGAGTGTAGCATTCATGCAGGGAGTTGCAGATAGCAGGATGCAGGGAGTGTAGCATTCATGCAGGGAGTGTAGCATTCATGCAGGGAGTGTAGCATTCATGCAGGGAGTGTAGCATTCATGCAGGGAGTGTAGCATTCATGCAGGGAGTGTAGCATTCATGCAGGGAGTGTAGCATTCAAAGAAAAAGGCCAGTAACCCCAGAAAAGAACTTGCCACCTGCAGTGTTAATGGAAGGGGATTCCTCTTCCAAACACTAGCATACTACTCCATCCTCTCCCCTCCTCCCGTCTTGCACACATCAACAACTTTTCAATAAATGTAAGTGACATGTTATTGTACTATTATTTCTTTATTTGTCATAAAATTGTGTAATTTAATGTCAAAAAGTTCTAAAAAATATTTTATTTTAATACTTTTGGATGTCTGGAACGGATTAATTTTATTTCCATTATTTCCTTTGGGGAAATTAGAATCGGAAATCAACCAAACCAGTGATCGACGGGCCCTCTGGAACGGATTACCGGCGATAACCGGGGGTTGACTGTATTTATGCTTGTATTCTCATTTTCTTAGTCTCATTTGATAGAATGGATGATATATTACAGAAATAGAGATAATTTTGACTGGTTTCACGATGACAAGTACCTTGAAACTTAGCGCAAAGTAGCGAAAATGTTTGATTTTTGCCTAGGTTCAAGAATAAATAAATTACGCCATGCGTCCAATACACATCAACTTCGAAGTCTAATATTCTTGCACAAGTGCGCTGATATTATTTATACCATTTTTGCAATGATGCAGTTGTATACATAACAGTAAATCTTCTATTTTTTGAGAGAATAAAAATTCAAAATGGAAAGCAAAAGTAATGTAAGAGGGGCCTGGAGACATAACTAATGAACAGATAAAATGTTATTTGAGTGCCAGGAATGTCTGTCTCGTTTATTCTGGACCCTATTTTGAAATTGGCATCTTTTGAAATTTGTGTGAAATTGGCCAAATTGCCAATTTCTGACCACCTTATTGGGTAGTTGAAATCGGTAAATTGGTGGTTTCTTATACTCAATTGATAGAACAAATGGAATTCTAGCGAAATAGCTATAACTTTAGTAGACTGAATTATTAGAATTTACCGAAAATAGGGCTCAAAGTGGGCAAAATTGCCGATGCGTAAATGCCATCGATACCGCTAACTTCGCGAGAGCATAATTCCGTTAGTTTTCCATCAAATTTCATAATTTTGGTGGCATTACGATCGGGAAAAACTTATCTATCATTTCATAAGAATTTTTTTTTTTTCCGAAAAATTTGCGACCCTGAGAACGAGTTTGGGAGAGGGCCCTGCGACCTTGAAATGGTTAATCCGTTCCTGAGGGATCGACTAAAACTGAAATTGACGAAAACTGAAACCATTTTCGCCATAAGAAATAAGGGAAATTCAATTAATCCGTTCCAGAAACTCAGAAGTTTGAAAAAAAAAAAATGGGGGGACTTCTTAAAGATAGATTTACATGCACAAATGAATGAACTCAATGTGACACTTACCTTTATTGAAGACTGATGTTGCTGGATGGAAGAGAGGGAGGAGAGGAGAGGGAAGAAACCCTAATTTTTGGAAGGGAAATCTCCCTCCATAAGGACTCTAGGTACCAAGTCCTCATGTGGTGTCATTTCCCTTCTTTGTCTTTTACTGCCACTAGGACCAGCTTGAGAGTCACTGCACAGCTGTGGCACTAAATATCTGTCCAGAGAGCTCTGTGTCAGGCATCTCTTTAAAATGTCCCTAAAATGGGAAAAGATATTGTCATTGAACATGTTGATGAGACGGATTGCAACATCTTTGTCAGGGTGATTTTCCTCCACAAATGAAAGCACCTCACTCCACTTTGAACAAATGTCCTTAATCTTTGAAGAAAGCACCTTACATCTCTCTTCCTCCTTCATTGAAGCAATTTCCTCAGATCTGCTTTGATGGATTTGCAGCTCAAGCTCTTGCAGCTCTTCAGTGGTTAGATCTTCATTGTGGTCCTCCACCAACTCTTCCACATCCTGGCTACTCACATCCAACCCCATGCAATTCCTCAATGCCACAATACTTTCCACAACTTCCATAGGCTCCTCAGGGTCAGCCCCAAACACTTCAAAATCCCTGTCTGGGACACAATCTGGCCACAACTTTCTCCAAGCAGAGTTCATCATCCTGGAAGTCACTCCCTGCCAAGCTTTATCTATAAGGCCTATGCAGTGGAAGATATTGAAGTGATCCTTCCAGAACTCTTTTAGGGTCAATGCAGTGTTATTGGTCACATCAAAGCACCTTTGAAACATTGCTTTGGTGTACAATTTTTTGAAGTTTGCAATGACCTGCTGGTCCATGGGCTGGATGAGAGGAGTGGGGTTAGGAGGCAAGAACTTCACTGTTACAAATTTGAAATCCTTAGTCAATTGGTTTTCCAAGTCTCGAGGATGAGCAGGAGCATTGTCCAGTACCAGGAGGCACTTGAGTCCCAATTTATTGTCCAATAGATATTTCTTCACACTGGGGCCAAACACTTGATAAACCATTCCAGGAAAATTTCCCTAGTGACCCATGCCTTAGGGTTAGACTTCCACATCACACACAATTTACTCTTGTCAACACTGTATTTCTTGAACACTCTAGGATTTTCAGCGTGATACACCAGTAAAGGCTTCACTTTGAAATCCCCACTAGCATTACCACACAACATAAGAGTTAGCCTGTCTTTCATAGGCTTGTGTCCTGGCATTGTCTTTTCCTCCTGCATGATATAGGTCCTCCTTGGCATTTTCTTTCAAAAGAGGCCTGTTTCGTCACAATTAAACACTTGTTCGGGTTTGAAATTTTCAGCCTCTACATATTCTTTAAACTCACGCACAAATTTTTCAGCCGCTTGTTTATCTGAACTGGCACCATCACCATGCCTTACAACACTGTGTATGCCACTTCTCTTCTTGAATTTTTCGAACCAGCCTTTGCTGGCCTTAAATTCATCAACATCATCACTGGTTCCAGGCATTTTCTTGACAGGATCGATATGCAACTGCCTTGCCTTTTCACAAATTAATGACTGCACAACACTGTCACCCGCTAGCAGTTTTTCGTTTATCCACACCAACAACAATTTCTCCATATTTTCCATTGTTTGTGATCTCTGTTTCGTTATTGTATTCACCCCTTTCGCAACATTAGCTTCAGTGATTTCTCTTCACCACAATGGAACCGATGGTTGATGGGGCCTTCTCGTATATCCTGGCGAGCTCGGCAATACGTACACCACTATCATATTTTTCTATTATTTCTTTCTTCAGTTCTACGGTGTTCCTCACTTTCTTTACCAAAGAACTGGCACTAGGAGCTTTCTTTGGGCCCATGGTAGCTTATTTAGTAGTCACACACAATAATCAAGGGCCAAACACAATGAATTGTTAATAAATGTTTTGTATGAACTCTTGGGATGATGTTCACTCAAGCATAAACAATGCTACACTGCGTGACAATGTGCGTGGGTGGCGGTCTTGCGGGCTTTGTATGTGCTGGGCACTGGTGGACAGGTTCCGTACCAAGAACGAAAATAGAGGTAATCACCGAAAACGTAGGTAAAATTTCCCAAAAAACTGCCCGAAAACTGAAATCACCGAAAACGGAGATACACGAAAACGGAGGGTTGACTGTGTATATACAGTGGACCCCCGGATTTCGTCAATAATTCTTTCCAGAAGGCTGTTCAGGTGCTGGTTCCAAACGAATTTGTTCCCATAAGGACGAATGTAAATTAGATTAGTCTGTTTCAGACCCCCAGAAATACACTTACAAAAGCACTTACAAAAATACACTTACATAATTGTTCGAGTTGGGAGTTCGTACTGCTCCAAACTCTAACAATTATGTAAGTGTATTTTTGTAAGTGCTTTTGTAAGTGTATTTTTAGGGGTCTAAAGGACTAATCTAATTTACATTATTCCTTATGGGAACAAATTCGTTCGGTAACGGCACTTGAGCAGCATTCTGGAACGAATTAATGACGAACTCCGGGGGTCCACTGTATATACAGTGGTCCCTCGGTTTTCTTGCATCTCCAAACGCGAACATTTATGTAAGTGTATTTTTGTAAGTGCTGTTGCAAGTGTATTTTTGGGGGTCTGAAATAGACTAACCTACGTGACATTATTTCTTAAGGAAGTAAATTCGTTCGGTAATGGCACTTGAGCAGCATTCTGGAATGAATTTTCGGCAAAAAATCGAGGGACCACTGTACAGCCTCTCCTTACTGAACGACAGAGTTCCGTTCCTAAGACCACATCGGTAAACGAATTCATCACTAAGTGAGGAGCACACTATAATGGTAGTGGGTTTGTGTCATTTATCTTTGATATTGTTTTAATGCCACCTTTGCACTATTTATAACATTTCTGATATATTTTTAAATGTTTATGCAGTAGTGTACTGTACAGTGGACCCCCGCCTAACGAGCACCCCGGAAATCATACAATTATGTAAGTATAATATTGTAAGTGCTTGTGGAAGTGTATGTTTGGGGGTCTGAAATAGACTAACCTACGTGACATTATTTCTTAAGGAAGTAAATTCGTTCGGTAATGGCACTTGAGCAGGCTTCTGGAATGAATTTTGCTCATTAGGCGGGGGTCCACTGTATATTGTAATAAGCAGAATAGAGGAAATCAGCTCTAATATACATTATTTAGGCATGCATACTGGTCAGAGAGCTTGTCACTAAGTGAGGAGAGGCTGTACAGTAGACCCTCTAATATCGTAAGCCTCGCTCTACGTAAATTTCGCCTCTTGTAATGCTTTTTCATCAAAATATTGCCTCGCGGATCGTCATTTGCCTCACCAATCATCGTTTGTTCGGAACGCGTACAAGCGGCCTGCCAGCGGCTGCACGCACACAAAGGCTCCCACACACCATTCAGTCAGTGTGGCATTGTTTATCAGCGAGTGACCATCACCCCACACTTTCATGCAATACATTTCGTAATATTCCATTCTATTTTGTGCATGCAATTGCTAAATAAATCACCATGGGCTCAAAGAAAGCTTCTAGTGCGAGCCCTATGATAAAGAAGGTGAGAAACACGATAGAATTCAAGAAAGAAATCGTAGCAAAGTACCAAAGTGGAGGAGGAAGAGAGTGGAGAATGTGCCTTCTTCAGTGATTCTACGATATGTACAATACTAAAGCAGCAGGAGTCGATAAAGGCTATAGCGCCAGCCAGCGATAAAGTGTAGCATTAACAGTGTAGCAAGTAAGTTAAGCGATTAAGCGATAGAAAAATGACGACACAAAACTTAACTCCTCCATTGTTGTTTGAGGTGTATAGGGCCACAGACAACAACGTCGCCCCCTGCCAGTATCCTTTAAAAGGTAAGTGTAAATATTTCTTATTTACAAAGTGTAAATATTTTTTATTTATAAATTACATACATTGTGTGAATAGTGGTGGTGGTCTCTGCTGCCCTCTCCCTACCACTAATATGTACGGCTTATGCTCTCAGTGGTCCTTATAAACCCAACACCACCACCACTACCACCACCACTCGTAACATACGTAATGACATACTATTTTATTCATTCTAGAGTATATATCATGTTTCTATGTTATTAATATAGTTTATTATGTCATATTAGATGAATTGTGATAGATAAATAAGCCATAGAAATGATATTAGCTCGTATGTAAATCTATATTTATTCTCCAAAAAATGTATTTTTTGTCTGGAACAGATTAATTGGATTTACATTATTTCTTATGGGGAAAATGGTTTCACAATTAGTAAATTTCGCCTTTCGACAGACTCTCTGGAACGGATTAATTATGATATTTGAGGGTCCACTGTATATATATATATAAAGTGTCGTAGGCATAAATAGTTGTTGATAATATGTTGCTGTAAGTGAGCATTAGCAACTTTAAGTAGCATCCACTATAGTGCACAGTATCATAAATTAGATGTACAGTATTTCGAGAGAAGTATTCCCCTTTGATAACCCCAGCCCTCTAATGTTCCTTGAGCTGTAGCTCAACAACATAGAGGCCCAGGAGGTGTATCTCAACACATTCAAGAAGCCAAGGAGGTGTACTTAACTCATTCAAGAGCTCTGATGCAGAAGCTCAACATCATAAAGAAGCCCAGAGCTGGACATAAATTCACTCAAACACTGCAAAATTTTGAAATGAATCAGTTGAGGCAGTGTAAAGATATCTCCAAGAGGACCAGGAGCAGCAATTTAATGCCCTCAGGCAGTCCAAGAGCTGAAACTCATCTATGTCAAACACCACTAGGATTTGAGATCAGTCAAACAATGAATTGTAAAGATATCTTTATGAGGTTGAGGAGTTTTATGCCAGGGTTATGACAGAATTTTTATTGTAATGGACTATACCTCGATGAGTAACAACACAATCTTGTATAACAAGCTGGACCAAGCAGCCAGGTTAGCCAGAAACGTAAAAGTGATGCTGAAGGGTGTGGCATGTGTTGGATTTGCAATAAGCATTATAGTCTTAACAATACTGGCTTAATTGGACAACACACCCAAAACTCTGGTGATCGTCTCTGTTCAGAAGCTTC
Organism: Cherax destructor; assembly: GCA_009830355.1. Classification (NCBI taxonomy): domain Eukaryota; kingdom Metazoa; phylum Arthropoda; class Malacostraca; order Decapoda; family Parastacidae; genus Cherax; species Cherax destructor. The sequence goes on along the minus strand of WNWK01001436.1, from coordinate 43,425 downwards.
CTCTGGTGAACCATGGTCAATAGTTCCTTCCAAAGAGCAGAGACAGCAGGCTCAGATTTTACTAAATAAAGAACCTCTAAAGGAACTCAAAATTAACATATGCCAGTACATTCCCCCATATTCCTGAAGTAACTCATGTTTACAGCTGCTAAGTTTCTTGATCTCTTGAGAAAAGTCAGTGATACCCTTCCAACCACCAGAACATGGCATAACCTCCTGCTGTTTCACAGTGCCTGTGTCCCTGTCCCACTTTGAAGGGACATGTCCCTCACAACATCCTAAGGTATCTGAAGGAGCACCTTATTTTCTTCCCTAGTTCTAGTTCACCAGCATTGAAAATTAATATAAATGGATGAGGCATTCTCACTTTGCAGTATAAATGAAAATCTTGAAAGAAAAAAGTTTGTTAATCACTTAAAGGCATGCCTAATTCTGTCAGAAGACCCAGGTAATTCACTAGGAATGGACGACTCCATCTTCATTAGTGGCATCATTCAGAAGGATTAATTCTCATTTTCAAAACCAATATCAGCTACAGTGCAGGCCTTAAAACAGTCCAGCTGTGACAGCTCCATCATGGAGACATGCACATTCTCAAAAATGCAGTCTGGCAAGGCGCTTCCTCATCACCAAGCAGTGAACACCCATCACTATGGAAGCTTTCATTTATTAGTTCCCATATCTACAGTTGGCATTAGTTCCCATATCTACAATTGGCATTAGTTCCCATATCTACAACTGGCATGTGTTTCAACCAACAGATTCTTCATATTGCTCTCTTCCTCTCTGCCCTTATTCATACTGAGTTTAAGTAGATTTGTGACAAAGTGATACATATACAAATATTTTTTTCTGCTCTGTAGCCCATAGGGTCTCACTTGGGGTACATTGTATATGCTAAGTATTGGCCTTTTTTTTGCTCCCAATTGCCATATGATTTTTCACTAGTTATGATCAATGTCAGCTGTGACTCCTATGGTGCTCAACTCATTTGACAACCTTGTACTACTAGTTCATGGCTATGCCCATGCATCTCAAGAAAGTTCCCTAGATCTTTATACGGTGTTTCTGATTGTACAGTGGACCCCGAGTTTTGTGTGCCTCGTGCTTCGTGAAATTTGACTCGGGAATTTTTTTCATGAAAATATATCTTCGCGTTTCGTGATTCGCCTCGCGATTCGGCGGTGGTACGGAATGCGTCCATGTGGCCGGGAGCAGCAAGGCATGCACAAAGGCTCCCACACAACATTCAGAGAGTCAGTGTGACATTGTTTGTGGGCGAGTGACCATCACCCCACGGGTTCATACGATACATTTCATAATAATCCATTGTTTTTTGTGCTTGCAACTGCTAAATAAGCCACCATGGGCCCAAAGAAAGCTCCTAGTGCCAGCCCTTTGGTAAAGAAGGTGAGAAACACGATAGAATTCAAGAAAAAACTCGTAGCAAAGTACCAAAGTGGAGGAGGAAGAGAGAGGGGAGAATGTGCCTTCTTCAGTGATTCAATGATTCTACGATATGTACAATACTAAAGGCTATAGTGCCAGCCAGCAATAAAGTGTAACATTAACAGTGTAGCAAGTAAGTTAACCCTTTGACTGTTTCGGTCGTATATATACGTCTTACGAGCCACTGTTTCGGACGTATATACGTATATACTCAAATTCTAGCGGCTTCAAATCAAGCGGGAGAAAGCTGGTAGGCCCACATATGAGAGAATGGGTCTGTGTGGTCAGTGTGCGCTGTATAAAAAAAATCCTGCAGCACGCAGTGCATAATGAGAGAAAAAAAACTACCGTTTTTTTGGATTAAAACGCTGTCTTTGAGGTGTATTTTCATATAGTATTTATGGTTATATTCTCTTTTTTATGGTCTCATTTGATAGAATGTAAAACATACTACAGAAATATAGATGATTTTGATTAGTTTCATGATGAAAACGACCTTGAAATTGAGCTCAAAGTAGGGGAAATGTTTGATTTTTGCAAATGTTCAAGAGTAAACAAATCATGCCACACGTCCAATACACATCAATTGGTGAGTCTAATATTCTTTCACAAGTGTACTGATATTATACCATTTTTACAATAATGCAATAGTCTGCATAACGGTAAATCTTCTATTTTTTGTGTGAAAAAAAATCAAAATAGAAACCAAGAGTAATATACGAGGGGCCAAAAGACGTGACTAATGAACAGATAACATCTTATTTTAGTGCCAGGAATGTCTGCATTGTTTATTCTGGACCCTATTTTGAAATTGACAACTTTTTTATTTTGCATGAAATTGGCCAAATTGCCAATTTCTGACCACTTTATTGGGTAGTTGAAATCGGTAAATTGGTGGTTTCTTGTACTCAATCGATAGAACAAATGGAGTTCTAAAGAAATAGCTATGAGTTTAGTCGACTGGAACAATGGAATTGGCCGAAAATAGGGCTCAGATTCTGCGAAATTGCCGATGCGTATATATTGCCGAGATCACTAACTTCGCGAGAGCGTAACTCCGTAAGTTTTCAATCAAATTTCATACTTTTGGTGTTATTACCATCGGGAAAAAATTCTCTATCATTTCATAAGAATTTTTTTTTTTTTAATTTTACGACAACAGGAGAGCACTCAGGATTAGGGGTTGCGACAGTCAAAGGGTTAAGTGATTTAGTGATAGAAAAAGGACACGAAAGTAGCTCTCAAATGTTGTTGGAGGTATATAGGGCCATTGAACATACGCTGCCCTGCTATCTTCCACCATCCTAAACCTCTGCCAGCATCACCTCCATCAAACTAACAAATTAAACTAACATCTCCAAGGTAAGTGTAAATATTTCTTATTTATAAAGTGTAAATATTTCTTATTTATAAATTACGTACATTGTTTCAGTGTGAATAGTGGTGGTGGCTTCTACTGCCGCCTCCACTACCACTAATATGTACGGCTTCTCTCAGTGGCCCTTATAAACCCAACAATAACACCACCACCACTTATTCCTCACATACATACTGACATATTTTATTCATTCTAGAGTATATATCATGTTTCTATGTTATTAATATTGTTTAATATGTCATATTAGATGAATTGTGATAGATAAATAAGCCATAGAAATGATATTAGCGTCATATTGAAGTATAATAAACTCGCCTTCCTCTTTCCTCCCTCTCCCCTCTTACCTGTGTTCCATACACCAACAAATCTTCAATAAAGGTAAGTGTGATGTTAAATGTTCATTTATCCATTTTATTAGTGCTTAATATTTATTTGTCATTGTTTTCTGTATGTAAATCTATATTTAATCTCTAAAAAATTTTTTTTTTTGTTAATACTTTTAGGTGTCTGAAACGGATTAATTAATCCAATTAATCCGTTCCAGACACCCAAAAGTATTAAAAAAAAAATTTTTTTTTTAGCTTACATATAGATTTACATACAGAAAACAATGAGACATCAAGTATAAAACAATAATAACATGACACTTACCTTTATTGAAGACTGTTCTTGGTGTTTAGAAGACTGGAGGAGGGGAGAGTATGGAGAATTTCCTAGTGTTTGGAAGGGGAATCCCCTTCCATAAAGACTTCAGGTAACAAGTCCTTTTCTGGGGTTACTTCCCTTCTTTGTTTTTTAATGCCACTAGGACCAGCTTGAGAGTCACAGGACCCCTGTCACTCAAAAAATTGTTCCAGGGTGCTCTGTGTTTGGCATCTCTTTAAAATTTGCCTAAAATGGGACAAGGCATTGTCATTGAACATGTTGCAAACACGGCCTACAATAGCTTTGTTAGGATGATGTTCCTCCACAAACGTTTGCACCTCACTCCACTTTGAACAAATGTCCTTAATCTTTGAAGAAGGCACCTTCCATCTCTCTTCCTCCTCCTGTGAAGCAATTTCCTCAGCTGTGGTCTGTTGCTGTTGCAGATGAAGGTCTTGCAGCTCTTCAGTGGTTAGCTCTTCACTGTGGTCCTCCACCAACTCTTCCACATTCTGGCCACTCACATCCAACCCCATGGAATTCCCCAATGCCACAATTGATTGCACAACTGGCATAGGGTCAACAGGGTCAGCCTCAAGCCCTTCAAAATCTTTGTCGCAGACACAATCTGACCACAATTTTCTCCAAGCAGAGTTCAAAGTCCTGGAAGTCACTCCCTCCAGTGAGTGGAGGATACTGAAGGGATCTTTCCAGAACTCTCTTAGGATCAATTGAGTGTCTGAGGTCACATCACAGCACCTTTGAAACATTGCTTTGGTGTAGAGTTTTTTGAAGTTTGAAATGATCTGCTGGTCCATGGGCTGGATGAGAGGAGTGGTATTAGGGGGCAAGAACTTCACTTTGATGAAACTACTAAACTCCTCCACCATTTGGTCATCCAAGTCTGGAGGATGAGCAGGAGCATTGTTCATTACCAGGAGGCACTTAAGTGGCAATTTCTTTTCCAGGAGGTATTTCTTCACACTCAGGCCAAACACTTCATTAAACCAATCAAAGAAAATTTTCCTAGTGACCTATGCTTTATTATTAGCCTTCTACATCACACACAATTTACTCTTGGTGACAGTTTTTCTTGAACACTCTGGGATTTTGAGAGTAATACACCAGTAAAGGCTTCACTTTGAAATCCCCACTAGCGTTAGCACAGAACAAAAGAGTAAGCATGTCTTTCATAGGCTTGTGTCCTGGCAGTGCCTTTTCCTCCAGCATAATGTAGGTCCTCTTTTACATTTTCTTCCAAAAGAGGCCTGTTTCGTCACAATTGAACACCTGTTGGGGGAGAAATCCTTCAGCCTCTACATAATCTTTAAATTCCTGAATGAATTTTTCAGCTGCACATTTGTCAGAACTTGCAGCATCACCATACCTTACAACACTGTGTATGCCACTACGCTTCTTAAATCTCTCAAACCAGCCTTTGCTGGCCTTAAATTCATTAACGTCAGCACTCATTCCAGGCATTTTCTTTACAAGATCGTCCTGCAACTGCCTTGCCTTTTCACAAATTATTGACTGCACAACACTATCTCCCGCTAACTGTTTCTCGGTAATCCACACCAACAACAAATTCTCAACATCTTCGAGTATTTTTTATCTCTTTTTTTTTGTGAGCATATCTACCCCTTTCACAACAACAGCTTCCTTGATTTCCTTTTTCTTCGCCTCAATGGAAGTGATGGTTGAATGGGGTTTGCCATACATCCTGGCAAGGTCGGCTAGGATGTACAACAAGGTCGGCTTTCTTTGGGCCCATGGTGGCTTATTTAGTAGTTGCAAGGACAAAAACGAATGGAATATTACGAAATGTATCTTATGAATGTGTGGGGAGATGGTCACTCGCTGATAAACAATGCCAGACTGCCTCTGAATGGTGTGTGGGGAGCTTTTGTGTGCACGCGGATGGTGGAGGCCACTCCGGACGTGTTCCGTACCACTGCCGAATCGTGAGGCAAATCATGAAATTCGAAGATATATTTTCATGAAAAAAGTTCCCAAAAGTCGAATTCCACAAAGTGCGAGGCTCACGAAACTCAGGGGTCCACTGTATTTTTTACTGATACAGTGGTACCTCGAGTTACGATGGTCCCCAAAATCGCCCTTTTATGTAAGTTTATTTTTTTAAATGCTTTTGTAAGTATATTTTTGGGGGTGTAAAAGGACTAGTCTATTTTACATTATTCCTTATGGGGATAAATTCGTTTGGTAAGGGCACTTGAACAGCATTCTCGAACGAAAAAATATCGTAACTCGAGGTACCACTGTATTTGCTATTTTGGTAAGTAAGTAAGTTTATTCAGGTATACACAAATACAGGTACATACATAGATTATCATACATAGCAGCATATGTGTAGAGAACCTAGGATAACCCAAAAAAGTCAGACAAAGTGACTTATTTCTATTGGGGTCCTTTGGTTACCTTATCAATAATATTACATTAATATAAAAATCAAATGAGGCAGGTGATAGTTGTAGCAGGTAATAACTGTGGGACTGTCTGTCATATGTTTACTCAGGTATTGTACAGGGTCACATCAACCTTCCCCACACGTTTCCACATAAACAACGGTGAATAGAAAACTTGATTATTTTTTAGTTTTGCCAAATTACAAAGCTTTAAAAAAAATTTGGTTGTCTTTTTTTTTTTTTTGAAAAGGGGGGTTAATAAACATAACCCTATTTTTCCCAAATGTTCTTTTGAGGCCTAGAGCAGCTGATGATGCCTTATCATCAGCTGTATAAAGTACTGCAGGGTAAAAGAGACCAAAGACATTACAGAATTTCTCACTACTCCAGTACAGCCATAACTTTAGTGCTAGAGCCTTAACCATCCACCTCGGCAAACAATCCACAACCTTCCACCTCAGCCCAGTAGGGCCACAGCTTCCCTCTCCACTCTGTTGAGAATCATTGACATACACCAGCAACCACAATTTAAGGTAAGAAATATTTCTGGAACATTTGTAGCTTTAAGCAATGCATTAACCCTTTCAGGGTTATTGACGTACTAGTACGGCTTACGCCCTGGGGTTATTGACGTACTAGTACGCCTAAATTCTAGCACCCTCAAATAAAGCAGAAACAGGCTATTAGGCCTAGATGTTATAGAATGGGTCTGTGCGGTCAGTGTGCGCAGTATAAAAAAATTCCTGCACCACACAGTGCATAATGAGGAAAAAAAAACTCTGACCGTGTTTTTTGTTTAAAACAGCGACTTTGCAGTCTATTTTCGTATGGTATTTATTGATGTATTCTCGTTTTCTTGGTCTCATTTGATAGACTGGAAGATATATTACAGAAATAGAGATGATTTTGATTGGTTTGACAAAGACAAGTACCTTGAAATTGAGCTCAAAGTAGCGAAAATGTTTGATTTTTGACGATGTTCAAGAGTAAACAAATCACACCATGCATCCAATACACATCAACTGGCGAGTCTAATATTCATGCACAAGTGCTCTAATATTATTTATACCATTTATACAATGATGCAGTTGTATACATAACAGTAAATCTTCTATTTTTTGTGAGAATAAAAATCAAAATGAAAAGCAAAAGTAATGTAAGAGGGGCCTGGAAACGTGACTAATGAACAGAGAAGACGTTATTTTAGTGCCAGGAATGTCTGCCTTGTTTATTCTGGATCCTATTTTGAAATTGGCATCGTTTGAAATTTGTGTGAAATTGGCCAAATTGCCATTTTCTGACCACTATTTTGGGTAGTTGTAATAGGTAAATAGGCGGTTTCTTGTACACAATCGATAGAAGAAATGGAGTTCTAGCGAAATAGCTATAATTTTAGTTGCCTGAAACATTGGAATTTGCCGAAAATAGGGCTCAAAGTGGGCGAAATTGCCGATGCGTAAGTGTCATGGCTGCCGCTAACTTCGCGAAAGCATAATTCCATTAGTTTTCGATCAAATTTCATAATTTTTGTGGCGTTATGATCGGAAAAAGATTCTCTATCATTTCATAAGAAAAAATAAAAAATTTTTTTTTTAAATTCTTGGACCCTGAGAACGAGTTTCGGAGACCCCCCTTGGACCCTGAAAGGGTTAAACATAATTCATTATGTCAACCAACTACGATAGTTACATTGTCATTTTTACTTTTTTACAATTTGGAGACCTAAAAAAAGTGCCATTTTTCGAGGGTCCAAGGAACATCACCCTCTTTTTCCCATATGTTCTTCTGTTTGTTTTAGACAATTTTTTTTGTCTTAGACCCCATTTTCAAGAATGTAACTACCATCTTAACCCTTTTCAGGGTTTTTGACGTACTAGTACGTTTTACGCACCAGGGTGTTTGTCGTACTAGTACGCATAAATTCTAGCGCCCTCAAATCAAGCGGGAAAAGGCTGGTAGGCCTAGATGTGAGAGAATGGGTCTGTGTGGTCAGTGTGCGCAGCATAAAAAAAATCCTGCAGCACACAGTGCATAATGAGGAAAAAAACTCCGACCGTATGGTATTTATGGTTGTATTCGCGTTTTCTTAGTCTCATTTGATAGAATGGAAGAAATATTACAGAAATAGAGATAATTTTGATTGGTTTCACGATGGCAAGTATACCTTGAAATTGAGCGCAAAGTAGTGAAAATGTTCGATTTTTGGCGATGTTCAAGAGTAAACAAATCACGCCACGTGTCCAATACACATCAACTGACGAGTCTAATATTCTTGCACAAGTGCACTGATATTATTTATACCGTTTTTACAATGATGCAGTAGTATAAATAACAGAAAATCTTCTATTTTTTGTAAGAATAAAAATTCAAAATGGAAAGCAAAAGTAATGTAAGAGGGGCCTGGAGACGTGACAAATGAACAGATAAAATGTTATTTTAGTGCCAGGAATGCCTGTCTTGTTTATTCTGGACACTATTTTGAAATTGGCATCTTTTGAAATTTGTGTGAAATTGGCCAAATTGCCAATTTCTGTCCACTTTATTGGGTAGTTGAAATCGTTAAATTGGCGGTTTCTTGTACTCAGTCGATAGAACAAATGGAATTCTAGAAAAATAGCTATAATTTTAGTAGACTGAGACATTGGAATTGGCTGAAAATAGGGTTCAAAGCGTGCGAAATCGCCGATGCGTAAATATTGTCGATACCGCTAACTTTGCGAGAGCATAATTTCGTTAGTTTTTCACCAAATTTCATACTTTTGGTGTCATTATGATCGGAAAAAGATGCTCTTATCATTTCATAAGAAAACATAATTTTTTTTTTCCGAAAATGTTTCGACCCTGAGAACGAGTTAAGGATCAGGGGTCTCGACCCTGAAAGGGTTAATTGACAGTCATCTGTGTGTATGTATACATATGTATGTGTGTGCATGCACGCATGCATGTGAGAATGCATGCGCACGCATGCACACATGCTCACACTCACTGAGAATCCACAATGTTTTAATTGTAACACTGTGAAATATTATAGTATAAATATATGAAAGCCTCAGTGCCACTTCTTGATTAGATTACATTAGACAAGACTGCATTAGGCTCAGCTGATTAAGTAATTCTTGGAAGTTCAAGATTATGCATATACGTACTACCCCTACCCCTGTAAAAAAAAAAATTGCCTCACTTTACAGTATTTTAAATGTTTTTTCCTGTTTTTTTTCTTAAGTGTAGCTACACATTTTAAATCTACAAACAAAAGTCTATGAAAGCTATTGTCTCGAGGAAAACTATTGACTGGATTAGGGTAAAGATACGATAGAGAAAAAGAAGGTATTTTTCTTTATATGTGATGAAATAGATTATGAGACATTAGTTCAGTTTGAAAATAACACTGATTAAGAGGTAATTCCTTACCTCACAGTTTTGTAAATAGTTGGTCATGTTAGCAGTACTTGTGTGAAGCATGATTTAATCTTGACTGGAATTTTTTGTAATAGCTTGGAAAATTGTGTGTGATTGTTTTTGTGCCTGTATTCACCTTTGTTCTTTAAAATTATTTATAATGTATTTTCCCAAATTGAAAGTTTAAAGTATTTTTTAAAATGTCCCGTTCCTTAAGGGAACTCTTTGTAATACCCAATACCAGGTGCTTCAGAGCCCTCTTAGTAAATTCCTTCCCTTGACAGAATTTCAGGCTAACTTTTGGTGGCAAATAGATACTTAATGCAGTAAAGTCTTGATTGGTACAATGATTCATCCAAATATGTAGAAGAATGAGAAAAATTACTGCTAATCTAGGGCATCTAGAATGGGTGATCATGTGTAAGTACACTAAGTAGTAGCACTTCAAGAACCCTTTTAGCCTACACTTGGTCTCCTTTGTTCCAAGATAAGGTTTGCTATGGGAATTGCCAAAGTGAATAGTATACTGCAAGTTTGTTAGAAGGGTTAATTAGTTTGATTAAAGATGACTTAAAACACCTACGTTCCATCTTGTAATTTTCTTGAAAAAGTAACCTGACTGTCCCACATTATTATGTTAGAGTGGGTGTTGCAGCATTGTACACATTTGTTGATAGTACTGTCCATTCTACAGGCATATTGTGTTCTTGTACGTGTATGGGAAGACCTCTGGCAGTTTCACAGATGTAAACTTGATCACATATACAATAGGATGCTGTAGACTCCTTAGTCCTTGGGGTTCTGTGTGGGATATGGGGGTACTTGTGATGTCTCGGATGGTTTTGGTGGTAACCACAGCAATCTTGATGTTAGATTTTTTGTAGTATAAGAGCCACTGTGCTGGCTGTAGTGCTGGTAGGTAAAATATATCTCATTCAATGTTCTGGTTTCTGATGTTGATGTGTAAACCAAGAAAGGAGTGTTAATTGTTTTTTAACTGCAGACACTTTGGATCTGCAGTAACAGCTTGCTTAAATATGAACAGAACCACATAGAAAACACAGTCTTCAACCTCAAGTTCCTTTGCCACTTTATCTTTTACTGAAGATGTAAACCAGACATAATATACAGCAACACCAGAAATTAGAACATTGAATGAAGATATATGTTACCTCCCAGCACCAAAGCAAATACAGTGGCTCCCATGCTACATAAATCCAACATTAAGATTGATATGGTTATCACGAAAACCATTTGAGACATCATGAGTACTTCCATACCCTACACAGGACCCAAGGGCTCAAGAGTATGCAGCATTCTATCATGGATGTAATTGAGTTTACATCTGTAAAACTGCCAGGAATTTTTCCATACACATACAAGAACACAATATGCCTGTACAATGAATAATACCATCAACCAATGTGTGCGACAGTGCAACATCCACTCCCACATCATTATGTGGGACACAGTCAGACTACTGTTTCAAGAAAATGACAAGATTGAGTGAAGGTGAAAATATGCACTTTGAAAATCCTAGAGGGATTAGTACCAAACTTGCACACGAAAATCACTCCCTATGAAAACAAAAGACTCAGCAGGAGATGAAACATTCCCCCAATGAAAAGCAGGGGTGCCACAAGTACACTGAGAGACAACACAATAAGTGTCAGGGGCCTAAGACTGTTCAACTGCCTCCCAGCATACATAAGGGAAATTACGAGTAGACCCCTGGCTGTCTTCAAGAAGGCACTGGACAGGCACCTAAAGTCAGTACCTGACCAGCCAGGCTATTGTTCGTAAGTCAGTTTGCGTGTGGCCAGCAGTAACAGCCTGGTTGATCAGACCCTGATCCACCACGAAGCCTGATCTCAGACCAAGCCACAGGGGCGTTGACCCCCAAAACCCTCTCCATGTATACTCCAGGTGGTAGAGAATCCTTTTAATATGTTTCACCCAATGCTGGGCTTTATCTTGTTAAAAACCCCAAACTTGAGCGAAACATTGTATTAAATGAGTTCTCAACTGTCATTTTTATTTCCACTTGTAATCTTTTGCTATTGACTACCCCAGTGAACATAAATGTTTGGAGTCCTCTATAACCAAAGTAAATAACACTATAAAGAAATTGTGGTATGTTCACTGTGGTGACTCCCTATCTTGAAATAAAGGAAACTAGCAGAGGCCAGTAGGCCTCTGCTACTTTATAGCATAGCTTTACATGATCACCCACCCTGGATGCCTTATATAAGCTGTAATTTTTCTCATTGTTCTGTGCATTTAATGTAGCCTTCTTATCGGTGAAACTGCACCAGTAAAGACTTCACTGCTTTTCGTGTCTTCTTACTACTTGTCAGTGTTATGCCTTTATTCACTATATAGTAGGCTAATCTTTCTTTTCCTGTCCTCTCTGGAGCAGGAGGAATCCAAGAAGAAAGTTTCCAGAGTGCAACAAAAACTTGAGAGCTTCCAAGAAAGAATCAAAGCTCTTGTGGATTATACTATTGTTGAACAGTTAACTACCATACAGGTAAGATAAATTATCTTTTCTTTGATTTCTTTCCTCTGATCATGTCTTATTATTGTCTTGAAAGCTTCGTAAGATGTTATAGTCACTGTAGCATGAACAGTTATTGGCTGCATTATTAAGCAAACAGCATTCTAGTATATTAATGTATGAATTCTTTCTTGCACTTAATTAATTGACAAAATTACGTGCACAGGCACCATCAAGTTAATTATTATCCTATTGATTAGGTTTTTCTGGGTGGGATTACTTAAGTTTTTTGTCCTTATTTTTTCTACAAATTAATTTCTGTATAATAATGTATCATGAGAAGACTTTTTTCATATTTAATTTGAAGCTTTAACCCTTAAACTGTTCAAACGTATATCTATGTTCACTCGCGCAGCACTCCGAATATTTTGATTTTTTTTTTTAAATTAACCCTTTTGAGGGTCGGTCACGTACTTGTACGTCATTGCAGCCAGGGTCGGTCACGTACTTTTACGCGTAAATTCTAGCGCCTTCAAATCGAGCAGGAGAAAGCTGGTATGCCTACATGCGAGAGAATGGATCTGCGCGGTCAGTGTGTGCAGTAGGAAAAAATTCGTGGAGCCAGTGGTGCATTGTGGGAACACCATTTCAGTACCTCTTGTTCATTATGCCTCGCGGTAAGAAACACCTTACTCCTTGGCGAATTGGGACTCTTTTGTTCCCAAGTGACAGTTCAAACACAGATGGAAGTGTCAGTGAAGATGAATTCCAGGGTTTTGATGAGTTTGTGACCGAAAGTAATGAACATAATAGTGGTAATAGTGATGAAAACCCAGACGACCCTCAACCTTCCACCTCTGGTGCTGTGGCATCTTGTTCACGTTCAGTTGTACCAGAACAAAGGAAGAAACTTGTATTTTCCAGTGTTCAGGACACAGATGTAAGCAGTGTTGATGATAGTGATAGTGAATATGATCTCCAAGCTCTTGAAAACAGTTCCAGTAGCAAGAGAGAAGTGAAATATTCTCCAGTGAAGCGTCAGTATATATGACGCTACATGTGCTCTGGTAGTGTGCCATATGCTATTCCAAGGGTAAGGAGTACATCTCGGAGTACTACATCCCTTGGCCGTACAACAGGAACTGATAGTGAAAATGAAGGTGATATTGTTACAGTGGGAATGACAAATGTGCATGCGTCATCAGATGGTGGTGGTGATGGTGGTGCCAGCCATGATGCACTAGCAGCAGCCCATGCTGGTACTCACGCCGCTGAGTCAGCTCACCCTCACCCACCCACCACAACCACCTGTCAATATCCAGTATCCACCAGCAGACCACACCTGGGATTGGCAGGAAGCTGCCAATTTTGTTCCCAATCCCCATCACTTTGATGAAAGTCAAAGTGGACTATGGCCATCATGTACACTTGGGAACAATGCCACTGAACTGGAATGTTTTGAGTTATTCTTTGACGAACTACTGATGGAAATTATTGTCAAGGAAAGCAACACATACTACTAGTACACCATGGCAAATACAATTCTTTCACCAAGGTCATGCCTGCACCAGTGGAAGGCGACAACTGTGGCTAAGATGTATCTTTTGTTTGCCACAATAATGCTTATGCCACATGTGTATAAGCACAGTGTCAAATCATACTGGTTGACAGACCGCCTTATTGCAACCCCAGCTTTCAGTGAAATAATACCAGTGAATCGATTTGTGCTACTGTTACGTATGCTACACTTCTCAGACAAAACCAGGCCTGACAAATATGTTTATGTATCTGAAACAGAAATTCAATATGTATTTTTATCCCTTCAGGAAGCTTGTTATTGACGAGTCTTTGATTTTGTTCAAAGGTAGACAGTCGTTCAAGTAGTATATATGTACCAAGGAAGAGGAAATGCTTTGGTATAAAGTTGTTTGTACTTTCTGATTGCTACAGTGGTCTTGTATTGGATATTATTGTGTACACTGGAAATAATACATTGCAAGATACCAGGAAGTTATTGGGTATCTCTGGTGATGTAGTTAGAACAATGATGGAACCGTATCTAGGTAAGGGGCATATATTATATACTGATAACTTGTACACCAGCCCCTTACTCAGTGATTTTTTGCGAGTGAACATGACAGATGTGTGTGGTACAGTGCGTGCAAATCGTAAACATATGCCTAGGTTCAGCGCAGGCACACATGGAGGTGAGGTGCAGGCATTTGCTGCCAATGACATCATGGCATTTCGGTGGCATGACAAACGAGATGTCACACTGTTGTCGTCAGTTCACCGAAACGAAATGACAGACACTGGCAGGCAGAATAGAGAGACCAATGAACCCATTCTAAAACCTGCAGCTGTGATGGACTACACCCTGAATATGCGCTCAGTGGACAAATGTGACATGCAAGAGTTATAAGTGGTACATAAAACTCTTTTTCCATCTTGTGGACATTTCCATGCTGAATGCTTATAATGTGTATAATTTGAAGACCAGAAACAAACCACCATATGGTCAATTTTGTTTGTCTGTCATCAGACAAATATTATTCAAGTACCAAGTAACGACACCTGCAATAGAACAACGCCTTCGAACTGATCAACAACTACCCTCTCATCTGCGGCCTGGTGATCACTTCCTAATACAACTGCCTGCTACTGCTTTGAAGAAAAAGGCTCAGAAAAGGTGTTTTGTTTGTGCACATACAAAAAAATGCCCACAAAAACACAGAGACACTCGTTTTATGTGTGAGGAGTGTAAAACAACACTGTGCATGACACCGTGTTTCAAAGAGTTCCACAAGCTGCAGAACTTCTAGGAACATGTCCAGTGACTCTATATGTGTATATATAATATAGAAAAATAGTAATAAACATTTTATATTGTTCGTTTGTGTAAACATTTTGTAAACAATATAATGACAACAGTGTTTGTGTGGTTATTGTGTAGTATACGAGTGAATATATACCAAATACAGTGGACCCCCGGAGTTCGTAGGCGTCAGAGTTCGTAAAATTCGGAGTTCGTGACATTTTTTCGGAAAAATATTGGTTCGGTGTTCGTTGATCCACTCAGTGTTAGTAATTCGTCCCGGACGCGTACGCGTGGCCCGAGCAGCCCGACACTCCATTCAGAGTCAGTGTGCCATTGTTTACCAGCGAGTGACCGCCACCCACGCATTCCCACACATTCATACCATACATTTGGTCATTATTCCATTGTTTTTAGTGCTTGCAACTGCTAAATAAACCACCATGGGCCCCAAGAAACCTCCTAGTGCCAGCCCTTTGGTAAAGGGCTGAGAGGGAAGAATGTCTTCTTAAGTGATTCAGTGATTCTACGATATGTTATGATACTAAAACAGCAGTTGATAAAGGCTATAGTGCCAGCCAGCGATAAAGTGTAGCATTAACAGTGTAGCAAGTAAGTTAAGCGATAGAAAAATGATGACACGAAACTTAACTCCTCCAATGTTGTTGGAGTTATATAGGGCAACTGACAACACAGCCGTGTGTCTGGCAGCCATCACTATGTAAGGCGTATCTTTCAGTGGCCCTTATGCACCCAACAACAAACACCACAACACCAGTCCTCACATTCGTAATGATATTTTATTCATTCTAGAGTATATGTCATGTTTCTATGTTATTAATATTGTTTATTATGTCATATTAGATGAATTGTGATAGATAAATAAGCCGTATACGTAGATGATATTAGCGAAATATTGAAGGACTATCTTGTCCTGTCCCCAAACACACACCCCTGTCGCCAGCACAATTCCAAACATACGGCAGAAACAGAACTCTCTGGAACACTTTTTTGAGCAACTGGTCCAGTGACTCTCAAGCTGGTCCTAGTGGCATTAAAAAACAAAGAAGGGAAGTAACCAAGGAAAAGGACTTGGTACCTGAAGTCTTTATGGAAGGGGATTCCCCTTCCAAACAAAAGCAACTCTTCCATCCTCTCCCCTCCTCCCGTTTTCCACACATCAACAACTCTTCAATAAAGGTAAGTGACATGTTATTATAGTTTTATTATTCATGTCTCGTTGTTTTCTGTGTAATTTAATGTATATTTAATGTACAAAAATATTTTATTTTAATACTTTTGGGTATGAAACGGATTAATTTTATTTCCATTATTTCTTATGGGGAAAATAGATTCGGAGTTCGTAATATTCGGTGTTCGGAGCGCCCTCTGGAACGAATTAATTATGAACTCTGGGGGTCCACTGTAGTCCTTATATTGGTCTCACAGGCTATAAAAGTTACTTGAAAAAAAATTAAAAAGTAAAGAAAAAAAAATTATTACCGGGTGACCGCAGTGGGCAATGTTGCCGTAAGTGGTTCAATTTCTGTCAATTTCACGCCTCCATTTCTCGGTAAGTATTGATCGCAAAAAAAAAAAAAAAATTAGCCTATAATACTCAGAAAAAAACCTCTGTCATTTCATAAGAATTTTTTTTTTTTTTTCGAATATTTTTCGACCCTGAGAATGAGTTTGGGAGAGGGCCTCTCCAACCTCAAAGGGTTAAAGAGGGCAATTTAGGATCAGTACTTAACCCTTTGACTGTCGGAGGCCCCATTCTGAAAGTGTCATTCTATGTCACAAAATTTTGAAAAAAATAATAAATGGTAATGGTAATGACACCAAAAGTACGAACTTTACTTGAAAACTTACGGAATTATGCTCTTGCAAAGTTAGCGATGTTGGCTATATATAAGCATCGGCGATTTCGCCGAATTTGTGCCCTATTTTCGGCCAATTCCATTGTTACAGTCAACCAAACTCGTACTATTTCTTTAGAACTCCATTTGTTCAATCAATTGAGTACAAGAAACCACCAATTTACCGATTTCAACTACCCAATAAAGTGGTCAGAAATTGGCAATTTGGCCAATTTCATGCAAAATAAAAAAGATGTCAATTTCAAAATAGGGTCCAGAATAAACAATGCAGACATTCCTGGCACTAAAATAAGATTTTCTCTGTTCATTGGTCACATCTTTAGGAACCTCTTATATTACTCTTGCTTTCTATTTTGATTTTTTTATCATGTGCTTTTAACATCCTATGGAGAGGGAGCATGGACACTGGGGTTGTCCCGCAATTACTAAAAACAACAGACATAGCCCCACTCCACAAAGGCGGCAGTAAAGCAATAAAAGAACTACAGACCAATAGTGCTAACGTCCCATATCGTAAAAATCTTTGAAAGGGTTCTAAGAAGCAAGATCGCCACTCATCTAGACAACCATCAATTACACAACCCAGGGCAGCATGGGTTTAGAGCAGGTCGCTCCTGTCTGTCCCAACTACTGGACCACTACGACAAGGTCCTGGATGCTCTAGAAGACAAACAGAATGCAGATGTTATATACACAGACTTTGCAAAAGCCTTTGATAAGTGTGACCATGGTGTGATAGCACACAAAATGCGTGATAAAGGAATAACAGGAAAAGTTGGTAGATGGATCTATAATTTCCTAACAAGTAGAACACAAAGAGTAGTAGTCAACAGAGTAAAGTCTGAGGCGGCTACGGTGAAAAGCTCTGTTCCACAAGGCACAGTTCTCACTCCATCCTGTTCCTCATCCTCATATCGGACATAGACAGGGATATCATCCACAGTGCCGTGTCTTCCTTTGCAGATGACACCCGAATCTGCATGACAGTGTCCACCATTGAAGACACTGCAAGACTCCAAGCAGACATCAACCAAATCTTTAAATGGGTTGCAGAAAACAATATGAAGTTCAGTGATGAGAAATTTCAATTACAGTGGACCCTCGCTATTCGAACACTCTAAAACTCACCCTTTTATGTAAGTTTATTATTGTAAGTGCTTTTATAAGTCTATTTTTGGGGGTCTGAAATGGACTAATCTAATTTACGTCATTCCTTATGGGAATAAATTCGTTTGGTAACAGCACTTGAACAGCATTCTGGAATGAGGGTGAGTTTTGGAGTGTTCGAATAGCGAGGGTCCACTGTACTCCGATATGGAAAACGTGAGGAAATTAAAATCTCATCAGAGTATAAAACAAATTCCAACCACACAATAGAGCGAAAAACTAACGTCAAAGACCTGGGAGTGATCATGACAGAGGATCTCGCCTTCAAGGACCATAACACTGTAGCAATCGCATCTGCCAGAAAAATGACAGGATGGATAATGAGAACCTTCAAAACCAGGGATGCCAAGCCCATGTTGACACTTTTCAGGTCGCTTGTTCTATCTAGGCTGGAATATTGCTGCACACTAACTGCACCTTTCAAGCAGGTGAAATTGCTGACCTAGAAAATGTACAGAGAACCTTCACGGCACGCATAACTGCAATAAACCACCTCAATTACTGGGAACGCTTGAAGTTCCTAAACCTGTACTCCCTGGAACGCAGGCGGGAGAGATACATATATTATATACACTTGGAAAATCCTAGAGGGATTGGTACCAAACTTGCACACGAGTGTCACTCCCTACGAAAGCAAAAGACTCGGCAGACGATGTAACATCCCCCAATGAAAAGCAGGGGTGCCACTAGCACGTTGAGAGACAACACAATAAGTGTCAGGGGCCCAAGACTGTTCAACTGCCTCCCAGCATACATAAGGGGGATTACCAATAGACCTCTGGCTGTCTTCAAGCAGGCACTGGACAGGCACCTAAAGTCGGTGCCTGACCAGCCAGGCTGTGGTTTGTACGTTGGACTGTGTGTGGCCAGCAGTAACAGCCTGGTTGATCAGGCTCTGATCCAACATGAGGCCTGGTCACAGACCGGGCTGCAGGGGCATTGACCCCTGGAACTCTCTCCAGGTAAACTCCAGGTAAACACAAAAAATAGAAGATTTACCGTTATGCAGACTACTGCATTATTGTAAAAATGGTATAAATAATATCAGTGCACTTGTGTAAGAATATTGACGAATGGCGTGATTTGTGTACTCTTGAGCATAGGCAAAAATCGAATATTTCCACTAATTTGAGCTCAATTTCAAGGTCATCTTCATCATGAAACTAATCAAAATCATCTCTATTTATATAATATGTTTTCCATTCTATCAAATGAGGCCACGAAAAAGAGAATACAACCATAAATACTATACGAAAATACACCTCAAAGTCAGCCTTTTAATCCAAAAACACGGTTGGAGTTTTTTTTCTCATTATGCACTGTGTTCTGCAGGATTTTTTTTATACAGCGCACACTGACCACACAGACCCATTCTCTCATATGTGGGCCTACCAGCTTTCTCCCGCTTGATTTGAAGCCGCTAGAATTTTTGAGTATATTTATTAACACATTGGCCGATTCCCATCAAGGCATGGTAGCCAGAAAAAGAAAAACTTTCATCATCATTCACTCTTATCACTGTCTTGCCAGAGGGGTGCTTTACACTATAGTTATAAAACTGCAACATTAACACCCCTCCTTCAGAATGTAGACACTGTACTTCCCATCTCCAGGACTCAAGTCCGGCCTGCCAGTTTCACTGAATCCCTTCATAAATGTTACTTTGCTCACACTCCAACAGCACATCAAGTATTAAAAACCATTTGTCTCCATTCACTCCTATCAAATACGCTCACACATGCTTGCTGGAAGTCCAAGCCCCTCGCACACAAAACTTCCTTTACCCCCTCCCTCCAACCTTTCCTACCCCGCCTTCCCTCCACTACAGATTTATACACTCGAAGTCATTCTGTCTCGTTCCATTCTCTCTACATGTCCGAACCACCTCAATAACCCCTCCTCAGCTCTCTGGATAATAGTTTTGGTAATCCCGCACCTCCTCCTAATTTCCAAACTCTGAATTCTCTGCATTATATTCACACCACACATTGACCTCAGACATGACATCTCCACTGCCTCCAGCCTTCTCCTCATTGCAACATTCATCACCCATATAAGAGTGTTGGTATAACTATACTCTCATACATTCCCCACTTTACTTCCATGGACAAAGTTCTTTGTCTCCACAGACTCCAAAGTGCTCGACTCACCCTTTTCCCCTCATCAATTCTATGATTCACCTCATACTTCATAGACCCATCTGTTGACATGTCCACTCCCAAATATCTGAATACATTCACCTCCTCCATACTCTCTCCCTCCAATCTGATATCCAATCTTTCGTCACCTAATCTTTTTGTTATCCTCATCACCTTACTCTTTCCTATACGTATTCACTTTCAATTTTCTTCTTTTACACACCCTACCAAATTCATCCACCAACCTCTGCAACTTCTCTTCAGAATCTCCCAAAAGCACAGTGTCATCAGCAAAAAGCAACTGTGACAACTCCCACTTTGTATTTGATTCTTTATATTTTAACCCCACACCTCTTGCCAAGACCCTCGCATTTACTTCTCTTACAACCCCATCTATAAATATATTGAACAACCACAGTGA
This sequence comes from Cherax destructor, assembly GCA_009830355.1. NCBI lineage: Eukaryota > Metazoa > Arthropoda > Malacostraca > Decapoda > Parastacidae > Cherax > Cherax destructor. The sequence continues at coordinate 23,210 of WNWK01001436.1, read as the reverse complement.
CATCACACATCCTTGTCTAAGGCCCACTTTTACTGGGAAATTGTCCCCCTCTCTCCTACACACTCTAACCTGAGCCTCACTATCCTCATAAAAACTCTTCACTGCTTTCAGTAACCTACCTCCTATTCCATACACCTGCAACATCTGCCACATTGCCCCCCTATCATATGCCTTTTCCAAATCCATAAATACCACAAAAACCTCTTTACCCTTATCCAAATACTGTTCACCTATATGTTTCACTGTAAACACTTGGTCTACACACCCACTACCTTTCCTAAACCCCCCTTGTTCATCTGCTATCCTGCTCTCTGTCTTACTCTTAATTCTTTCAATAATAACTCTACCATACACTTTACCAGGTACACTCAACAGACTTATTCCCCTATAATTTTTGCACTCTCTTTTGTCCCCTTTGCCTCTATACAAAGGAACAATACACGCTCTCTGCAAATCCCTAGGTACCTTACCCTCTTCCATACATTTATTAAATAAAAGCACCAACCACTCCAAAACTATATCCCACCTGCTTTTAACATTTCTATCTTTATCCCATCAATTCCAGCTGCCTTACCCCCTTTCATTCTACCCACTGCCTCACGAACTTCCCCCACACTCACAACTGGCTCTTCCACACTCCTACAAGATGTTATTCCTCCTTGCCCTATACATGAAATCACAGCTTCCCTGTCTTCATCAACATTTAACAACTCCTCAAAATATTCCCTCCATCTTCCCGATACCTCTAACTCTCCATTTAATAACTCTCCTCTCCTATTTTTAACTGTCAAATCCATTCGTTCTCTAGGCTTCCTCAACTTATTAATCTCACTCCAAAACTTTTTCTTATTTTCAACAAAATTTGTTGATAACATCTCACCCACTCTCTCATTTGCTCTCTTTTTACATTGCTTCACCACTCTCTTAACCTCTCTTTTTCTCTCTCCATATACTCTTCCCTCCTTGCATCACTTCTACTTTGTAAAAACCTCTCATATGCTAACTTTTTCTCCCTTACTACTCTCTTTACATCATCATTCCACCAATCGCTCTTCTTCCCTCCTGCACCCACTTTTCTGTAACCACAAACTTCTACTGAACACTCTAACACTACATTTTTAAATCTACCCCATACATCTTCAACCCCATTGCCTCCTCCAATAGTTGTTTATATCTTACCCTAACTGCCTCCTCTTTTAGTTTATAAACCTTCACCTCTCTCTTATATATACGTCCAAAACACTAGCTCGTAAGACGTATATATACGACCAAAACAGTCAAAGGGTTAATGAGATATAAGACCGCGAAGTTGGGGCTGGATGCTCACCTGACGGCAACATGGAGTTCTGCTGCTTGCAGAAGTGTTGCCGATATACCTTTTTTTCTCATTTTTATTTTAATTTATATAATTTTTATGTTCTGATAATTACAATTTATAATAGTTCTTGTGATTTCATAGCCAATCTATGTTCTGACACTAATATTAGGTACTGAAATAGTACTCAAATATAGTCACAATCACAATGACAGGTGAATATTTTTTCCCAATTTGGTCATTTACTATTGTCTAGAAATATATATACGAAGTATTTATAGGTCTCAGCAATGTTTTAGACACACTGGAGTATACATGAAACTTCTTGAAGCATGCTGTTTATGACGAGTCACTAAACTGCTGACAGGGTAAGCAGTGGAGTGACACTTAATTATAAAGCACTGCTGCAGAAAACCCTGGCTTTATTTCTTTTCACTGTTACACACAAACATCTATGTCTGTCTGTCTATCTATCTGTCTAGCTCTGCTTATCTGTCTTTCTGTCTGCCTGTGTGTCTCGGTTTTTCTGTCTGCCTGTGTGTCTCAGTCTTTCTGTCTGCCTGTGTGTTTCGGTCTTTCTGTCTGCCTGTGTGTTTCGGTCTTTCTGTCTGCCTGTGTGTGTGTCTTTCCATCTGCTTGTCTCTCAGTCTCAGAGAGCTTCTCGTAAACCAACAGGTATTATACACGACTCAGAAGTGACAATGCGTATTACTTGCCAGTCATGCTTATTATGTCTTATATCTACAAGCACTGTATAGCACTTTGCCTGGAATTTTTGGGTTATCCTAGGTAATTTACACTATGTATAATAACTGTACTTATGTGTACATGTGAGAGAGAGACAGATATAGACAGACAGAGAGACCGTCAAAGCCAGCCGGCCAGTCTGCCGAATACGTATTACACATGTTCCTGAATTGTTTCTCTTTACTTAGGGCATAAGTTATAGGACATTCTGGCAGGATGACACTATCAGTGGTATAAAAAATGAAAGGATGCTGCACAAATGTTACATGGGTTATTATCGAGGTTTTTGATATTTCCTAGACCACTTGTGGCCACATCCATCACTTTCTTCTTAAAAGGGGAGTGTTAATATGACATGACATCAGTGAATCCCTGGTGTTGCCACGCTATTTGCTCTAGCTGGCTCTCAATCGAACAGGTGCTCCCACAAGGTACTAAGTGGTTCCAGATTTTTTTAATACTGTGCACACCGAGTGTTAAGACCCATTCTATACTGACCAGGCATCTCAAGCCAATCATGCTAGAGGTCTTCAAACGTAGATCTACGTTCGAAGCGCTACATGAATGAATGTAGATCTAAGTTTGGACAGTTTAAGGGTTAATTACAAACTGAATCTTCTTATTGTAATTAAGGATATGCCCCTGGCTAAGTTTTAAACTTTTTTTTTGTTTATCAGCAAAATTTTTGTTTAAGCAGTAATATGCAGATCACCATCAAATTTACTACATATGTTCTCAAACATCAAATGTGTTATAGTCTGCCCAAAATGCCCTGGCATGTAAGTGCCTTTCTTTGTACTTAGCAAACCAAAATTGTAATTACATATTGTAACCTTTACAAAGAAATAAAATCTATTTATTTACTTTATTTATTTATTGTTATTTTTTCCTAGTGCCAGTTTTCTGAGGTTTCTCAAATAGTTAAAAGATAATTGCTTTCAGTTTAGCATATGGAAACCATAGTACTGTACCATTTGTTCTGTGGTTCACCTCATCTTTCATGCACCCATATGTTGACACATTCACTCCCAAATATCTGTTGATATTCACTTCCTCCACACCTTATAATTCAGTAAAACAAAAGTGTGTGTTACACTGTTTACTATTAAATTGCTCACTGTTCATCATTACTATCTATGCACTTGTTGCAAGTGGCAAAACAACAGAAGGACCAACATGCAGAAATGGTTTTACTGGGGTAGGTGTACAGCTATACAGAGTGTATAGCTGGTGTCCTTATATACACTGTATTGTTGAGTATGAATGCAAGCCATGCTAATTTGGAGCATGTCACGAATATGTCTCTATATCAAAGTGTCTATATATTTTTTGGAGACAATATAGAATTTTCTCTTGTTTGGTTTCCTGTACAGTTACAGGATACTGAATTTTTATAGTTTTTTAAAATACATTATGTACCTTTTTTTTTGTTCCTGAGATATAGGAGTTGAATAAAGATTTCATCTAGATAGCTAAGATCCTAGATTAATTATAACTTTGAATCACAGACACTTATAATTGAGATGCGCCAAGTTGAGGATGAATTGAATCATCTAGAAGATAAAGGAAAAACAATGGAGCAAGACACGGAAATGCTGAATATGCAAGCTGCTGTTTCTGGTCTGAGAATGCGACTAAAATCCATGTGCTCCCAAGCAGAAGCCAAGAAAAAAGAAATTGAGGTAAGTATTGTAGTTGTGTAAGTTCCAGTGGTCACCAAAAGAGGTAGAGCTAGTAGGGTTCCTTGGTATACAGTAACTGTATATCATTGATATATACAAGGGAAGATCATATTAACATTAACAAGAGTAAAACAGAACTGACTTTATTTTTCAACATAGTTACCATGAACAGCTATACATACACTTATTATAACATTCATAGTGCTTTTTTGTGCCACTCAAAAGAAAAAAATTTTTGTCATGCCCATTTAACCACTTTTGTAGCTGAATTGAGCTCATCATTCCCATAATTCATTTCTTGATGGTAGAGCATCAATTTGAGAAACAGGTGGAAGCCACATGGGGCTATGTGTGGTTTTTTTTGACAGATTGACTCTTGCAAACACCAATGCAAATTGACATAATATTCACCTGTAATGTGGACCTTGTGAGGCATATAGTTGACTTGGATAACTTTCTCTGCATCATAGAAAATTGTGCACATGATCTTGCCAGTGCTGGATTGGACCTTGAATTTCTTTGGTGTCAGAGAATAGTAGTGTTTCCATTGTTTCAACTGGTGCTTGGACTCCGGGTCATAATGATGAATGCTTGTTTCATCCACGGTTGCAAACTGCTGCTTCAATTTTTCACAGTCCAGATCAGCTCAAGAGTTTCTTTCGAACATTGCATCTAGTTTCCCTTCATTTTTTGAGTCACCATTTTCAGCACCCAGTGAACACAGACTTTCCTTGTAAGCAAATGTTCATAGAAAAATGGATTCAGCTCAAATCTCCGGTACGGCTGGAAAACATTAGGACGTGTTTCCATAAGACACCTGCTGTCCCTGTTCACCCATCATTATAAAATGGGTACCTGGGTGTTAGTCAACTGGTGGGGGTCTCATCCTGGGACAAAACTGACCTAATTTGCCAAAATGCTCTGCATAACAAGCGGCTTTCTATATAGAGTATGTCATTGATGTCAACCAGGCCTGTATACCTTGTACATGTACTTGTAGAAATAAAGATATTATTATATTATAAGCAATGTGGTTCGGACATGTAGAGAGAATGGAACGAGACAGAATGACTTCGAGAGTGTATAAATCTGTAGTGGAGGGAAGGAGGGGTAGGGGTCGGCCTAGGAAATGCTGGAAGGAGGGGGTAAAGGAGGTTTTGTGTGCGAGGGGCTTGGACTTCCAGCAAGCATGTGTGAGCGTATTTGATAGGAGTGAATGGAGACAAATGGTTTTTAATACTTGACGTGCTGTTGGAGTGTGAGCAAAGTAACATTTGTGAAGGGATTCAGGGAAACCGGCAAGCCGGATTTGAGTCCTGGAGATGGGAAGTACAGTGTGTGCACTCTGAAGGAGGGGTGTTAATGTTGCAGTTTTATAACTGTAGTGTAAAGCACCCCTCTGGCAAGACAGTGATGGAGTGAATGATGATGATGAAAGTTTTTCTTTTTCGGGCCACCCTGCCTTGGTGGGAATCGGCCGATGTGTTAAAAAAAAAAAAAAAAAGCAATGTCTAATCCCTAAAGTGTCCACTATCTGATGAACTGTCACTTCAATTCTCCATCACAATTTGCTCAATGGCCTCAAGAAGAATTAGGATTAGTCTGTCTGAAATGCCTAGGCATGCTAGTGGCCTTCTTTGTAATTATAAACATTTTCATTTTTATTTTCAGTTCTTTTCATTTTAAATTTTCATTTTCAATTCTTAGTTTATCAATATCAAAGGCCTACGAGACCTGGGGTTGACTTTTGACAGGTTTCTTGCCATGACAGAATCCTGCAGCCCACCTCTTGACTGTAGATTATGAAGGGGACTGATCATGCAAGCATGAATCTCTGAGGGAGTGATTTTCTCTAAGTTTTAAAAATTCAATGGTAACATATTCCTTGATTTTGAGGTTTTCAGAATCCATGGCCACTCGGATCTGAAACAGCAAATACAAATATAATTTTTTTTTTTTTCAACAAGTCGGCCGTCTCCCACCGAGGCAGGGTGACCCAAAAAGAAAGAAAATCCCCAAAAAGAAAATACTTTCATCATCATTCAACACTTTCACCACACTCATACATAATCACTGTCTTTGCAGAGGAGCTCAGATACGACAGCTGAGAATTGTCCCTCCCAGCTGTCACTGTCCCAGACCCCTCCTTTAAAGTGCAGGAATTGTACTTCCCATTTCCAGGACTCAAGTCCAATTAAATCAATTAACTGGTTTCCCTGAATCCCTTCACAAAATGTTACCCTGCTCACACTCCAACAGATCGTCATGTCCCAAAACCATTCGTCTCCATTCACTCCTATCTAACACGCTCACACATGCTTGCTGGAAGTCCAAGCCCTCGCCCACAATACCTCCTTTACCCCTTCCCTCCAACCTTTTCTAGGACGACCCGTACCCCGCCTTCCTTCCCCTACAGATTTATACTCTCTCCAAGTCATTCTACTTTGATCCATTCTCTCTAAATGACCAAACCACCTCAACAACCCCTCTTCAGCCCTCTGACAAATACTTTTAGTAACTCCACACCTTCTCCTAATTTCCACATTCCGAATTTTCTGCATAATATTTACACCACACATTGCCCTTAGACAGGACATCTCCACTGCCTCCAGCCGCCTCCTCGCTGCAGCATTTGCAACCCATGCTTCACACCCATATAAGAGTGTTGGTACCACTATACTTTCGTACATTCCTTCTTTGCCTCCATTGATAACGTTTTTGTCTCCACAGATACCTCAACGCACCACTCACCTTTTTTCTTCATCAATTCTATGGTTAACCTCATCCTTCATAAACCCATCCGCTGACACGTCAACTCCCAAATATCTGAAAACATTTACTTCTTCCATAATCCCTCTCTCAATGTGATATCCAATTTTTCTTTATTTAAATCGTTTGATACCCTCATCACCTTACTCTTATCTATGTTCACTTTTAACTTTCTACCTTTACACACTCTCCCAAACTCGTCCACTAACCTTTGCAACTTTTCTTTAGAATCTCCCATAAGCACAGTATCATCAGCAAAAAGTAACTGTGTCAACTCCCATTTTGCATTTAATTCTCCATAATTTAATCCCACCCCTCTCCCCAACACCCTAGCATTTACTTCTTTTACAACCCCATCTATAAATATATTAAACAACCATGGTGACATTACACATCCCTGTCTAAGACCTACTTTTACCGGGAAGTAATCTCCCTCTCTCCTACACACCCTAACCTGAGCCTCACTATCCTCATAAAAACTCTTTACAGCCTTCAGTAACTTACTACCTATTCCATACACTTGCAACATCTGCCACATTGCTCCCCTATCCACTCTATCATATGCCTTTTCTAAATCCATAAATGCAATAAAAACTTCTCTACCTTTATCTAAATACTGTTCACATATATGCTTCACTGTAAACACTTGATCTACACATCCCCTACCCACTCTAAAGCCTCCTTGCTCATCTGCAATCCTACTCTCTGTCTTACCTCTAATTCTTTCAATAATAACCCTGCCATACACTTTACCTGGTATACTCAGTAAACTTATTCCCCTATAATTTTACACTCTCTTTTATCCCCTTCCCTTTATATAAAGGAACTATACATGCTCTCTGCCAATCCTTAGGTACCTTCCCTCTTTCATACATTTATTAAACAAAAATACCAACCACTCCAGCACTATATCCCCCTGCTTTTAACATTTCTGTCATGATTCCGTCAATTCCAGCTGCTTTACCCCTTTCATTCTACGTAATGCCTCACGCACCTCCCCACACTCACATCCTGCTCTTCTTCACTCCTAAACGATGTTGTACCTCCCTGGCCAGTACATGAAATTACCGCCTCCCTTTTTCATCGACATTTAAAAGTTCCTCAAAATATTCACGCCATCTACCCAATACCTCCAGCTCCCCATCTATTAACTCCCTACTCTGTTTTTAACTGACAAATCCATTCGTTCCCTAGGCTTTCTTACCTTGTTCATCTCACTCCAAAATTTGTTCTTGTTTTCAGCAAAATTTCTTGACAGAGCCTCTCCCATTCTTTCATCCGCTCTTCTTTTGCACTCTCTCACCACTCTCTTCACCTTTCTTTTACTCTCCATATACTCTGCTCTTCTATTAACACTTCTGTTTTGTAAAAACCTCATAGCTACCTTTTCTCTTTTATCACACCCTTTACTTCTTCATTCCACCACTCACTCCTCTTTCCTCCTGCACCCACCCTCCTATAGCCACAAACTTCTGCCCCACATTCTAATACTGCATTTTTAAAACTATCCCAACTCTCTTCTACCCCCCACTACTCATACTTGCACTAGCCCACCTTTCTGCCAATAGTTGCTTATATCTCACCCTAACTTCCTCCTCCCTTAGTTTATACACTTTTACCTCTCTCTTACTTGCTGTTGCCATTTTTGTTTTGTCCCATCTACCTATATAAATATAAATACAAATTTTTATTTCTTTATTCAGTACAAAATAATGTAGTTTACATGTAATACAACATTGGTTGGTACAAAAGACAGCCACTAGTATGCAGTGCATTTCAGACAAACTAATCTTAATTCTTAAAGACTACTTAAGAATTTGACATAGGCTATTACAATAAGAAAGGTAGCAAATGAACAGATGGTACTATTATTTCAAAAGTATGATTTTTTATTTTGAACTGATTCAATGATCTTCGGTTTTGTGGAGTGATTAAATGGAGATGGAGAAAATACAGGAAGTTACATAGTTACACTCCATGAAGGTGTGTGTATCTTTGATAACACGCTCAACCCACTAGGGTCATATACCCCTGGAGAAATAGGAGGTAAACAGATTCGATCCAAGGAAGGGTTGGGTAGATCCATTTCATTAGATTAATATCAAGATGCTCTTGAAGGGTCCATAATCCATTATTAGTTCAATTTTGCTAGGCATTCAGGTAATCTCACTTCACCTGTATAATATGAAGTAGCTACACAGTTTTATGTTGGTTTCAGTCTGCCTGAAATACTCTGGATAACCAGATGCTTTTCAAGATGTATGAAATAAAGTGTATCTAATTTTGTTATGTAACAATTTTGTATATTTTGATGTGTTTTTTTCCAAAATTTTGTCCTATCTAATGCTCAGGTGTGATATTTTGAAAAATTACATTTCTAATGTATATTCTATATGTTTACATATAAATTTTCTTCAAATTTTTTCATTACATGCCATATTGAATTTTATTTAATTTATTAAGCAATGATTTCTTCTTACATTAATAGGGAAAACATAGTGAAACTGAACAACAAAAGTTCCACTTGATTGAATACCAGCAACTACTACAAGATTTGGAGTGCTGGGTTACAGAAACATTTGCCCAAATCACTTCAGAAGTTTCACTTGGGTCTGCAGCAGCCATCCGTGAACAGATAACTCTGAATCAGGTAGGACACTGTGATGAATATATATCTACAAATCAGGATAGGGAGCAGGGAATTTTTTTTTCAACATGTCAGCCATCTCTCACCAAGGCAAGGTGACCCAAAAAAGAAAGAAACACTTTCACCATCGTTCAATGTATACAGTGTATAATAGGCCAAAATTACAATGTGCATTGAGTGTAATATGCACACTCTTTTTTTTCTTTTACAGTCAATAGTAATTCGTAAAGTTGCTTTCAGAACTGTAAAAGAAAAAAAAGGAGTTACCTAGAAAGTCTAAAAGATTGAAAATGACTGATGGTAGGAATAGAGGAGACACGATAACTACATAAAGTAACTGAAGTACAGTAAGACAATACCAACAACTGAACTTTAGTAAAAACTACCATAAAATAATATTTGTGTATTAAAATGATAAATGAAGAACAAAATATATTTGTTTTACTGAAGTAATGCTTTAAGACTTTTGTTACCAAACTTGATGTTAATGGTGTCATTATGTATCATGAAGCTTCATTGGCAGAGAGCGTGTATTGTTCCTTTGTATAAAGGCAAAGGGGACAAAAGAGAGTGCAAAAATTATAGGGAAATAAGTCTGTTGAGTGTCCCTGGTAAAGTGTATGGTAGAGTTATTATTGAAAGAATTAAGAGTAAGACAGAAAGCAGGATAGCAGATGAACAAGGGGGCTTTAGGAAAGGTAGGGGGTGTGTAGACCAAGTGTTTACAGCAAAACATATAGGTGAACAGTATTTGGATAAGGGTAAAGAGGTTTTTGTGGCATTTATGGATTTGGAAAAGGCGTATGATAGGGGGGTAATGTGGCAGATGTTGCAGGTGTATGGAATAGGAGGTAGGTTACTGAAAGCAGTGAAGAGTTTTTATGAGGATAGTGAGGCTCAGGTTAGAGTGTGTAGGAGGAAGGGGTACTATTTCCCAGTAAAAGTGGGCCTTAGACAAGGATGTGTGATGTCACCGTGGTTGTTCAATATATTTATAGATGGGGTTGTAAGAGAAGTGAATGCGATGGTCTTGGCAAGAGGTGTGGGGTTAAAAGATAAAGAATCAAATACAAAGTGGGAGTTGTCACAGTTGCTTTTTGCTGATGACACTGTGCTTTTGGGAGATTCTGAAGAGAAGTTGCAGAGGTTTGTGGATGAATTTGGTAGGGTGTGTAAAAGAAGAAAATTGAAAGTGAATACGTATAGGAAAGAGTAAGGGGATGAGGATAATGAAAAGATTAGGTGACGAAAGATTGGATATCAGATTGGAGGGAGAGAGAATGGAGGAGGTGAATGTATTCAGATATATGGGAGTGGACATGTCAGCAGATGGGTCTATGAAGGATGAGATGAATCATAGAATTGATGAGGGGAAAAGGGTGAGGGGAGCACTTCAGAGTCTGTGGAGACAAAGAACTTTGTCCATGGAAGTAAAGAGGGGAATGTATGAGAGTATAGTTATACCAACACTCTTATATGGGTGTGAAGCATGGGTGATGAATGTTGCAACGAGGAGAAGGCTGGAGGCAGTGGAGATGTCATGTCTGAGGTCAATGTGTGGTGTGAATATAATGCAGAGAATTCGGAGTTTGGAAATTAGGAGGAGGTGCGGGATTACCAAAACTATTATCCAGAGAGCTGAGGAGGGGTTGTTGAGGTGGTTCGGACATGTAGAGAGAATGGAACGAGACAGAATGACTTCAGAGTGTATAAATCTGTAGTGGAGGAAGGCAGGGTAGGGGTCAGCCTAGGAAAGGTTGGAGGGAGGGGGTAAAGGAAGTTTTGTGTGCGAGGGGCTTGGACTTCCAGCAAGCATGTGTGAGCGTATTTGATAGGAGTGAATGGAGACAAATGGTTTTTAATACTTGACGTGCTGTTGGAGTGTGAGCAAAGTAACATTTATAAAGGGATTCAGGGAAACCGGCAGGCCGGACTTGAGTCCTGGAGATTGGAAGTACTACAGTGTCTGCACTCTGAAGGAGGGGTGTTAATGTTGCAGTTTTATAACTGTAGTGTAAAGCACCCCTCTGGTGGGAATCGGCGGATGTGTTAATAAATAAAAAAAAAATAAAGGATCCAAGAAAATAAATAAAGATTTCTCATTAACTCTTCACATGGTATTAAAACTACAGAATGGCATCCAATAGGAGGTAGCAAATACTACAAGCAATGTAATTGAAGTTTTTTATAAAATACAGTGGACCCCCGGCTAACGAAAAAAATTCATTCCAGAAGCCTGATCAAGTGCCATTACCGAACGAATTTACGTCCTTAAGAAATAATGTCACGTAGGTTAGTCTATTTCAGACCCCCAAAAATACACTTTAACAAGCACTTAAAATATTATACTTACATATTTGTACGATTTCCAGGGTGTTCGTTAGCCGGGGGTCCACTGTACTATATATTAAACACTAAAGACAGAACACAATGAGCATAGATTTTCTCCTGTATCTACAAATATGTTAGAAATAAATAAAACAGCCAGTTGCATTAAGAATAAAGATTGATAAAATACTGAGACCTGTAATTGTTTTACATGATGGTAGGATTGCTGGTGTCTTTTTTCTGTCTCATAAACATGCAAGATTTCAGGTACATCTTGCTACTTCTACTTACACTTCGATCACACTACACATTCATGTACAAGCATATATATACTCACCCCTCTGGGTTTTCTTCTAATTTTTTACTAGTTCTTGTTCTTATTTCCTCTTATCTCCATGGGGAAGTGGAATAGAATTCTTCCTCCGTAAGCCATGCGTGTCGTAAGAGGCAACTAAAATGCTGGGAGCAAGGGGCTAGTAACCCCTTCTCCTGTATATATTACTAAATGTAAAAGGAGAAACTTTCGTTTTTCCTTTTGGGCCACCCTGCCCCGGTGGGAAACGGCCGACGTGTTGAAAGAAGAAGAAGAAAATACTGAGAGCATAAGACAGAGAAAGGAATCCAGGAGTGATCATGGAGGATAGATTGTCACCAGAATATAACATCAATGAATTTATGGTTTCCAGAATTAAAAAAATTATGAGTTACTAAGAAAAGCTAAAAGCACCAAAAAATAGCATTATTGGCTGATAATAGGAAGAGATGTTATTTACATGTACAGTGGACCCCCGCCTAACGAGCACCCCAGGAATTGCACAATTATGTAAGTATAATATTGTAAGTGCTTGTGGAAGTGTATTTTTGGGGGTCTGAAATAGACTAACCTACGTGACATTATTTCTTAAGGAAGTAAATTCGTTCGGTAATGGCACTTGATCAGGCTTCTGGAATGAATTTTGCTTGTTAGCCAGGGGACCACTGTAGTAGGTTGGTAGACAGCAACCACCCAGGGAGGTACTACTGTCCTGCCAAGTGAGTGTTAAACAGAAACCTGTAATTGTTTTACATGATGGTAGGATTGTTGGTGTCTTTTCTGTCTCATAAACATGCTAGATAACAGTTATATCTTGCTACTTCTACTTACACTTAGGTCACACTACTAAAACAACAGACATAGCCCCGCTCCACAAAGGTGGCAGTAAAGCAATAGCAAAGAACTACAGACCAATTGCGCTAACGTCCCATATCATAAAAATCTTTGAAAGGGTTCAAAGAAGCAAGATCGCCACCCATCTTGATACCCATCAATTGCACAACCCAGGACAGCATGGGTTTAGAGCAGGCCGCTCCTGTCTGTCCCAACTACTGGACCACTACGACAAGGTCCTGGATGCTCTAGAAGATAAACAGAATGCAGATGTTATATACACAGATTTTGCAAAAGCCTTTGACAAGTGTGTCCATGGTGTAATAGCACACAAAATGCGTGATAAAGGAATAACAGGAAAATACACACACAACCCGCCTTTTTTGTTATTTAATAACAGGAAAAGTTGGTAGATGGATCTATAATTTCCTAACATGTAGAACACAAAGAGTAGTAGTCAACAGAGTAAAGTCTGAGGCAGCTACTGTGAAAAGCTCTGTTCCACAAGGCACAGTACTTGCTCCCATCCTATTCCACATCCTCATATCAGATATTGACAGGGATATAAGCCACAGTGCTGTGTCTTCCTTTGCAGATGACACCCGAATCTGTATGACAGTGTCCACCGTTGAAGACACTGCTTGACTCCAAGCAGACATAAACCAAATCTTTAAATGGGCTGCAGAAAACAATATGAAGTTCAATGATGAGAAATTTCAATTACTTAGATACGGAAAACGTGAAGACATTAAAATCTCATCGGAGTACAAAACTAATTCCAACCACACAATAGCGCAAAAAACTAATGTCAAAGACCTGGGAGTGATCATGTCAGAGAATCTCACCTTCAAGGACCATAACAAAGTAGCAATTGCATCTGCTCGAAAAATGACAGGATGGATAATGAGAACCTTCAAAACCAGGGATGCCAAGCCCATGTTGACACTTTACAGATCGCTTGTTCTATCTAGGGTGGAATATTGCTGCACACTAACGGCACCTTTCAAGGCGGGTGAAATTGCTGACCTTGAAAATGTGCAGAGAACCTTCACCGCACGCATAAGTGCGATAAACCACCTCAACTACTGGGAACGCTTGAAGTTCCTAAACCTGTACTCTCTAGAACGCAGGCGGGAGAGATACATTATTATATACACATGGAAAATTCTCGAGGGCTTTGTACCAAACTTGCACACAAAAATCACTCCCTACGAAAGCAAAAGACTCGGCAGGCGATGTAACATCCCCCCAATGAAGAGCAGGGGTGCCACTAACACGTTGAGGGACAACACAATAAGTGTCAGGGGGCCCAAGATTGTTCAACTGCCTCCCAGCATACATCAGGGGGATTACCAACAAACCTCTGGCTGTCTTCAAGCAGGCACTGGACAGGCACCTAAAGTCGGTACCTGACCAGCCGGGCTGTGGTTCGTATGTTGGACTGCGTGCGGCCAGCAGTAACAGCCTGGTTGATCAGGCTCTGGTCCAACAGGAGGCCTGGTCACGGACAGGGCCGCGGGGGCGTTGACCCCTGGAATTCTCTCCAGGTAGACTCCAGGTAGACACTATACAGGCATGCACATGCATATATATACATACACACATCTAAGTTTTTCATCTTTTTCTTAACCCTTTCAGGGTTCGTGTCGTAGTTCTATGGCTTTGAGTTCAGGGTCCAAACCGTAGTTCTACGTTATGAGCTCAGCTCACTCAGATAAGCTTTGAGCGGCAAATTTGGGGCCTAGATTTGAGAGAATACATCTATGTGGTAAGTGTGCACCACATAAAACAAATCCTGCAGCACACAGTGCATAATGGGAGAAAAAAACTGAAACCGCAATTTTTTATTAAAACAGTGACTTTGCAGTGTTTTTTTGTATACTTTGTATAGTTGTATTTGCGATTTCTTGGTCTCATTTGATAGAATGGAAGATATATTACAGATATAGAGATGATTTTGATTGGTTTTAGTATTGCAAATGGCTTGAAACTGAGCTCAAAATAGCGGAAATGTTAAATTTTTGCCTATGTTCAAGAGTAAACAAATGACCTCACACGTCTAATATGCGCCAGCTGGTGGGTTTAATATACGTTCACAAATGTGGTGATAATATTTGTACAATTATTACAATATTGCATAACAGTAAATCTTCCATTTTTTGGTTTGAATAAAAATTCATTATGTGAATAAAAAATCAAAATGGAATTCATTTGTAAAGACTGAAAACGTAACTAATGAACAGAGCAAATGTTAGTTTAGTGCCAGGAATGCCTGCATTGTTTATTATGCACCCTATTTTGAAATTGGAATATTTTGAACTTTGAGTTAAATTGGCTAAATTACCAATTTCCAATCACTTTATTTTGTAGTTGAAACAGTTGACTGGGCAATTTCTTGTGCTCAATCGATAGAATAGAAGAAATACTAGTGAAATAGCTAAGAATTTGGTCGACTGGAATAATGTAATTGGCCTAAAATGGGAGTCAAAGTCGGCAAAATCGCTGATGCGTAATATCGCTGACACATCAAAATTCGCAAGAGCATAATTTCGTCAATTTTCAATCAAATTTCGTACTTTTTGTTTTATTACCTTCAGAAAAAGATTCTCTACCATTTCATAAAAAAAAATAAGAATTTTTTTTTTTAAATTCTTGGTCACTGGCACACCCCTTCCAAAAATGGCCTTGGACCCTGAAAGGGTTAATAGTTCTTGTTCTTCTTTATTTCCTCTATCCTCCATGGGGAAGTGGAAAAGAATCTTTCCTCCATAAGCCATGCGTGTCGTATGAGGCAACTAAAATGCCGGGAGCAATGAGCTAGTAACCTCTTCTCCTGTAGAAAATACTAAAAAAGAGAAGAAAAACTTTATAAAACTGGGATGCTTGAATGTAGAGCGGATGATAAGAAAGAGATGAGTGCTAATGTTATGAATGAAAAGAAGTTGGATCTCCTAGCTCTAAGTGAAACAAAGCTAAAGGGGGTAGGTGAGTTTCAGTGGGGAGAAATAAATGGGATTAAGTCTGGAGTATCTGAGAGAGTTAGAGCTAAGGAAGGGGTAGCAATAATGTTGAAGGATCAGTTATGGAAGGAGAGAGGGAATACAAATGTATAAAGTTAAGGATTATGTGGACTAAAATAAGGGTCTGATGCAAAAAGTGGGTCATAATAAGTGTGTATGCACCTGGAGAAGAGAGTAGTGTAGAGGAGAGAAAGAGATTTGGGGAGATGTTAAGCGAGTGTGTTGGAACTTTTGAACCAAGTGAGAGAGTAATTGTGGTAGGGGACCTAAACGCTAAAGTAGGAGAAACATTTAGAGAGGGTGTGGTAGGTAAGTTTGGGGTGCCAGGTGTAAATGATAATTGGAGCCCTTTGATTGAACTTTGTATTGAAAGGGGTTTGGTTATAGATAATACAGTGGACCCCCGAGTAACAAGCATAATTCATTCCAGAAGCCTGCTCAAGTGCCATTACCGAACGAATTTTCTCCCTTAAGGAATAATGTCAAGTAGGTTAGTCAATTTCAGACCCCCAAAAATACACTTACAAAAGCACTTATAATATTATACTTACATAATTGAACGATTTCCAAGGTGCTCGTAACTCGGGGGTCCACTGTACATATTTTAAGAAAAAAGAGGATAAATAAGTATTCAAAATATGATGTAGGGTGTAATGACAGTAGCTTGTTGAAGTATGTATTGGTAGATAAAAGACTGTTGAGTAGACTTCAGGATGTACATGTTTATAGAGGGGCCACAGATATACAGTGGACCCCTGCCTAACGAGCACCCCGGAAATCGTACAGTTATGTAAGTATAATATTGTAAGTGCTTGTGGAAGTGTATTTTGGGGGGTCTGAAATAGACTAACCTACGTGACATTATTTCTTAAGGAAGTAAATTCGTTTGGTAATGGCACTTGAGCAGGCTTCTGGAATGAATTTTGCTCGTTAGGCGGGGGTCCACTGTATCAGATCAGTTTTTAGTTGTAGCTACATTGAGAGTAAAAGGTAGATGGGATACAAGGAAAATAGAAGCAGCAAGTACATAAAACTCTACATGCTAATATCAACCCTCCGCTCAAAATTCTCCTCAACAACTTTAATAGGTCCCACGACCATGACACAAGACACAGATCACTATTTGACATACCCCGAGTCCATACTAACCAATGTAAAAATTCTATGCACATAAAGGGCCCCAGAATCTGAAATTCATTACCAGTAAATATTAAGTTAACCTTGTCCGAAAATCAATTCAAGACTCTTCTCAAAAATCACCTACTCACACTATACTAAATACAGTGGACCCCCAAATTTCGTAAAAACTTCACTCCTGAAGTCTGCTCAAGTGCCATTACCGAACGAATTTACCCCCTTAAGAAAAAATGTCACGTAGGTTAGTCTATTTCAGACCCCCAAAAATACTTTTCCATAAGCACTTACAATATTATACTTACATAAATGTACGATTTCCGGGGTTTACGAAACTCGGGGGTCCACTGTACTCATACTGTCTACCTGGAGTCTACCTGGAGAGAATTCCAGGGGTCAACGCCCCCGCGGCCCGGTCCGTGACCAGGCCTCCTGTTGGACTAGAGCCTGATCAACCAGGCTGTTACTGCTGGCCGCACGCAGTCCAACGTACGAACCACAGCCCGGCTGATCAGGTACCGACTTGAGGTGCCTGTCCAGTGCCTGCTTGAAGACAGCCAGGGGCTTGTTGGTAATCCCCCTGATGTATGCTGGGATGCAGTTGAACAATCTTGGGCCCCTGACACTTATTGTGTTGTCCCTCAACGTGCTAGTGGCACCCCTGCTCTTCATTGGGGGGATGTTACATCGCCTGCCGAGTCTTTTGCTTTCGTAGGGAGTGATTTGTGTGTGCAAGTTTGGTACTAAGCTCTCGAGAATTTTCCATGTGTATATAATAATGTATCTCTCCCGCCTGCGTTCTAGAGAGTACAGGTTTAGGAACTTCAAGCGTTCCCAGTAGTTGAGGTGGTTTATCGCACTTATGTGTGCGGTGAAGGTTCTCTGCACATTTTCAAGGTCAGCAATTTCACCCGCCTTGAAAGGTGCAGTTAGTGTGCAGCAGTATTCCAGTCTAGATAGAACAAGCGATCTGTAAAGTGTCAACATGGGCTTAGCATCCCTGGTTTTGAAGGTTCTCATTATCCATCCTGTCATTTTTCGAGCAGATGCAATTGCTACATTGTTATGGTCCTTGAAGGTGAGATCCTCTGACATGATCACTCCCAGGTCTTTGACATTAGTTTTTCGCTCTATTGTGTGGTTGGAATTAGTTTTGTACTCCGATGAGATTTTAATTTCTTCACGTTTTCCGTATCTGAGTAATTGAAATTTCTCATCATTGAACTTCATATTGTTTTCTGCAGTCCATTTAAAGATTTGGTTTATGTCTGCTTGGAGTCTTGCAGTGTCTTCAATGGTGGACACTGTCATACAGATTCGGGTGTCATCTGCAAAGGAAGACACAGCACTGTGACTTATATCCCTGTCAATTTATATGTCATCCTCCTTAACACTTGTTCAATACCATATCATCATATTGTTCATTTAAATATTATAGTATCATCATTTTGTTAAATAGAAATAAAATATATAACTAGAAGAAACTCAATAAATTTTCTAGTATTGTTATTATACTAGTAATGCATCAACATATTGTAACTTGAATTAAAATATACAACTAAACTAAACTCAACCAATTTCTCTTGTATTGTCTTTTTATTGTATGTATAATCAGATTGAAATTTTAAATAATACAGAACTAGAATAAACTCAATCAATTTCTCTAGCATTAAGTCTTTAGTGAATAAGTCTTTAGAATAAGCTGCCCCTAATGCCATGGCATGCCAGTGGCTCTCCTTGCATTACAGTTTTATAATTGTAACTACCAATAACAATGTACACTTGTAACATGCATTGAAATAAAAATATTATATTATTATATTATTATTATTAAAGGAGGAGGCAGTTAGGGTAAGATATAAACAACTATTGGAGGATAGATGGTCTAGTGAGAGTATAGGCAATGGGGTTGAAGATATATGGGGTAGGTTTAAGAATGTAGTGGTAGAGTGTTTAGTAAAAGTTTGTGGTTACTGGAAAGTGGGTATGGGAAGGAAGAAGAGCAACTGGTGGAATGAAGTAAAGAGAGTAATAAGGAAGAAAAAGTTAGCATATGAGAGGTTTTTACAAAGTAGAAGTGATGCAAGGAGGGAGGAGTTTATGGAGAGAAAAAGAGAGAGAGAGGTTAAGAGAGTGCTGAAGCAATGTAAAAAGAGGGCAAATGAGAGAGTGGGTGAGTGACAGCCGATGTATTAATAAAAAAAAAAGTTTTGGAGTGAGATTAATAAGTTGAGGAAGCCTAGGGAATGAATTGATTTGATAGTTAAAAATAGGAGAGGAGAGTTACTAAATGGGGAGTTAGAGGTATCAGGAAGATGGAGGGAATATTTTGAGGAATTGTTAAATGTTGATGAAGATAGGGAAGCTGTGATTTCGTGTTTAGGGCAAGGAGGAATAACATCTTACAGGAGTGAGGAAGAGCCAATTGTGAGTGTGTGGGAAGTTTGTGAGGCAGTGGGTAGAATGAAAGGGGGTAAGGCAGCTGGGATTGATGGGATAAAGATAGAAATGTTAAAAGCAGGTGGGGATATAGTTTTGGAGTGGTTGGTGCTTTTATTTAATAAATGTATGGAAGAGGGTAAGGTACCTAGGGATTGGCAGAGAACGTGTATTGTTCCTTTGTATAAAGGCAAAGGGGACAAAAGAAAGTGCAAAAATTACAGGGGAATAAGTGTGTTGAGTTTACCTGGTAGAGTTATTATTGAAAGATTTAGAGTAAGACGGAGAGTAGGATAGCAGATGAACAAGGAGGCTTTAGGAAAGGTAGAGGGTATGTAGACCAAGTGTTTACAGTGAAACATATAGGTGAACAGTATTTAGATAAGGGTAAAGAGGTTTTTGTGGCATTTATGGATTTGAAAAAGGTGTATGACAGGGTGGACAGGGGAGGCAATGTGGCAGATGTTGCAAATGTATGGAATAGGAGGTAGGTTACTGAAAGCAGTGAAGAGTTTTTACGAGGATAGTGAGGCTCAGGTTAGAGTATGTAGAAGAGAGGGAGATTATTTCCCAGTAAAAGTAGGCCTTAGACAAGGATGTGTGATGTCACCATGTTTGTTCAATATATTTATAGATGGGGTTGTAAGAGAAGTGAATGCTCGAGTGTAGGCAAGAGTTATGGGGTTAAAAGATAAAGAATCTAACACAGTGGGGGTTGGCATAGTTGCTCTTTGCTGATGACACTATGCTTTTAGGAGATTCTGAAGAGAAGTTGCAGAGGTTGGTGGATGAGTTTGGTAGGGTATGTTAAAGAAGAAAATTATAAGTGAATATAGCAAAGAGTATGGTGATGAGGATAACAATAAAATTAGGTGACGAAAGATTGGATATCACAGATTGGAGGGAGAGAGTATGGAGGAGGTGAATGTATTTAGATATTTAGGAGTGGACATGTCCACAGATGGGTCTGTGAAAGTTAAGGTGAATCATAAAATTGATGAGAGGAAAAAGGTGAGTGGAGCACTTAGGAGTCTGTGGAGACAAAGCACTTTGTCCATGGAAGCAAAGAAGGGAATCTATGAGAGTATAGTTATACCAATGCTCTTATATGGGTGTGAAACATGGGTGGTGAATGTTGCAACAAGGAGAAGGCTGGAAGCAGTGGAGATGTCATGTCTGAGGGCAATGTGTGGTGCGAATATAATGCAGAGAATTCGTAGTTTGGAAATTAGGAAGTGTGGGAGGAGTTGTTGAGGTGGCTCGGACATGTAGAGAGGATGGAAAGAAATAGAATGACTTTGAGAATGTATAATTCTGTAGTGGAGGGAAGGCGAGGTAGGGGTCGGCCTAGGAAAGGTTGGCGGGAGGGGGTAAAGGAGGTTTTGTGTGTGAGGGACTTTGATTTCCAGCAAGCATGCGTGAGCATGTTAGATAGGAGCAAATAGAGACAAATGTTTTTTAGGACTTGATGTGCTGTTGGAGTGTGAGCAAGGTAACATTTATGAGGGGATTCAGGGAAACTGGCAGGCCGGACTTGAGCCCTGGAGATAGGAAGTACAGTTACTGCACTCTGAAGGAGGAGTGTTAACCCTTTCGGGGTTGGTGCCGTACTAGTACATTTTACGAACAGGGGTCGGTGCCGTACTAGTACGCGTAAATTCTAGCGGCCTCAAATTAAGTGGGAAATGGCTGGGAGGCCTACATATGAAAGAATTAGTCTGTCTGGTCAGTGTGTGCTGTATAAAAAAAAATCCTGCAGCACACTACATAATGAGAAAAAAAACTGACCTTTTTTTTTTTTTTTTTTTTTTTTTAAACAGCGACTTTGCAGTCTATTTTCGTATGGTATTTATTGATGTATTCTCGTTTTCGTGGTCTCATTTTATAGAATGGAAGATATATTACAGAAATAGAGATGATTTTGATTGGTTTGACAATGATAAGTACCTTGAAATTGAGCTCAAAGTAGCGAAAATGTTCGTTTTTTGCCGATGTTCAAGAGTAAACAAATCACACCATGCGTCCAATACACATCAACTGGTGAGTCTAATATTCTTGCACAAGTGCGCTGATATTATTTGTACCATTTTTACAAGGATGCAGTTGTATACATAACAGTAATTCTTCTATTTTTTGTGAGAATAAAAATTCAAAATGGAAAGCAAAAGTAATGTAAGAGGGGCCTGGAGACGTAACTAATGAACAGAGATGTTATTTTAGTGCCAGGAATGTCTGCCTTGTTTATTCTGGACCCTGTTTTGAAATTGGCATCGTTTGAAATTTGTGTGAAATTTGCCAAATTGCCATTTTCTGACCACTATTTTGGGTAGTTGATATTGGTAAATAGGCAGTTTCTTGTACTCAATCGATAGAAGAAATAGAGTTCTAGCAAAATAGCTATGATTTTAGTGGACTGGAACATTAGAATTGGCCAAAAATAGGGCTCAAAATGGGCGAAATCGCCGATGCGTAAACATCTTCGAGACCGATAACTTCGCGAGAGCATAATTCCATAAGTTTTCATTCAAATTTCATACTTTTGGTGTCGTTATGATCAGAAAAGATTATCTATCATTTCATAGAAAATTATTTATTTTTTCCAAAATTTCGACCCTGAACGTGTTCCGAGAAGGTCTGTCGACCCCAAGGTTAATGTTGCAGTTTATAACTGAGTGTAGCGCCATCTGGCAAGACAGTGATGGGGAATGATGATGAAAGTTTTCTTTTGGGCCACCTGCCTTGTGGGAAGGCGATGTGTTAACCCTTAAACTGTCCACACGTAGATATACGTTCACGTGCGTAGCTGTCCGAACGTAGATCTACGTTTTATTTTTCATTCCTTCAAATTTAGTGCGATAGGCCTGAGTCGCTTAGACATGAGAGAATGGGTCTGCGCCCTCAGTGTGCGCAGTATTAAAAATATCTGGGACCACTTAGTACCTTGTGGGAGCACCAGTTCGATTGAGTGCCAGCTAGAGCAAATAGTGTGGCAAACACCAGGGATTCAATGATGTTATGTCGCATTAACACTCCCCTTATAAGAGGAAAGTAAAAATAGGTTAGATAAATACATGAGTGGCTGTGGGTGGGTGTGAGTTGGACCTGACTAGCTTGTGCTACTAGGTCTGATGCCATGCTCCTTCCTTCAGAGGATGTGACCTGACTAGGTGGGTCATTGGTCTAAGTTGGGGGGTGACATAGACCTGCCTTGCATGGGCCAGTAGGCCTTCTGCAGTGTTCCTTCTTTCTTATGTTCTTATGTATTCGGCAGGCTGGCTGGCTTTGGCTGTCTCTCTATCTGTCTATAACTCTGTCTATATCTTTGTCTGTCTATATCTTTATCTGTCTATATCTTTGTCTGTCTATATCTTTGTCTGTCTATATCTTTGTCTGTCTATATATCTATCTATATCTATATGGTCTGGTGGCTAGAGCTCTCACTTCACACACGGAGGGCCCGGGTTTGATTCCCAGCGGGTGGAAACATTTCGACGTGTTTCCTTACACCTGTTTTCATGTTCACCTAGCAGCAAATAGGTACCTGGGTTGTTAGTCGACTGGTGTGGGTCGCATCCTGGGGGACAAGATTAAGGACCCCAATGGAAATAAGACACAGTCCTCGATGACGCACTGACTTTCTTGGGTTATCCTGGGTGGCTAACCTTCCGGGGTTAAAAATCCGAAGAAATCTTATCTTATCTTATCTCTATCTTTTATGTCCTATATCTCTGTCTCTCTCTCACATGACACATAAGTACAGTTATTTATACATAGTGTAAATTACCTAGGATAACCCAAAAATTCCAGGCAAAGTGCTACCTGCTACCTGGAGTCTACCTGGAGAGAATTCCAGGGGTCAACGCCCCCGCGGCCCGGTCCGTGACCAGGCCTCTTGTTGGACCAGAGCCTGATCAACCAGGCTG
This sequence comes from Cherax destructor, assembly GCA_009830355.1. Lineage (NCBI taxonomy): Eukaryota > Metazoa > Arthropoda > Malacostraca > Decapoda > Parastacidae > Cherax > Cherax destructor. Next base: position 59 of record WNWK01001436.1, on the reverse strand, counting down.
TTACTGCTGGCCGCACGCAGTCCAACGTACGAACCACAGCCCGGCTGATCACGTACCGA
>WNWK01001435.1:242500-277500 GCA_009830355.1 Cherax destructor | reverse complement strand
AATCTTCTCCATGACTTTGCATACTATACATGTCAGTGACACTGGTCTGTAGTTTAATGCTTCGTGTTTGTCTCCTTTATAATTGGGACTACATTTGCTGTCTTCCATTCCTGAGGTAGTCACCCTGTTTCGATAGATGTGTTGAAGATTGTTGTTAGTGGTACACATAGCACTTCTGCTCTATCTTTCAGGACCCGTGGAGAGATGTTATCCGGCCCCCTCGCCTTTGAGGTATCCAGCTCGCTTAGCAGCCTCTTCACTTTTTCCTCGGTTGTACGTATTGTGTCCAACACTTGATGGTGTACCCCACCTCTCCGTCTTTCTGGAGTCCCTTCTGTCTTCTCTGTGAACACTTCTTTGAATCTCATGTTGAGCTCCTCACTTCGCGGTCGTTTCCTGTGATCTTCCCTCCCTTCCTCAGCCTGATTACCTGGTCCTTGACTGTGTGTGTGTACTCACCTAGTTGTACTCACCTAGTTCTGGTTGCAGGGGTCGATTCATAGCTCCTGGCCCCGCCTCTTCACTGGCTGCTACTGGGTCACTCTGTGTGTGGTGTGTGGTGTGTGTGTGTGTGTGTGGGTGTGGGTGTGTTTAAGGGAGATACGACACTAGTACTAACTGGGGGACCCACATCCTCGGAGAAGAAAATAAATCTTCTGTACTTTCAGGAGTATCTGAAGATCTCTTCCTGAGACCTCCTTTCATTTAAAATTTATTCTCAGATCTTTCATTTAAAATTTTTCCTCAACAACGTTTTTTCTTCCTCTACTCTTTCTTCATAACCAAACTACCTCAGTAACCCATTTTCCGCTCATTAAATTATATCTTTCACACCAAACACCTCTCTAAGTCTTTAATCTTAATTTTCAAACAATATTCATCACACATGGAACGGCATCTGCTCACCTCTTCCTCGGAGTAAACCTGTTTACCTCCCATTACCCCAGGGGCTGTATGATTTTTGCTGCTTCAGCGTTTCACTATAATAATCATATTAATAATTTCGCACATCTTTAAGGAAATGTAACACAGTGTTGAAGACTCAGACATAAAAAAAAAAACATGAAGATGAATGCTTAGTCAGGAGTTACAAAATAGTTGCTGATTTATAGATCCTATTTAAGCTTTTCAAAAATAGTTTAGTAGAATCTGAACGGAAGTAAAATTCACGTAGAATCCATTATAATTTTTTTACTAACGCAGTAACTAATGTTCGGCTCCTTCCTTTCCCTTCCAGCACAACAAAATTTATAATTAAAAGTTTTAACCCCGAACATCTATCCATAAAAATAGGTGAGGCAACAGAATCAGTCCAACTCGATCTAAACTTCCCGAAAAAGGTCAGGAAGTTTGGGGACGTTGATATTTCAGTCATTTCTCTAAGGTCGAAGTCATTCCAAGGTGAAGAAAGATGAATTAACTTACGCTGGGACTATTAACTGGAAGCGCAAGTTGAGTGTTTCAGGAGCATTTTAGCGTGTCTGAACTCACACACATATATACTTAAATCCTATCTCGCACTCACACTCAGCCACGTACATGTACACACAAGAATGTTTATAAGCAAAATGAAATGTTTCGTTAATACATTCTTTTAGCCTGTTTCATTAAATTGTTTTGAGAACGTTTAGCTGCCATAATACATACGTATTTAATTCCTTCTAAAAATCCTCTTAAATCATTCTTTGGTAAAAGTCCCTTAATTCTTTCTGCCGCTTTTCTTTCTGTGATAACCTTCAGCTTTCCAAGAATATCTGCCCCATTGTAGCTAGACTGTTACACTTTCATCCGCAGATTCAACTTGCGATGTTAGAATATTAAGGATTAAGAAGGGAGACTGTCAACCCTTCTTCCGCTTCCCCATTCTAATTCCTTCCTAGCTTACTTTGTGCACATCTCAGAAATATTTTGATCTGGATTCTCTTGAGTTAAGAATATAGTCTTATCTAGTTAAATTACTCAGGTACAAACACCATCAGGTGCTTTGTTTAATAGCGAACACTCGCTAAAACTTTAATCTCTGTTTTAGGGATTAAAATATCCTTGACCGGTGTGTACATGTAATTAAGATAGCTAATGACAGCTGTAATCGAAAGGCTTTCAACTTACAGTAATAAATCAGGCTGACTATAGTTAGCGGTTCTTCTCTATTGTCATTGTTTCCATTTTCGTCAGACATCTCTCTCTCTCTCTCTGATCCGTGTTAGTCCATCAGACCCCTCTCTTTCTGATCCGTGTTAGTCCATCAGACCCCTCTCTTTCTGATCCGTGTTAGTCCATCAGACCTCTCTCTCTCTGGTCCATGTTAGTCCATCAGACCTCTCTCTCTCTGGTGAGTGTTAGTCCAACAGACCTCTCCCTGGTCCGTGTCAGTTCATCTGACCTCTCTCTTTCTCTGGTTCGTCCGCCTGTTTCGTCCTTTTCTTTTTTTATTCAGACGATCAAAGCTTGTGAAAAAGGGGAACGCTGAACCATCCAATAAAATTTCTTACTGGGAATAAACAGGAAAAACGTTACCGTGGTTCTTGAAAGCACTGAAAAATGTTTACGTCGTTTGTAAGTAATTTTATCATTCGAATATTTTTCTGTGTAACGAATACAAAGCTGTATCAAAAAAAAACCAGGTGACTTATTTTGCCATGTTTGTAATTATCCCATTAATTGTCTGTCAAGCCGTTACCGGCTTGACAAAGCTCCTGGAGAGCGAAACGTTGCCACAATAAAATGTCGCATTAGTTGCACTTGTGTCGTTTTATCTAACAACGATGTTTTGTTTACCTTAGCCCTCGGACCAATACAACCCTCAAAGCCCGGTTGATGAGGCACCTCTAGGATAAACTTCCAGTTATACTTAGGAGAATTTTTTTCTTTGTATTTGCTATTTTTTTTTACCCGGAGGTCGTGAGTCTAAGCCTTGAAGGAAGGATTGAGCCTCCATCTTTTCACACAGTTTTACAGTTTCATATTTAAATTATTCGTAAAGTGTTAATAAATATTATTAAAAATGCTTTATATTGATTGTCTAAATAAAATTTTGTTGACAATGCTTCTTATACGTAATACAGAATTCAATACAACAATTATTTCTTTCCTTAGTTACACTTTCCTAACAATTAAAATTGAGTACTTCTCAACAGAAATAAGTTTATTTATGGAACCCTATAGACAGCACTAGTAAATTTCTTAAGGATTTCAAAGTTATTTTCTGAAACTCAAGAACGCAACACAAAAAAACAAAGGTCTTGAAGGAGCAGTCAAAGTTTGAAGATAAAACCTCTGACAGATGGTGTCTTCAAATAAAGAGATTTACGCCAGAGTCTAGTAATTGAAGTTTGTGAGCATCGTATGTCTTGTAAGCAACAGGTGTCAGGGAACACTGCATGACAAGAAAACACGACACGAATGCGCACTCTTAATCACGAAACATACAGCACCATGACACACTTAGTCATGAAAATCACCACATCCCCACCACCATTCTCCAAAACGCCCTCAGTGCCACCATATATTTCATCACGAAGTCCTCGACACCAAGCTTGGTTTAACTGCAATTTATAATTGAAGCTGAATGCAATTCATTTTTTTAGTAACTGAAATTGAACTTTTAGATAAAAAATAATTGTAATTGACTGTTGTCAAGTTTATATTTGCTTAAACTACACGCAGAAGTTAGTAGATTCTAACCTGTCTTACTGTGAAACTTTGGCTAAAGAGTTGCATAAATGAGTGACACAAAGATTTAATCCACTGTTGGAGATGACTGGTATAACAGCAGCAGCTTTTCTTGATTGTCCATTCTAGTTGGGTCAGCTTCAATCAGAAAAAAAAATCAAAGAGAACAGGTGCTTCGTGAGTAGAGAATCCTTGTAAGGGAATCTGAGACTGAGGAAACAGGGTGTGAAATGTTCCAAAAGGATGAAACGTCAGAGTATAAGCCATCCTCAGCTGGAGATAAACGGATATAACCTACTGTTGAACTAGAACACGTTTTGAAAAATTATATGCAAGAGGACTGTGTTCCATTCGACGTAGATCCCTTGGCCTATTGGAAGGATTTTTCTCCAGAGATGCTGCCTCTGAAGAAATGAGCAAAAGAAACGGTAGGATGCACAGCCAGTACAGCACCGCCAGAGTATTTAGCATAGCAACTAGGCCCTGCAACCTTCCATGAAGCTGTGATTAGCTGCAACCGAGAAATTTATCAACACTTTCCATGCCTCAATCTTAATGAACTGTAACATATAAAAATAGATGACACTTACTTAAGTTGTGCACTACTGAAGTCAATATTATTTTCATATTCAAGTAACAGCAAAAATTCACTGCAATAGTTCTAATTTTGTTCAGCTTCTAGATGCAGTTCACTTGTCTAAAATAAAATGAATGTAAAAAAAAAAACTATTATTATTAAGAATTATGTCTTAGATGTAACAAAGTAAAGTGCATTATGTGAAACGAACCTTGCTTAGTTATATGTATTTTGTATTTGTTACAAATACATATTATGTATTTGTTCTCCACCTGGTTGGCTTTAATATTAAATGTAACTAATGGTATTCTTGAGCATTATTCGAGTAATTACAATTAAATACAGAGTAAGAAGTAAAATGTTTGCTATTTATTTCGAACATTTAACAATGGTTTCAACATCAGTAAAATGTGAATTGAAGAAAATAATTTAATTCAAAATATTAAGTAATTGTAATGTGTTATTTTTCTGGTTATGTAATTGTAATGGTAATGGACTATCAGGAATAGTTGAAATTGTATTTATAATTTACTCTGAATTATGTAATTACTGAAAGACTGTTCAACTCCACCACACCTCATTACAAAGCTCAACTCCACCACCACGCCTCATCACGAAGCTAAACACCACCACCACTCCTCGTGAAGCTAAACACCACCACCACTCCTCGTGAAGCTAAACACCACCACCACTCCTCGTGAAGCTAAACACCACCACCACTCCTCGTGAAGCTAAACACCACCACCACTCCTCGTGAAGCTAAACACCACCACCACTCCTCGTGAAGCTAAACACCACCACCACTCCTCGTGAAGCTAAACACCACCACCACTCCTCGTGAAGCTAAACACCACCACCACTCCTCGTGAAGCTAAACACCACCACCACTCCTCGTGAAGCTAAACACCACCACCACTCCTCGTGAAGCTAAACACCACCACCACTCCTCATCATGAAGCTAAACACCACCACCACTCCTCATCATGAAGCTAAACACCACCACCACTCCTCATCATGAAGCTAAACACCACCACCACTCCTCATCATGAAGCTAAACACCACCACCACTCCTCATCATGAAGCTAAACACCACCACCACTCCTCATCATGAAGCTAAACACCACCACCACTCCTCATCATGAAGCTAAACACCACCACCACTCCTCATCATGAAGCTAAACACCACCACCACTCCTCATCATGAAGCTAAACACCACCACCTCTCCTCATCATGAAGCTAAACACCACCACCTCTCATCATCATGAAGCTAAACACCACCACCACTCCTCATCGTGAAGCTAAACACCACCACCACTCCTCATCATGAAGCTAAACACCACCACCTCTCATCATCATGAAGCTAAACACCACCACCACTCATCATCGTGAAGCTAAACACCACCACCACTCCTCATCATGAAGCTAAACACCACCACCTCTCATCATCATGAAGCTAAACACCACCACCACTCATCATCATGAAGCTCAACACCACCACCATTCCTCATCATGAAGCTCAACACCACCACCATTCCTCATCATGAAGCTAAACACCACCCCCTCTCATCATCATGAAGCTAAACATCACCAAATCTCATCATCTTGAAGCTAAACACCACCACCTCTCATCATCATGAAGCTAAACACCACCACCTCTCATCATCATGAAGCTAAACACCACCACCACTCCTCATGACGAAGCTAAACACCACCACCTCTCCTCATCATGAAGCTAAACACCACCACCTCTCATCATCATGAAGCTAAACACCACCACCTCTCATCATCATGAAGCTAAACACCACCACCACTCCTCATCACGAAGCTAAACACCACCACCACGCCTCATCACGAAGCTAAACACCACCACCACTCCTCATCACGAAGCTAAACACCACCACCTCTCATCATCACGAAGCTAAACACCACCACCACTCCTCGTGAAGCTAAACACCACCACCACTCCTCGTGAAGCTAAACACCACCACCACTCCTCGTGAAGCTAAACACCACCACCACTCCTCGTGAAGCTAAACACCACCACCACTCCTCATCATGAAGCTAAACACCACCACCACTCCTCATCACGAAGCTAAACACCACCACCTCTCATCATCACGAAGCTAAACACCACCACCACTCCTCGTGAAGCTAAACACCACCACCACTCCTCGTGAAGCTAAACACCACCACCACTCCTCGTGAAGCTAAACACCACCACCACTCCTCGTGAAGCTAAACACCACCACCACTCCTCGTGAAGCTAAACACCACCACCACTCCTCGTGAAGCTAAACACCACCACCACTCCTCATCACGAAGCTAAACACCACCACCACGCCTCATCACGAAGCTAAACACCACCACCACTCCTCATCATGAAGCTAAACACCACCACCACTCCTCATCATGAAGCTAAACACCACCACCACTCCTCATCACGAAGCTAAACACCACCACCACTCCTCATCACGAAAGTCTCCACACCACACTCATCACGTAGCTCTTCCAATAAAAAAAGTGCCTTTATGCTGGTGAAGGGGCTCCTGATTCGAGGAATTAGATCTACCCTTCCTTTCCGAGAATCAAATCTGATTCGTTCCCTTGTCCGAGGCGTTGCATGACCCTTCCACGTTTGGCACTTTCCATGATTATTGCAATAATAATAATAAAGAACAATAACCCTGGCTAATTTTATTATTGGCTAATTCCCACATTATTATAATAAAAATGTAGCGCTAATCGTAATTCCCACAAGGTGAGCTATTATCTCCTTATATTAGCAATTACCTTTAATGTTAATGCTACTGGTGTATTTCTTGTTATGGATATCTGTTTATGTTGCTGTTTTAGCTGCTGTTTTTTGTGCGCGGTGGTTGTGGCTATTCCTAATGGTTGTTAAATTTGCTTGGTTGAGGTCATCGTTGATTGTTTTGGTGCTTGTGATTGGTTGCTGCAGTTATGTTTGCAGACTGTTGTTGATTTTATTATTACTTTTAGTGATTCACCTATTCTTATCACAGTCACCATTATAAAACAAACTTTAACGTGCAGAAACTATGCGGGCCTCGCTCTTGCATGTGCAATGGCAATGGACACTGTAAATCAGGGTGATAAAAGCAGGTCATATTTCTTTTATTGTTCAAAATATTTTTGTCCAGAATATATATCAGACCATTTATTCTGAGGAACAGTCATTATCGCGGGCAGGTCAAATGAATTTGGAAAGAGATTAATTTATGCTAATTTGTGAAGTAGAGAAGTACGTATATTTCTCTGTTCGGTATAAAATTTTAATTTTCACTTGGAAACTAGTAATGTAAGTATTTATGTACTGTTATCGGCAATTATCGGTATCATTGTAAAAACAGCCGGTGCTTTTAAAATATTAATATAAGATGATTGCTTAAAAATATCAAAGCTAACTAACACTCTATGAATAACCCTCACAGTTATGAGGTAGACACATACAAGAATATGTTGATTCTACCTTACCATGAAACCCTTGTTGATATACCTTGTCTACTTAAAAAAAATTAAAATCGAAGTTGTATTAAAAAATCTTGATACAGTAAAAAAAACATTTAAGAATTTCCCCCCAAATGCCTATGGATGTGTCTAAGATTTCTTGCAAAAAATGCAGTAAAGTTTATTACGGTTAAACTGCAAAAAGCCTTAAACTAAGATTACAACATATAACATTACAACTGGACAAGAGTCTAATGCTCTGCTTATTCATGTGAGAGATTATAACCACCCAACTGACTTTCGAAAAAAACCGAGTGCTTTCAATCAAGCAGGTCCATGGTTGAGCGAAATATAATCGAATCAAGTTTCATAATATAGTACTGATTCAAATATGAACATTAGTTCAGGATTATATAAATTAGATTAATTTATAGCAAAATTTGTGACGAATTTGAACTATGCCTGATATGACACTCATAAATTTTACTTCACATATGACCTGACCTAATCTTTACTACGTTCCCACTCTCAGCGTGTTGGGTCATGTGTGTATAGTCATATGTGAGGTGATATCTCAGCCTTATAAGTCTTCTGCTCTATTTTTCTTTTTTGATGTGAGAAAATTACGAAAACACTTGGAATTTCACTTTTTTCATTGTAGTTATTTTACACACACGCATATATATATATATATATATATATATATATATATATATATATATATATATATTTTAATATATATAGGAGGTACCATCTCTAGAACTATACTGGGGACCATCATCCTCAGAGAAGACAATAAACGTACCTCAGGGAAAACTCGAGGTTCTCCCCGGAGCTCTTTGAATATTTTCTTCTCCTACCACCCCCTATATATATTATATAGGTACTTTATTAACAGACAGAATACCTTGACGGAAAACACAAACATGAATACATTGGTACACTATATCAAAGATTATGAATCTCCTCCAGCTCCTCCAAAGCTGGATGCGAGCCCAGCTATGCAGCATGCATTTCCCCTCTGGATGGCCATGCTGAGGTGCTGGAACATGAAAGTGGCTGCCCTTGGGTCCCTGGTGGTGTTGAGTCTGGAACCCAGTTCTTTAAGGAAACGTGTTGCATTTTTTCCCATGATTCCATGGTCTCTGATCCCACTGGAACAAATTTATATTGTTGACTTATGTCCCTGTACTTGCCGATTTTGTACTCCTCTCTGTGGTCAGCAGCTCCTCCCTGTCGCCTGACACTGTAATGGATGTAGGTGTCAGCCAGTGTCGACACACAGGTATAGTCCCATGTTAAGAGCTTGCCATTCTTCCAAGGATAGATGGTGATCTCGTCAGGGCATTTTGCTAGGTTGTGGGTATTGTTGGCTGCTAGTGATCGAGGCTCTCTCTCGGCTGGGCATCCAGCTGTAGCAAGGGTTCTCTTTATGATGTCGTTGACTTCATTGTGTCTTGCATGCCAGCCCTTGGTTTTGGAACAGTTTAGACCATGTAGACCATATTGGTCGGCTTGCGCATCGCCGAAAATACACGTATATTCCATGTGAATTGGGGCAGCAAGGCACAGAGCCACTGCAATAAGGAGGGTCTTAGCGTCGAGGCGTGTTCCCATTGCCGAAATGGGAACCGTTTAGAGGAAGTTCCCAGAGTGATGTGCACTCACAGCTAGGAGACGGGAAGTCTCCCTGAATGTTGTTACAGCCCTAAGCATGTTGGCAAGCATCTTTTCAGTGATGGGGCCATCCCAACTTGACTGTTTGTAGGCCAGTTCTGCACTAGGTTTTGGTGCTGGAGCAGCAAGTCTCTCCCATTCAGCGATGGCACTGACATAGCTAGGGTCCTGTTTTCCTGCTGAATCACTGAGGTTGTCTGGAAGAATTTGTTTTATTAATTCATTTGATGCTATGGAAGAAGATAGGAAAGCTGGTAGGGCATTCTGGGAGGATTTGTGTACTCCCAGCCCCCCAAGCCTGACTGGAAATGAGGCTTGCAACCACTGTTCATCTTCGAGGGAAAGATTCAATACACTCTCTAGCATGGTCTTGAGGAGAGAGTCATATTCCTTGAGTTTCGGACTGCTGAAGGCTGGGAAGCATTTCAGGAAGTATGTAAGTTTTGGGATTGAGAGGCACCTGGTGAGTAGGTAGAAGGCATCATGTGTATCAATGTCTTTCATCCTGCCTTTAATCGTCCTGTGGTCTGAGATTTTTTTTTTCTAGGACCAGATCGATGGCATTGGGCCCAAGAGGAGTTCCAAGGAGAATGCTGTTGGCTGGATCAATGGCTCGTTTCAACACTGAGACAGCCTCTTGACTCACCATTAGTACTGCAGCCTTGGCGACTAGGCGCCGAAGGGTGTTACCTACTACAATGGGCCTGATTCCTCCATCCTTTTTCCGGAGGGCACACAGTGAGGCCCCAAAGAAAAGGGGTCTAATGACCTCTGGGACACTGCCAGAGAGGCAAACATTGGAAAGTTTTGTGAGTTCAGACAGCAACCTCTATAAAACCTCACCAAGTGCTGGATTGAGCATTTGTTTTAAGTGTTGTGGCCTTAAACCAGTGAAAGCTCCTGCTGAGCCCTGTGGAAATGATATAGCAGCTTTATGCACATCAACATCCTGTAAGGTTAAATGTTCTTCACCTGCTGCAATGTCAGGGAGGTCAATGTTGGTACTGGGAGCCCTGGGTGGATGTTTGTTCTTCAGGGCTTGTGCTGTGATGAAGTCCTTAGGAGCGATGGTATCCTCACTGGTTATAAGCCTTAGTGCTGTATTACCCTCTTCTATTTTTCTGCTAATTTTACCCTGATTTTTGAGGCGTCAGGTGTCCTGTTGTTGGCATCTGCCTGGCGGGTGTTTGACGCCCTGGAGGGGAGAAGGACGAGGTTGTCATCTCTAGGGAATGCATTTATTGCCCTAATAACATATGTTGCTAGTGACTTGTCCCTCCTTGGTGGGACAGCCAAACAGGCATTGCCAAATAGCAGTAAGTTGTACCAGGATCCGTTGTTTGCAGGAGCATCGTTGACTTTCTTCAAGAGGTCAGCGAATTTGCTAGCAGCTTGATGGCGAGCTGCTTAGATGTGTGTCAGCGTCCGGGTGGATGTTAATTTGATTGCAGATTTTAGGTCCTCTGTAGAGGTGAAGTCAGGGTAGCTGTCAGCTCTGTCTGCTGGGAGGGCATGTTGACTGTTCCCATTTGGAGCCCTTCTGGAGCCTAGACATCCATTGTGTGCACGGATGTTGCCAGTTGAGTGATTGAGTGCACATACCCTTTGGCACACCTGGCAGTTGCCTCGTTGACGGATTCCACGGCGTTGGCTCTGTCGTGGAGATTCCTGGGAACCCGGTACTTCTTGTGACATTGCTGACATCGTGGGGGTGGGAGGGCGCCAGCTGTGGGGTAACGGGTGAGTAGCGGGCGAGAGTGTGAGTAATTGGTGGGGCACTAAACGGCAACACCCTTGGTCAGGAAGTCAGTAGGCCTATACCGGGATGTGGGGAGGGGACCAGGGATGGGGGGCAATGGGAGTGGCCCTATCTGTTTACTAAAGATGCACATCACTAACTTTTGTTAGTGATGCGCCATTTGGCACACTATATATATATATATATATATATATATATATATATATATATATATATATATATATTTCTTAAACATTATTTTGAAAATATATGGCTATACATTATTAATGTTGTGGCTTCATTCAGCACTTATCTATTCATCAAATTAATCATTTATTCATTTATTCTGGGTCATATAACTGCAATCCCGCAAACTCGGCCATCAGTTATCAACCAGGAATAAAGCACTACACATATTTTCAGCATGAAATCATTGATCGTTTATCAACCATGAAACTGAATGTCACATTTCCAGCTCGATTTGCTGCGTTTTCACAAGTATTCATCAAAAGCTCAAATATGCGATTAGTTGCAAGGCCAGACTGGTTCACGCCCTGACTAGCTGCCTCTATAGTGACTGAGGTTACATCACATGCCTAATTTACGCCTATGTATTTAGCTCTTCCCCAGAAATATGATAATAATAATATAAACAAAAATAATAGCAATGCTAATACTACTATTACTAAAAATAATAATATCGATATTGTACAAACTACATTTTTCTGGATCATTGTAATTCGGCCTGATAATCCTAGTTTGGTTCATACATCTTAAGCCAAATTATCTCAGTGAAAAAAATACTGCTTATAAGTATTCTACTTTATTACCATTGCCTCAGCACAGAGATTTTGTAGACAATCTCTGTGAGGACTGAAAAGACTCCTGCTGTCTCTTTCCATTATATTTCCATGTAACAGTGATTGAAAATTGATGTATATGGAATCGAAGAGACTCATTAGGCAAAATTGATATGCTGAAGAGTGTAAGCTTTACAGCATCTAATAACTCATTGAATTATATTATAAAGAGTTACGAAAGAAAGAAATGAAGCTAAAAAAATGTAGTGGAGTGATAGCGCTTATCTCATTTTTATTTATTTATTTATTTTAGATTGTTACGCTTTTACCTTACCAAAGAACAAACATAGGGCTCTTAAGAATGCAAGACAAATCCCAAATGGATTTTTTCCAAATGATGCAGTTAAACATATACATCCCCTCCTCCTCCCTCTTCTTCTAGTGTCTTACGTTGTGTACAGCGGCCTGATTGATTGTTTACTCTAAATAAATGGCTTCGTACATTTGTCATTATTGCATATTCTTCTAATGTTGTGCGGTTATGTGTACCTCAGATGACAGGTATTATGGGAGGTTTATGCCAAGGATATTTTTGCTGCAACTCCTGCAGTTATTTCACTACAAGAGTGTACCTTGTTTCTTGATTCTTACCGGATCCCATCTTCGTTAACATGAATTCTAAACTAATTTTTGGTCAATTTTTTTCTCTTAGCTATCTTCCATTCGCATTCTGCCCATCGGCAGAATGCGAATGGAAGATAGCTAAGAGGTCCTTGTCACCAGTTAAACCAGTCACCACTCGTATATACTAGGAATTGTAAAGGTCCCAGAACTGACCCTTGAGACCCTTGGTTTGTTACTACTTCCAATAATGATGTTTTTTTCACATTGACATTTTTTTATTAGGCGTTTCCCCATTCCATTTCACCCCATCTTGTTTTTAGATTTTAAGAATAAATTTAAAGTCATTGGACAGTAAAATAATAACCCCATGTCGATTAGATACTTGGCCTGTTTTGTGTGTGTGTGTGTACTCGCCTAATTGTACTCACCTAATTGTGGTTGCAGGGGTTGAGACTCAGCTCCTGGCCCCGCCTCTTCGCTGTCCGCTACTGGGTCTCTGCTCTCCCTTCTCCATGAGCTTTATCATACCTTGTCTTAAAACTATGTATGGTTCCCGCCTCCACTATATCTTTCTCTAGACTATTCCACTTCCTGACTACTCTATGGCTGAAGAAATGCTGTGTGTGTGTGTGTGTGTGTGTGTGTGTGTGTGTGTGTATGTGTGTGTGTGGAGGGAGAGGCGAGGCGATTTTTTCATCAGTAAGGATGACAAGCGATCTCCATTCCTTGGCATATTCTCAGCCTCCTAGCCTTAAGTATGGCCCGCAGAGACTGACAATCTGATACAATCCCTAAACTCGCGATGGACGCAATCATAAAGTCTTTTCCCACAGCCAAAGCTTAATCATTACCTCCCAGAGGGGCCAGTGACTCGCTGCCATTCAAAGCTGCTTAAGTTTGTGGTAGACGCTCATTTTTGTATTACCCCAGTGAGCTGATTATATATATTCTGAGTACAGCTTTGGTTTATATATATATATATATATATATATATATATATATATATATTACCGAATAGGTAAAACTTGCTATTTTTGCTTAAATAGCAACGCTCTTCTTGGCGAATAAGGCAACCGAAAATTTGTGTATGCAATACTTTCGCAAAAATCTTTCTGAACCTAATGAAAAAATATATTTCATTGTTTGTTTATTATTGAATTATTGTAAACTTATCTAAAATATATTTAGTTGGATTAGGATAAATTAAATTGCGCTTGTTAGGTAACATATATATCTTTGAACGTATAAGAGAAAATTTTAGAAAGGACTTAATTCTAAATGAGATCTTGCTAATTAACCAATTTTACTTATTCGGCACGACATATATATATATATATATATATATATATATATTTTGTAAGATGGGGTCCACCTCTGGTACAAATTGTGGGACCCATAGCCTCGGAGAAGTGGATAAAAAGGCTTCAAGGAAGAATATTTGGATTTCTTCCTGATGCCATTTGAATATTCCACTTCTCCTACCACCCCATCTTTTTTTTACCAATAGGTATATTTTATTACATAATATATATATATTGTGTGTGTGTGTGTGTGTGTGTGTATTATTTACATTGTTTCTACGTCCACAGCAAGACTCGAACCTGCAAAGTCTGTATTAGAGTCCACAGTACTTTATGCTATGAACGGAAAGAAAGACTGAATGAAGTGAATGCATAAAGATCAGCGTTTCTCACCCTTTTTACCGTTGCGGAACTATTGAAATCATTTTCATGTCTCAGGAAACCTCTACATAAAAATTATTATATATCATTATTAATATCTATCTTCGTCTTTTATAAACTTGAAGTTCTCAAGTTTATTGACGATGCAAAAAAAAAAAAAAGAAAACGAAAAAAAAAAGAAATCAAACTGCTTGTTCTAGAGACCTCTTAAACATCAATAACTAATATCATATATATCACATATAAACAGAACGAAAACGGGTAATTACTATAGTAACTTAATCGTTTATTGACAATGTTGAAAAGGCATAAGATAAATCAAGGCAAAAAAAAAATTATTATTGAAGTCAATTTTTATAATTAAATTTGCTTCTCTAATGTGAAACCTGTGGTTGTCTTTTAGTACACAAATACTTACTTCGCGGTCGAACTTTAGATAAACACACACGGATAAACACACACGGATAAACACACACGGATAAACACACACGGATTTCGTCTTCAACTGAAAGACAATTTCTGTCTTTGCTCATGTCACTTATTAAATAAGAAAAGTGCAGCAATATATTTATTGTTTTCCTGTGAATGGCAGGATGCTCTTCTTTCATGGAAATGATGTACCAGGTTGAAGATATATTATAATACCCAAGAATTTTCCAAGAATATGTCGTACGTGTATAGTCAAATTACGAATATAAAATTAAACACAAAAATGACTCTAGAATCCATTTACATATGATTAGCATATTTATCACTATTTCTCTCTGAACCCCTAACGACCTCTTGCGGAACCCTAAGGTTCCGGGGAACCCCGGATGAGAAACACTGATTTAGATACTTGGGAACTGATGAATCAGCAGATGGGTATGAAGATGAGAGGAACAAAAAGATGCTCCATTGTTCTGGAATATGGAACGTATTACGTCAACATTTATGCTTGATAATCTTCACTGGCAGAGAGTGAACTCGAGAATATACCTTGCTCATATCTCTCCGTCACTGCCCTACAAGGGAGAGGGGCTCTTGATCCAATAAATTAGAACTACCCTTCTCTTCCTTGGATCTAACCTGATTACTTCCCATTCCCGTAGGCGCTGTATGACCCTTATGATTTTAGCACTTCCATGATTTTTATTTTATTTTTATTTCTCGTTACTGTACTCAAACATCAGATAAGAATTATGTATGGCGAAAGTTATTAGAAAAATATGGTAATCCCTTAGATCAGTCAAGATTATTATTACTTAGATAATCCTTCAAGGGGAATGCCTTGATACTGGGGAAGGGTTCTTGATCCAAGAAAATGTAGCTACCATTTCCTTGGATAAACCCTGTGTGACTCATGTATATTACGCTTTGCAATAAATAAATAAAACAATAATTCTTTTCCCATGTCACCATCATTCGTTACTACGAGTATTTCTAATCTCTCAACATTCGATAACAATTTTTTTTTTCACCTTCAGCTTGGAAATCTGTATAAAATGTAACATATTTTCCGCACACACAAATGAATTGGAGTGGTTAATTTGTTAGGAGAATTCTGGTTCCATTGTTCAGTAGGCAAGCATTTTGCTCTCACTGATAGACAGCTTTTAACCTTTTGTACTCATGCACAGGCCGGTCTCATAATTGGAAAAAAATGCTTTGTGTTGCTGAAAAGTTGCGAGTAATTTAGAGTTTAATCTGCCAATTCATATGTGCGTGAAATGTAGCAAATTGATGAGGATAATATTTTTTTTTTCTTCCATAAGTTGAGGTCATTCAAAAGATTTGATTCAAATATAATTTTTGATATTTTTTTATGTTGCAAGTAAAAAAAAAAGATATTTGGATTTATTACACTTTTTTGGTTAAATAAAGTTTTGTCTTATTTCTGCCGTCAAATTCTGACTATCAATAATAAGTGTGAATTCATTTGTCTCTCTCTCTCTCTCTCTGTCTGTATGTCTGTATGCCTAAAATTCATTTCAGCAACAACAAATTCAATTTTATCTGCCTGTCACTGGCCCCATGATGTATGTCTGACACAATAACAAAATGTATTTTTGTTCGAAGATTTTTAATATATATATATATATATATATATATATATATATATATATATATATATATATATATATATATAGTTGATTATATAAATGGGTGATTTAATTTTTTAATATGAATTATCAATGCCATGGGAAATTAATAGGAAAGAATGTGCAGAAAATCAGTGTTCCACCTCCTTTGTACAATGTATAAAATAAACAATGGAAAAATCAACACAAATTCATTATAATACGATCCTTTATTGACTACGTTTCTCCCACACAGTGGGTTTCATCAAGCCATAAATTGATCTGTTTGTGACTTGATAAAGACCACTGTGTGGACGAAACGTAGTCAATAAGGGGTCGCATTATGCTGCATTTGTGTTTACTTTTCAACCTTTATACAATGTTTAAGAATCCATGAAAATACCACTTAAAGTGAACAAGAATATCCCCTGAATTTATGCATACATTCTAGCTATTAACTATTATCACGTTCGGTTCCTTGAACTGTTAATTGCTCTATTGTTACAACAACCTCAATTAAAATTCATGCCGCAAGTATAATTCCTTCGTTAATTAAAATGCCTTTCCCAATTATAATTACAACCTTAATTAACATACAAAGTTGCACCAATTAAAAGTGCATATCTTTACACTTTAAAAATAGCAATAATCATTAGCTGCTTAAAAAGCCCTGCTTGAAATGGGAAAATAAGTCTGAAGTGATGCATATGGGTAAGTTTTCACACTTCCAAGCAATGTTTGGTATACTGGTATATCAGCTAATTTAAAACTTATTCTCACACTCTTGCTCACTCACTCTCATATATATATATATATATATATATATATATATATATATATATATATTTTATATGTATATGAGGTATATATATATATATATATATATATATATATATATATATATATATATATATATATATATTATATATATATATATATATATATATATATATATATATATATATATTTTTTAGTGTGTGTGTGTGTGTGTGTGTGTGTTCGTGCCGAATAGGTAAAACTTGCAATTTTGGCTTAAATAGCAACGCTCTTCTTGCCGAATAAAACAATCGAAAATCTGTGTATGCAATAATTTCGCAAAAATCATTCTGAACCTAATGGAAAAAATATATATCATTGTGTTTGTTTATTATTAAATTATTGTAAACTTATCTAAAATATATTTAGTTGGATTAGGCTAAATAAAATTGCGCTTGTTATAATAAGGTAAGTTTTCTAAAGTTCTTTAAACGTATAAGAGAAAATTTTAGAAAGGACGTAATATTAAACGAGTTCTTGCTAATTGACCAGTTTTATCTATTCGGCACGACATACATTTATTTTTCAACAAACTGGCCGTATCCCGTCGAGGCAAGGTGACCTAAAAAGAAAAACGAAAGTCTTTCTTTAAAAAAGAAAAACGAAAGTTTTTCTTTTTAAATTTAATAATTTACACAAGAGAAGAAGTTGCTAGCCCCTTGCTCCCGGCATTTTAGTCGCTTCTTACGACACGTATGGCTTACTTTGCCATGGAGATAAGAGGAAACAAAGAGGAACAAGAACTATTAAGAAAATAGAAGAAAACCCAGATGGGTATGTAAATACAGCATATTGCGTGTGCCTGCATGTGTAGTGTGACCTAAATGTATGTAAAAGTAGCAAGACGTACTTGATATCTTGCGTGTTTATGAGACAGAACAAACACCAGCAATCCTATCACGTAAAAAAAAAATACAGGTTTCGGTTTCACACTCACTTGGCAGGACGGAAGCACCTCCCTGAGTGGTTGCTGTCTACCAGCCTACTACCTAAATATATTTATATATATAGATATATCTGTATCTAGCTATCTATATATATATATTATTCCCACGGTTAGGTTAAGTGCTCCTACCTTTATTTACAAGTTAAGAGCTACCTATCTCAGCTCGTTTCAGTGCCTTTTCATTGTTATTGAATATACAGATGAACAGGAAGAAGTTAGAACCATCTGCTGGTCAGCGACTTTATTACATCAACTAACTTTTTCATCGATGTCGTTATACTGTACGAATATGCTCCAGTCATTCTAGGAATAAATGATCTCGGATGATGTGATGTTCATGAGAAGGTACAGCCAGAGTGCTGTTGCAGCATTGTTGCAGTCTTGTACATATCAGTAACATTGCCCACATCTCTCGGTGTTTAAGTCTCTAATGAGGAGACAGATATTTCCAGGCCGGGTTGAGGTGAGAGATGAGTCATCTTGCTCTGTTCTCTGTTCTGTCAAGAAGTAGTTGCAAGAGATGGGGGCCTGGCAATCTAAGAAAGTGTGCATACTCATGGTGCAAGCACACTTGTACCTCGTACAGACTTGCAACCGCTTCTGTCGAACAGATACGAGATACTTCATAGTGCTAATAGCTTCTTGGCCGCCTTGCTTGCAAGATTTACTGCGTGGTAGTTGATAGTCAGTGTGGAATCACATTTACCCCCTTGGATATCCTCATCCCCGGGTACCCTCACTTTCCCATTCATTTTTAGCTTTGTTCCAGCATTATCATCATTGTGCCTAGAGACCATCATCATTTGTGTGTTTTCAGAAGCAAATGTAACCTACAAAGTAAACTTAAGAGGACAGTCGTCTACATATTCATGGGATTCTGGTATGAGTTGAAGGTCACTGAAGTAGACATTTCATAACAATGGTCCAAGCACACTTCCCCCCTCTCTCTCTCTCTCTCTCCCTCGTAAACGTTGAAAAATAGTGCATGAATTACCACTTGCCGCCTTACGCCATTGTCTATCTACGTGTGTCTACGTGAGTTTACATGCATGTCAATACTTGGAGAAATAATTTTATTTTGTCATCGGCAAACTCTGGAAGCAGCAGAGAGATCTGTGTGAGTCTGGGACCATCCATCTCTACACAAGGTGCACCACCAGTTCCAGAAATGACGATATGATAAACTAGACGAGAGAGAATTCCTGCCAATATAAGATGCAACTGAATACTAAAACGCAATGCTGGAACTCAGAACTCGTGTGTGTGTGTTAGTTAGTTACCATTTTGTCCTAGGCACATGTCAGATTAGACACTAGGCCTGTTGTATGTGTGTGTGTGTGTGTGTGTGTGTGTTGTGTACCCACCGATCTGTACTCGCTTTCTTCATGCGGAGAGGAGACTCAGCTCCTGGCCCTGTCTTTTAGACTACCTTGATGGGTATCACTAATATCCTGCATCTTAGGTCTTATCAGATTTTCTCTTGAAACTTTGAATTGAGTTTTCCTCCACCTCTTTCTCGTCCAACTAATTCCACTTGTCAACCACTCTGAAACTAGTGAAAATATTTCCTTAAATCCCCATGGCTCATCTGTGTCTTCAGCTTCCACATGTGTCCCCTTGATCCTGGCCCTCTTCGCCGAAACTCTTTGTTCCAATCAATTCCTCTTTGGATATTATATGTTGGAACCAGATGGATATATTTCACAGAGAAACCTACATTTTGTCTCGCTGATGGATGCCTCTCACAGTGGAGCCTATATTACATCCCGAAGATGATGATCTATCTCAGTGGAACCTTCATTCTATCCCCCAGATGAAGATGTCTCAGTAGAATCTACTTTCGAACCCCCAGTTGGAGATGTCTCACTGTAAAATCAACATTCTCTCGCACAGGAAGCTACATGCTGCAACCCATCTTCGAATAAAACGGATCAATAAACATACTCTAGCTGCTTAGAGCCTTCAGGCCGTCCGCAGAAGACGTGGTAGCGCTTACATAAATAAAAGACAGGTAGACTAAATAGCTGGGTGGGGCGTGTTCAGGCGTCTTTCGCTCGTCACGTTTTCTCTTTTAGGTTGCAAAAATAAGCTCCTGCCATTTCCTGAAATGTGTTAATGAGTCTCAGTCCGAATAAAGGGTCCATTGCATCTCGGTGTGAGACCATTGTGGTCACTTGCAGATTTCTCCCAGTTCTCTGGTAACGGGATCTCTCAGGCCGTAATATACAGATCTGTTTAACTGTTCAGTTTTCTATTCATAGATATTTTATATAGATATATTATATATGTATTAAATTTTAGCAAGATTGGGTTCCGTTCTTCTTCTTGATTCGCAGGTACTCTCACGTATAAAAGTTTGCATGCCTCTCTTTCACTGTTTCCTTTGGGAAGATGAGGTGAGAAGAAATGAAGTACAGAATACGTTCTTGGATGGTATGTAAATATGAATTCTAATAGTTAAACCGTTTTCCTCTCCTTCCCCCTTCATTTCTCTCTCTTTTATGAGGCTCGCAAATTATATTTTTCTTGTTTCTGCTTATATTCCCTTTCGCTTTGTCTATGTATCTTTATCTCTAGTGCACTTTTCCCATCCGTCTCCTTTTTGTTTTTTAGTTTGTCTCTTTTCTCTGGCACATACTTTCCTCTCCCTTTCTTAGTTTCTTTCTTATGTCTCAGAAACAGTAAAGTAAAATATGGAGTTTGTCCATATTTTAATGAAAAAATCATATAAGCTAATAGTCTCTGTTTTGTTTTATTGTGTTAGTTGTTGCTTCATTCACATTCAATGTCGAGGAGGAAAAGGAAGAGGTAGAGGTGGAGGAGGAGGAGAAGGGGAAGGAGGAGGAGAAGGAGGAGGAGGAGGAGGACAGAGAGAGAAAGAGAGAGAGAGAGAGAGTTATTTTTACCAGTAGATCTTCCTTTTGATGATTAAAATACACAGCTTCGTATACATAAAGCAGCTCGCTGGTGAATATATGTCGGTGGTGGAAACAAGTTGATGTATGGAACAGCTGTAATAGTGCTAGTAATATTTGTACTGGTGCAGGGAATGCTTCTGTTAGCGCAGGAAACATCTATGCAGGTGTAGGGAAACACCTGCAGTTAAGGAAAAAAATGCCTGAGATATAACGCTAGTGATAAAAACAGGTGAATCTTTGCCACAGTTTAAGACAACGTTTCACATAAGGAGAAGTTTATGAAGTCATAACTTGATAAAATTCTTCTTGGGCGATACCTTCGTCATACTGCTTATCCCTGCTGCCTGTGTATCACACCAGGTACTAGGTACGCCAAAAACGGCTCAGTGTTTGATCTCTGAGGCTTTACGATTATTTTCAACTAAAACAATGGTCCAAGGAATGTATTTTCATTAATCTGAATGATCTGTTCGAAGTTCCCTTCAATAACAGAGTCTTCATGTTTCTGAACAGTATCACTATCAATGGAACTGAAGATATACTCCACTATCCTGGCTCGGACCTAATTACTTCTCATTCACCATACGCTGGATAACCTCTACGGGCTTAGCGTTTCCCCATGAACAGAATAATTTACTCGATGGATCATGCTTTGTGTATACTATCGTTAAGATTTTAAAAATATGCACCTTGAAAACACACAATATAATATGAAAAAGTTCTGTGCATCATATACATTGCTTTTGACTTGTAAATTCCTTCGGGGGATGATGGGGTGACTTGGTGTTCGTGAAACGCTCTTTATTCATGGATATTGGAGCTACATTCCCATTCCTTGGACAAAACCTGATTATCTCCCATTTCTCGCATTTCTAATAATTATTAATAATAATCATAATAATAAGAACAATAATAATATTTAAAATAATAATCAACTAATTAACACTGGATTATCTGAAATTAAGAAAATTTAATCATTTATCTTTTAATATAGTTTAGAAAACAGACTTAGTTTTATTGTTTAGAGTTATTTAAGAAATTTCATTAATGTATACAGTTTTTCAAAAGTTTACGGGAAGGTAGCTTCAATGCCTTGGATGAAGAGCCCTTCACCAGCATCAACACACCTTCCTCCAAGGGGGAGGAAGAAGAGCCGGTGTTACTGTAATTACTGATGGTGAGACTGGTTACTCACTCACTCTCTCTCTCTCTCTCTCTCTCTCTCTAATTGTTTGTCAGGTTCGGAAACTAGTAAACCCATTAAATCAATTTCACGAGTTTTACAAACTTTTATTTCTCATCTTGTTAAAAAATAAATCTTTTCATCAGAAGTTTCTTGCTTTCCGTATTTGGCTAATTTAAAGAGTAATATTTTTTATATTTTAAATTTTGTGAATCCACACACTCCACATCCACACACACTATATATATATATATATATATATATATATATATATATATATATATATATATATATATATATATATATATATATATATACATTAGTGTGTGGTTGTGGAGTGTGTGTATTCACAAAATTTAAAATATAAAAATATTACTACGACTAGCCGAGGACTCGAACCCATGTCGTTTTGGCCCGCCTCATGGTGAGCGAAAATCACATGACGCTCTAACCCACAGGACCACCCAATGCTACAAGAATCACGCACCCAGCAGAGCTAGGTGTTTTACCGTGATCCGAGGACATACGATGGTGTGGGTGCCTTAGAGCTAATTTCATTCTACTCCCCGTTTGGTGTACTAGCCTCCACATGCAGGATATATATTATTGTAACCACAGACGAGTGGTATTTAATCAATAACAACACTGCGACTAGCTGAAGACATTTTGGCCAAAACGTCTTCGGTTAGTCGCGAGAGAGAGACTGTCAGGACTGTTTTCTGCATTCAATTATAAAGCTAATCATTACACAATGTACAAAATACATAAATTAAGGTAGCCAAATTTTTCAAAGTCGTATTTGAAATAAGTTGATCATAATCTGAGGAAAGCTACAATAAAGTTTAAAATTAACTAATTTAGTCTTGCAATTCAGAATATGAGAATAGCCGAAAATTAAGAAAAAATCTCCACGATGTTAGATATTTATACGTCTTCCATTACTCAGGCACACAAACACACAACAAAAATAACACAATACTAGACTCAACATTTATTTTAGAGAGACATTTATTTCAGAATCATTGTCATTGAGTTCTGGCTCTCTACAGTGTTTAAATCCTAAAATTACAGCTGCAGCAATACTTTGTATTTAAGAATTCCGGAGATCCTACATACCAGTAAACTAAAAGCTGGACTCAATGACAATAATTCTGCAGTTGGTTTGTTCTGACGTAACTTCAGTTTTACCCTTTCTCTGGTGAGTCTAGTTTCTAGTTATGCTTGATTTATTTGTGACCGAATAATGAAAGATATATGAGAAGCACTGTCCTTCTCGCTGAGTCGAGAAAACACGAGAAAATGTGACTAAACATGAGTAAACATGAGAGAACATGAGAAAACACGAGGAAAAGAAACGAATTTGAAAAAACATGAGGAAGCACGAGAAAATAATGAATAAATATGAGAAAACATGAGTAAACATGAGAAAACATGAGAAAACACGAGGAAAAAGTGAGTAAATATGAAAAACCATGATTAAACATGAACAAACATGAGAAAAGAGAAAAATTAGAAAATATAAAAGCCACTCTCAACTTCGCTCGTGTTTTCAACTGTTTTATTGTACATTTCTAATGATTTTCTAGACTTCGTACATTATTAAAACTCTTCGGATAGTGACTACCTTTTTTCATGCAATAATATATTTGAATAACACCTCCCAACCTAGCTAGTTTAATTTTTGAATACTGTATATGGTTATATCTTATTTTAGAAATTAATCCGGATGACGGCTAATGATTTTCAGCGAAACGTTGATTGTACTTCTATAAATCCCTTAAGACCCTTGGTTAAATTTTATCTTCCTCTTTATCAGACGAAAAGTTTCAAAGCAACTGAATATTTGTTTTTGCAAGTTTTTATTGTTTTACTTTACTGGTTAATTATAATAAATAATTATTTATTCGTATTTATCCTTTAATCTAAAAGAGGAACTAATTTACTGTCAAGAACAACGACGTCAATCCTTGAATAGAAAAACAAACAGTATATGAAAAGGTACAAATTACCGACTCAATTTGCACTGACACACAAAATCGATGTGGAACAATTTATAAAAGCGTTTCGCTCACGCATGAGCCAGAAGTGTTTAATGTGAAGTGTTCCATACTAATATCGTGTTTTAATGTCCAAAAATGAAGCAGATTATTACATAATAATGTTTAAAATAGTTCACTGGTTTAAAATTTTACTCTCCAGACATACATGATTCGTCAAAAAGCTTCATTATTAATCAGTCGTAAATGGTATGCGCAAGCATTTGCTTTACCATAATAAAAAACATATAAGCTTGAAATTAAGCTGCTGCATTTATTATATCTTTGAGCTAACCTTGATAACAGGCGTGTCATATAGAAGTAAAAAATATTTTTTTCTCGCATTAGAAAATAGGTCGATTCTGGCGGTGCCACGACGCCGGTGAATGGCTCTTTGACCCGATGATTGGAACAACCTTCCACTTTCCCGGATTATACCTGATTGACTCCCGGTATTTCATAACCACTGCCCCCTATACTTCAGTACTTCAGTGCACTAGATACGACTAGTTCAGGACTAGTTCAGTGTGCGGAATTTTTTAGTGCAGTTAATATTTGCATTGAAGGTTTGAAGAGAATCAGAAAACGCATTTGCAAGTTATCACACAGAAAATAATAAATCAATTTCTTCGATAAAAATGGCAAAGTAGGAGCATACAAGACTCAAAATAAATTCAAATATTTCACTAAGAAACCAGCTTCGAAGCCAAGTTTAA
The DNA here is from genome assembly GCA_009830355.1 of Cherax destructor. Lineage (NCBI taxonomy): Eukaryota > Metazoa > Arthropoda > Malacostraca > Decapoda > Parastacidae > Cherax > Cherax destructor. Next base: position 252,586 of record WNWK01001435.1, on the reverse strand, counting down.
TAGGCATTTTAATTTTTTTTTTACTCAGGGAAATCAATATTCTGAAATACACAAACACATTAAGTTTGAAGCCGCTCTGAATTTGTATTAAGTTCTCAACGTTGAAGGGTAAAGCCAAGCAGATGAGAAACTCAGAAATTATCTCATGAAAACCAGTATTTCCAATTTCTCAATTGCTTTCATTAAAATTTAAGACTAATCAGCATTTGACTCAAGTTATATATATATATATATATATATATATATATATATATATATATATATATATATATAGAATGGGGTCCACCTCTGGTGTAACTTGTGGGTCCCATAGCCTCGGAGAAGTGGATAAAAAGGCTTCAAGGAAGAATATTTAGATTTCTTTCTGAAGCCATTTGAATATTCCACTTCCCCTACCACCCCATCTTTTGAATATGTATAAAATTTATTTCAAGACAAATGACAAGAATACAATAGGGAGTAAAACAACATAGATAACAACTCGGAGCTAAATGTCAAATACTTCGTCCAGCTCCCCGGCAGTGGGCCGCGTGCCCAGAATGCTGCAGGCATTTACCCTCTGGATCGCAACACTGAGTCTCTGAAAGAGGAAGCTGGTCGCCCTGTGGTCCTTGGTTTCTATGATGAGTTTTTCACCCAGCTCCTTGAGAAACTTTAGAGCACACTTGCCCCATGCTCCATGGGTTTCCGACACTATTGGGATGAAGTTATAACAAGGGGGAAGGCCTTCATATCTGCGAGTCTTCTGGGTCTCCCTGTGGCTGGCAGCTCCACCCCCTTCGGCTACGGAGTATTGCAAGTAGGTGTCTGCCATTGTGGCAGCACAGGTGTAGTCCCAAGCAATCTGCTTACCATCCTTCCAGGGTAGCATAGTGAGTCCATCAGGACGCTTTTGACTTCCATCAGACCTCTGCACTTGGGGTTCCCGTTGAGCTGGGCAACGGGCTTCTCTTTATGATGTCATTGACCTCCTTATGTCTAGCATACTTCCCTTCTGATGTGTGACATACTAGACCATGAAGTCCGAATTGATCGGCCGTCGCCCTGCCGCAAATACGCCTATGTTCGGTGAGTATGGGGGCGGCTAGGCGAAAAATCGCGAACAAGCGATGCAAGATGCAAAGCAACTACGGGAGGAGTTGATAGCTCTACGCATTTCTTGTTGCAATCAGCACATCTTCAGGAGCTTGCAATGTTGCAAAAAAGAGGAGGAAATCCAAGCAAATACGATTACAGGGAGCGCCTGTGATCGCATTTGCTTTTTCACTGCAGCATGCATTGAACAAAGAGATATTTTGAAATAATTAACAATTCGCAAACAAGCGAAATAATTTACAAAGATAACTGGTGCTCCAGGGTATGGGGAAGCATCGTCTAGCTTCGGCTAGGCGCCTAAACTTATCTGGATTCTGGCGTTGTGGATAAAGTACTGTGTAATCTGATGTCATGTTTACAGGTTCGAATCTTGGTGTGCACTGAGAGATAATGTTTGTAAATAATTACTCCTGTTTGCGAATTGTTAAGCATTTCAAAATCTCTTTCGTTGTTCATTGCATGTGGCAGGATTTGATGAAATAATTTTGAACAAGCCTGCTGCTCCGGGGTATGGGAGTGTGGCGCCCTTACTTATCTGGAGTGTGGCGCCCTTACTTATCTGGAGTCTGGCGTTGTGGATAAAGTACTGTGTACAGGAGTCGAACACGATTTTCAGCTACATTAGAGCTTGCAATAACCCGGCAAATTGGTCGGAAGCAAGAGTCAGTGTCCCATGTTCCTCTTGGCTTGAACGAAATATTGTAGAATCGTCAATTATAAAGCATGATAAGCATTTATTATGCAATAACAGTGGTGGGTTGCTGAAATTAGATTAATTTTAATTGAGGCAATTGTACATAGCCAAAAATCGGTGTCTTATACGAATGCGTTCGACTGTCTTAAGTGTAATTCCACACCGAGGAATCAGGGCCTGTTTTTCATTCTTTCCATTCCAAAGGCGCTTCTTCTGATCCTTACCGGCTTAGCACTTCCCTATGACTCTAAATCACGTGATAACAACAACGACGGCAATATTATGTAAGGATGGTAGTTATCCAAACAGTTTTTCTTTCTTTGTGTTGTCCTTTCATTTGTTTATAGTATTTAGTCACGCCTTGTATTTAAATCTCTATAAACCTTTACTCTCTTTTCTCCCCTCGCACCCGTCTTCCATTCACTCACTCTCTCTCTCTGTCATGCCAAAACAAGTTTCCTTGTTCTGTGGAAAACATTGCAGTGTAAATACTTGTCCACACAGTGAGGTCCACTTCACACGAGGCTTTAACCCACGAGTGTGGCGTAATGGTTCCTGTTTTTCTTTACTCCTGAAGCTTACTGTAGTAGTGGTTAATTATCGTGCCTAGGTGAGCTTAATTGCGTGCGTGTGTGCGTGCGAGTGCGTGTGTGTTGGTGACGAAACGTGTTCATTTCCAAATCTCTAAAAAGGACACAGCCGCTAAATGTATATGTAATATATATATATATATATATATATATATATATATATATATATATATATATATATATATATATATAATAATAATGAATATGCTTTTTACTTCATTATATTATAATAAGCAAAACACGCAAAGTACAGCATTCTAGTACTTAAATTAATTACTAAAATCTTATGCCTAAAGATTGAACCAAAATCAAACATTTTTTATGAGCTGAAATATATAATATACTTAGGAGAATTATTTATTTGTCAAATATCACTATACTGTGATGAATGCTATTTTGTGATATTTTTTTCTAATAAAGTCAAGCACTCGCCACTGCGGCCTTGGGCAGATTGATCGTCTCAGACTCCGACGTGTACTTGATGCCTGACTCATCTCGTACATGTACACTGCGGCTCCGCACCTAGCGTTGCCAACGGCAACTACATAAAATTATAATAAAAATACATCACTGGTTATTGTAGCCTTCAGTTCCCGCTGTTTTAGTATACGTAAGATGATTTATATAATGCTTTTTATACAGACTCCAAAAAGGACAAATAAACGTCCTGCTTGAGGTGGCGCAGGACGGAGGACAGAGTGCGCAAACGCAGAACTGTCCTGCCTAAAGCAGGACGTCTGGCCAGCCTAGTGTGACGACAGGTATGCAAGTCTCATATTAAATATTGCAACATCACGTTACTGAAGAGATTGACAGAATCTGAACCTTTTTTTTTTTTAAAGAAGGAAAAGACAGCGATTAAAATCCTACTCACGTTTGCCTCAAACATCCTGGAAACATATTGCTGAACACTGAGCTTCTGACATTTATATTTAATTTTCGCAAATATACTGGTGTGAAACTTGCCCACAACACCGTGTTGCTCTAACTTTATGATTGGGAGAGAGGGAGTGGGAGAGAGGGAGTGGGAGAGAGGGGAGTGGAGGGAGGGGAGAGGAGTGGGAGAGAGGGAGTGGGAAAGAGAGGGTAGGGGAAGGAAATGTGTGGTGAGACTAAGAAGGGCAGAGGGAATATGAGTGATGCTAGAAGGGTAGAAGAGGTAGGCGAGAGAGAGAGAGAGAGAGAGAGAGAGAGAGAGAGAGAGAGAGAGAGAGAGAGAGAGAGAGAGAGAGAGAGAGAGAGAGAGACAGACAGACAGACACAGACAGACAGACAGATACAAAGGAAAAGACTGGGAGGGAGGGAGACGGGGAAGGGGTGAAGTGAAGAGTGGATGGGATTGATGGAGAACGAAAGTGGACTGGGAGAGCGGAGAGAAGGGATGAGGGGTTAGGAGTTGGGAAGAAGGGACGGAGAGACAGGAGCGGGAAGAGAAGGAAAGACTCGGAAAAAGGATATACGATTATTTTCTTCCACGGTATTTCTATTTCATAGCGTAAGATCACCTGGAGTATCCCCTCGGAGTTTTCCATTACACCACTTCAAGGTTTATGACTCGACTCGAAATCTCTATTTGGCCGCATTTTTTAAAGCGTTTTTGCTTTGTGGTTTGAGGACTGAATTGGTAAACGCTGAAAATATAGACTGTATATGATTTCCTGAGGAGCAATATACGATATTGGTGTCCCTTTGAAATATTGATTTGGCACTCATTTATTATTCTGCTCTACTGCAGAACAAACTCTTATTCATACAACGTATCGCTATATGTACAGATTTATGATAAAACTCTATAGGGAACAAAGCGTTGTTGCAATTAAAGCTTGTTCTACAGAGCCTTTTCTTAACTTTTGTCGGTATTACGTCATTTCGACGTCGATTTCACCATTTTATTACTTTTTTTCCATTTATAATATTAGTTTCTTGCATGTATATCTATGCGCATACGTAAAATTGGCCAATTAGCAAAAACGCATTTAAAATTAAGTCATAAAATTTTCTCTTATACGTTTAAAGATATTTTTTTTTCATTTATGTTAATGTAAAAATTAATAATTTTGTACCAAAACAACCTTAGAAAACTTACCTAACCCTATTATAACAAGCGCAGTTTAATTTAGCCTAATCCAACTAAATGTATTTTAGATAAGTTTACAATAATTTAATAATAAACAAACACAATGAAATATATTTTTTTCGTTAGGTTCAGAATGATTTTTGCATAATTATTGCATACACAAATTTTCGCTTGCCTTATTCGGCAAGAAGAGCGTTGCTATTTAAGCCAAAAACGCAAGTTTTACCTATTCGGCACGACATATATATATGTACGTATATGAATATACCAATTAGGATATATAATGCTTAATATATGACGTGCTTAATTAACATTGGATCACCATAAGATTAATCCCAAGGAAATGAATGAACTATACTTTCTTTTATTTTTCTTTGTCGTATTTCCATTTTACACCCAAACTAACACAGCTATCTGACATAACTATACACAAATAACCCGCACATAGGAGGAACATACGACGACGTTACGGTCCAACTTGGACCATTTACAAAGTCACTCTGTGACTTTGTAAATGGTCCAAGTCGGACCGAAACGTCGTCGTAAGCTCCTCTCTCCTAAGTGCGGGTTATTTGTGTATTACTCCAGTCATGGTATTGTTCCTTTTTGTTATTTATAGTCTAATATAACCTTGCTAAAATGAACATTAAAAAGAATTTGCCCAACAATATTTCACTGGCGTCCTTGGGAAATTATCCACAACATTGTATCTTATCAGAAAAACTACAGGAGAAATGTTATGAGTACTGTAACCTAACCAGTTCTCCCAAGAACTGAACCTGACAGATCTGGAGAGGACGACTAGGCGAGAGATGAATGTGGCGAACATAATATAAAGCTGAATTGATAGAGTGAAATGGAACAGAATATTCGAAATGTGGGGACCATGGTCAAGGAAACAGGATACAACTGTAAGAAAAAACACTGATGAACAATACTGATATTAGGCAGCATTTCTGCATATTTCTGCATTTCTTTAGTTTCAATGGTGCAAAGAAAAACTATGAACTGTCAAAAACAGTATGTTTTCTGGGAAGAAGCAGCTTGATGGACAAGTTTGGCGTGCTGGATGCCACAATTGGTACCTCGAGCAGTGCTTTTCCTAGTTTGTGTAAAACACGTCAGCGAAAACATTCCTACGTATTCCTGCTCAAAGATGATGTAAAACTAATTTGCAGAATAAAAACTGAAGATGACTGACAACACCTACAGAGTAACCATAACAACAGGGATAGTCAAACAAGTAACAACACAAATTTAACTCCAGCAAGGACAAAATTTTGAAATTTGGGAAAGGGGAAAGGGAATCCGGAATAGAGTGCAGATTAGGAGGTCATAGCTGCAACCTCACACGGAGAAGGACCGGGAACATCGCCGGGGCTTCACATCAAACGAATAAATCCTACATCAATGCTCTACTGGCGAATCTAAGATTAACTTCTGACTCTCAACAGAGAGTCTTTCATAACAAACTATAAGAGTATGCTTTACCAGCATCATTCGGAAACCAAAAAAAGTGCTGAGATTAGGAACGAGACTTGTCAGGGAGCTACAGGAAAAGGCCTATGAGGAGAACCTAAAAAAAAAAAACTGAAAATAATGACATTAGATATTAGAAGGACCAGGAAAGACATACTCACGAAATATAAGTGTAATGGCACAATTCTTTTTCCAAGTCATTTAACTACAATCCATACACAGAAAAGCCCATCACAGCTTCAACCAATAATTTCAAAATAATGACAGTGAATACAAAGATTCACATAACAGCTACACCACAGAGAGTGATTTAGCTTTAATCACAGAGAATGATTATTAGTACTGCTAATAATTATTTTTATTATTCAAAATAATAATTATTCAAAACAAGGATACCTAAAATGCAATATCTTTGGCCCTAGGAAAAGTACAACTAAATAGTAAGATTCTTCAGTAAATAAACACAAATTATCATCAGAATGAAAATTAACACCTCAGTTGGAAGTGGAATAGAAGTGTTAGTAGGATTTAATAAATCTTTATAAACCAACAACTCCTATATCTCCTTGGGGAAATATAATAGTAGTTAGAATGGTTGTGAATAGATCCGTGAGAGGTGACCACCCCTCTACAACCTACCCTATGGTACTGGTGGAACTACCTTGTTGGTCGGTATGAACCAGGGACCCACCACGAGTCCTACTCTAACAACTAGCATAGAAGATTAAATACAGGTTTACCGGTAAACTCCCTAGGAACCCACACCTCACTTGGTGTACTTGAGAACTACAAATTGCAAACTGAGTGAGACTCCCTGAAGACCCACTATGAGAAACATCAGAGTGACAGCAGCCAATTAAGGTTATGTAAATATATGACCTCATAACACGTCATAAGTTCTTGATCAATAACCGGCCTAATACATCACGTATTCTCTTTATGGAGAGTAGATGTAAACAAGACCTGAATACTTTTGTCAGTTTCTTGCTGTACAAGTCCTACCTGGTACCTACACAACATCTGATAATGTAATATGAAATATACATGTGATAGATATTTACAAAGAAATTACTTACACATAATAAGTTTTTATTTATTCCTGTGCCTGAAATACCAACTTCAAATATTTCAGACTAACAGTGATAAATAAATATATATTCATATACAGTGAGGAAAATAATATTCATAGTTAGTCTTTATGGTGTCGATACATAAGCAGTATTCATATATTTAAGAGACTTGATAGGCAACAGAAACAAGGGTGTACGTATTGAGGCAATCGGGAGGCAGTCAGGTTTGATCCTGTGAGGAAGACAGTTCTAATTTCTTGGAAAAAAATAAGAGCCATTCACCGGCAACAAGGCGTGTACTTTGTATGGACCACAGGGACGATAAGAAATATTTTTTATGCCTTGCTGTTGTCTCCAAGTTTAATGACCTGAATTAGAGAACTCGGTCACTTGTATTTAAGAGGCTGGGTTAAGAGTTGAAATTCAATATACACTGAATAAAACTCAGAAAAAAACTCCAAAAGAGTTGAATCAACATCTTTACCAAGGGATTTTTTTTTTCACAACATGCAATTGGCAAAAACAGAAAAGTGATGACAATTTAAAATAAAAAACACTGGGTATTATTAAATATAAGCCCAAAATAGTTAACTACATGTACACGAAAGGCATAAACACTAGCAGCAAGAACACTTCGACAAAGACCTAATCTCATTTGCTGCTGCTATTGTTAAACAAAATAGAAACAGCAAAGTACTATCAAAGGTAATGTCACTGGTAAGCGCTTCTCTTAACTATTACACAAATCTGCTCTAAACCGAAATTAAATATGCAAAGTTCCTTCTTGTTACCTCCCCTTTACCACGACTCGTGTGTTGTTCCCTTGATTACTCTCTCTTTATCGTCCTCTCCCTCTACACACTCTCATTGCTTAGTCTTCTCTTCCTCATTAAGACACCTTTCCCCTTTTCACCACTCTCTCGCTTCTGCTATTTCTTTCAGTCTAGTCTCTCAGCTTAGCATACCGTCGCGAAAAGATGAAACTATTAAGTAGAGAATAAGGGATTATTTGATGAATCTACCTCCCATGGAAAATATTGTAATATAGTTAAATAAATTAAAAAATATTGTAGGTCAATTGAAATACATATTTTTTGTAAATTGTATCAATTTAAGTTCACATTGCTATGCTACATCGGGTGCTAAATAAATAATGGAATATTAAAATATTCATTAATGTATTTCACTTTTTTCCTTGAAAGGCGAATCTTCAGTGTATCGAATTTTCGTTAAGGCAAAGCAGTTGGAGGCGGCGTCAATGGTGGCGAAAATCCACTGTCGGAGTAGATGTTGCTGGTATTACTGTATAACACTAACTGGCATGATCAACTGTAGTGAGTGGCTCTTTGTTCTCTCACTCATTATTATTCTGTTGATAATGTACACTTTGTACATACTGTAAGTATGTTGGTGATGGGAATATACGGGTACTAAAAAAAATACCTTCTTGTGTTTCCATTTGGCTTTATTTGCCAGAGGATTGTTCCTTGCCTGGAGAAGAGGTTACTGGCTACGCACAAGAAGACTTTCAACGTACCTGCGTTCGTAATACACGCCTCTCCGGTGCTATTCTTCACTTATCTTCACTTCCCCGCTCTCTCTTTACCTGAGAGCTAGTTCAGCTTCACATTCTTCCAGACTATAGAGCTGCGCTCTTCTCCAGGCTCGAGGACTGACCACCTCAAAAACTACTTCAAGGTTGATGGACTTATCACATCATTTTTACTCGACACTACTTCTGTTTTCTCCATATTTAGCCTCCTATGTATATGACTGAAGAAGCCTACTATGAAGGTGAAACGTTTAAACATTAAAGATACAGCACATGTGACATATCTCTTTGTCGGTACTGTATACCATTTTCATAATACCTTTCATAACATGTCAGCTGCAAAAATAAAAATAATCTCTGAAAAGCTACTGTCATGGGAAGCAAATCAGATTGCAACTGCAAACGAAAAATCACAGTATCGATTCTCACAGACACTAAACTAGCCTACACTTCACAGTGACAAAATAAGCCAGATGTTATTTCAAAATTCGCTCTTAGGAAATATACTTCAACACCTAGCCTCAATCAGAACTTCAAACCTAACACAAGAGAATAAAGGAACATTAGAGTGGTCAGGAAGTGGAACGACAGACATACAAGTCGCAGAGGCAGAATCTATATATAGTCTTAAGAATAGGTATGATAGGGCTCACACAGCCAAAAGAGAGGGAAACCAGTAATGAAGAACAGAGAGGCTGGGCAAGGAGCTGAGATTCGACATCAGCAACTACATTTTGGTGAGCACACACATACAATATATATATAGTGCCGAATAGGTAAAATTGGTCAATTAGCACATACCCATTTAAAATTAAGTCCTTTCTAAAATTTTCTGTTATATGTTTTAAGATATTTTTTTCATTTACGTTAATGTTAAAATTAATAATTTTGTACCAAAATAATCTTAGAAAACATACCTAACCTTATTATAACAAGCGCAATTTAATTCAGCCTAATCCAACTAAATATATTTTAGATAAGTTTACAATAATTTAATAATAAACACAATGAAATACATTTTTCATTCGTTAGATTCAGAATGATTTTTGCGAAATTTCTGCATACACAAATTTTTGCTTGCCTTATTCGGCAAGAAGAGCGTTGCTATTTAAGCCAAAATAGCAACTTTTACCTATTCGGCACGACACACACACACACACACACACACATATATATATATATATATATATATATATATATATATATATATATATATATATTTTCAACAAGTCGGCCGTCTCCCACCGAGGCAGGGTGACCCAAAAAGAAGGAAAATCCCCAAAAAGAAAATACTTTCATCATCATTCAACACTTTCACCTCACTCATACATAATCACTGTCTTTGCAGAGGCGCTCAGATACGACAGCTGAGAATACGTCCCTCCCAACTGTCACTATCCCAGACCTTCCCTTTAAAATGCAGGCATTGTACTTCCCATTTCCAGGACTCAAGTCCAACTAAATCAATTAACTGGTTTCCTTGAATCCCTTCACAAAATATTAACCTGCTCACACTCCAACAGCTCGTC